>JABXJD010000097.1:1067500-1205000 GCA_013375575.1 Percina caprodes | reverse complement strand
CATACCTTCTGCCGCCGCTGCCTCGAAAACATTGTCAGCTCCCGGAACGAGCTCCGCTGCCCGGAGTGCCGCATCCTGGTGGACTGCGGTGTGGACGACCTGCCGGCTAACATCCTTCTGGTTCGCCTCCTGGACGGTATTAAGCAGCGGCCCCAGCGAGGGAGCGGAGGAGGAGGAGTAGGCGGCAGGCAGTCCCTGACCGGGGGCTCGCTGCAGGGCTACGCAGCCGGGATATCCGCTTCTCCCCAGGCAGTGCGATCAGAGAGCTGCCCGTAGCCATCAGGAGCTCCCCTGTGAAGGTTGGTTACTTTCCCACCATCCATATGTGCCCAAACACACAAACAATGTTTAAATATCAGTTTCACCTTTTTATGAATCCTTATTCATAAAACACATACTTCCATTAAGACTTAACATTTTGCAAAAAGTCAAAAGCCCCTTTTCAATTCGGCATCCACAAAACATTAACAACTTTAAGATGGGTTCTCACTGCACGCTGCTGCCCAGTTTAGCAGTTGGATTTGGGGGAAGAAGATTTTGATGACAATTGTTCAGACCAATTCCTCATTGTTTATCTCCGATGTTTGCTGGAAATTGGGAACAGTGTGTTCAGCTGTGATATCCAGCTGTTGTGTGGTTATATAGATGCAAATTGATAGACTGCTCTGAATATTCACGCAGTGACACTGATTGCAGCATAGATTGTTTGATAACAAGGGAGAGGAACAGACTTAGTAGCAGAGACCAAGTTATGGGACATGGAAAGGGAGAAATAGAAAACAGCAGAGGTGCACATCTATGGCTTTGTCATAGCTGATGACACATATTGACTGATGCATGTGGTCTATTGATTGCGTTATTATCACTAGTTGTGCCTGTGATATTGCCTGATGTGACACTACTTTGGTATCATAATGAGGGTATCTTTCCTGTGATACCTCTGAGCTATAATTTATTTGAACTGAGTGATAGAGAGAGTAAGAGAGAGAGAGAGAGAGAGAGAGAGTAAGAGAGACAGAGGAAGAGGGTCACCTGTCTGTGATACTGTTGTTGCCATAGTCCTGGTGGGCCCCTTGCCCACAGGCTGCAGCAGTGGGGTATTTCATAACCCAAGCTCAATGGGAGAGAAATACTGATCCTTGTTTACTTGCTAGGCAGTGCATCCTATGCCTTGTCTCATGGTTGTGATGTAAGATGTGTTGAAGAATGTGCCTGTAATGTGGCAATTAGACAAGAAATGTGATAGCATCAGCACTGTGCAGGAAGAAATGTTGGTTGTCACTTTGCCTCCAATTGGAATCTGGGATCTTTCACACAAATCTTGCAAAAATGACAGGCAGTTGTGGTGAGACAGAAAGGCCTAATTCTGTTGCAGTTTAATTTCCTAGAAGCTTTGGTATTATGAGGTGCAAAATCTAGGGCTTCAATTTACAACTGTTATTTTTAATTAAACATAAGATACCTTTCAAATGTTTTTTTTTCCAGTTCATTAATTCAGTTTTTCAAAGTGTTAAATGTTAAGTTCACACATGGACAGGTGCAAAGACAAAGCCTATGCTATGAAATGTCAAATTATTTTTGTCTGATAGCAGCTAAGAAATATCCACATACTCAATACACAGTCATGTGAAACACAGCAATGCAAGCAGCTCCTCACACTTTAGGAGGTGTCAGTATAGATCATAAAGAAACACTGCAAACGTGAAAAAATGACCATGACCTCACCTCACTGCCAGCTTTTCTTTAAAGGCAGACTTGATTTCCAGACTCAATACTTCATGTAGTAACTTGTTAAGACGGATGTACTGCATTTGTGTAAGGTGAGATTTCTCAGCGTGCTTGAGGGTGGTCGTGGGTAGGTGTGTTCATGTTTACCCTCAGCAGCTTTTTCTCTGAGTTTAGCGATGTGACCATAAGAGGGATGCAATGAACATTCAGGCTAACAAAAGCATTGCTTTTGTACAACAAGACTTAACAGGCAAGATGGCCATTGATTGAAGCAGTGAAGCGCTTTGGTGTGATGAAGTGCAGCAGCAGTGAGTGAGCAGTCAGTCATTCATGGCGATGAACAGGAATCCAAACCCTCAGTGACATTTCCACTAACACTTAGCACTACATTTCAATTCCCTCAATAAATTCTACCGGTCCCTACAGAGCAATTTTAATATCTGGTACAAAACATACAAAAAAGACAATATGGGTTTTTAATTTGTAGACAAATTCTTATTATTATTTTCTATAGAGCCTAAGAATTGTCTTAATTTGACTAACATTTTAAAATCCAAGGGGATTCACTTCACAGTGTCTTGAAACAGAGAAAAGCAGCTAGTCCTCCCACAGGAAAAGCTGAAACAAAACCAATGATAGACAAATTGTAAATGACATAATGGTCTATTAGAAAAAAATGACAGTAGAAGTTGTGTTAAAAGTGTGACTGAATGTGTTAATCTTACATAGAGTGAATGCATGCATGTGATCACATGCACCGTCACACATACATACAAAAATATACGCAGTGCACACTTACGTCTTAGTGGTGTCCAGTCTGTTTGTTTTAAGAGCCCATGTGGAGAGCATTTCACTGTGTACTGTAGCCTTTATTGCTGGTGATTACGCAGGCGCACACACACACACACACACACACACACACACACACACACACACACCTCTATAGCCCATTATCCTCTTCAGTCCCCTGCAGTCACTTTGCCCAAGTCTCCTCGAGGCTCCCCTTGGGACCGAGGCTTGGTGATGAAAGTGTGAATTGATGTCCTCTAACAGTGGGGTGCGTGTGTATTCCCCTGCACACAAAGAGCAGGGTTCTTGCAAAGGGGGACAAATCTGATTTTGAGTGACACACTAATGCAGTACCACCACACACACACACACACACACACACACACACACACACACACACACACACACACACACACACACACACAGAGTTATTGAAGGAGTCACACGGCTCAAACACAACACTCTATGTCATTTGTTATTTCTATGTAATTTCTGTGTGAAATCAGGCACAGAGTCAAAGATTCAAGTGTTTAATTGCTTTTTTCGTAGATTTCTACGTCTTGTTTTTTTTTGCTCTTTTATCCCACAGCAGAACTGTTGAGCCTGTTTGCAGCTGATAACTTTGGTAACCCCTTAACTAGTCCCTCCTATCAGCTGCAGTGTTTTACGTCATCTGTTGCAGAGATGACTTGCCACATGCTCCACCGTTTACAGATAGTAGTGTGAAGACACACAGTATGCAAACAAAAGAGGTGTTTTAACAATGTAACAGTGCCATGTAAACTAAATAATGGGTCTGCAATACATTTGTGAGTAATGTAGTGTTTTTTTTATTCGGATTAGGGCAATATGTTTATCAGGCACCAGTCTCAGTTTAGTCTGTCAGCCAAACAAAATGATGCTGCTTGAACTCATGCTGAGTCTCTGTCGTGGCACTTTTTTGGTATTATTATGGTATTATCTATTATGATTTGATTGCAATGCTGCTGATCAGTTGTGGGTTTTATCCAATCCTTATTCTGATTCATGGCCTATGAGCATGACAGTAAACCACATTGCAGAATGTTGATTGCTAAAACCTTATTTGCCTGCTTGTCAGTTGTCATGGTGGAGGAGAGTGATATGTTCAGTCCTGTTGGTCTGTTTGTTTGTTAGCTGGATATCCCAAAAATGTGTGATCAGATTTAAATTTATGTTTGTCCATGGACAAAGTTATTAGTTGTTAAGTTGTTTCTCTACCTTGTAAGATAAGGCTTTTTTAAACATATTTTCTCCTTTCTCATCAAGTGCCTTGACACACAGAAATATGGCACATGTATGCCGTGGTTGTCTATTTTGTGTATGTGACTGCATCCATTGATTCAATCACAACACATTTAAAACATGTTCATCATTGACATAACAAATTTGGATAATTATGCAGCCTTGGTGGAGGTATGTACTCTTTAAAGTGAGCGTTCTTCCTGCTTTAATTGGGATTCTGTCATCCTGCACATTTCTTGCCAAGTCACGGCCTTAAGCAATTAGAACAAGTATTCATTGGAACAGTTTAAATTGTCTAAATTTTCCACAGTACAGTCTTTTTTGGTGTTTTGCTTTGATTGGATCAGTTGTCAGTAAAGTGCAAAGTTTTAAACAGGCAATATTTAAGACTTCCTAAATTAAAATGTTATTATATCCATACCCAGCAAGGACACTTGTGGATGACCATCAGAAACCTATTGCAATCTGGTGTTTACACTCCACCTGTCCAGTTTCCTTCAAAGCAGTGTGGTATAAGGATCCCAACCCTTGATCTTCTCGCCTACCTGTATTTACCTGGGATTCACTGTGGTGACGCCCAAGGTTACCATGGTAACTACAGTAGCAACGACACCATCTTCTTTCATCTCTAGAGTGAGACGTGCCCTGTCATTCCTACATGTGTATGTGTGTGTGTGCGTGTAAGTATTAGGTGGGGGTTCCAAAAAGGAAATGGTCTACTACCAATCCCTCTAATGATCCTTTGAACCTGTGTCTTTGTGTTATATTGTCATAAGGGCACGGACGCACACACACAACACACAACACACACACAACACTCAAACACACACGCACTCTCTCTCTCTCTCTCTCTCTCTCTCTCTCTCTCTCTCTCTCTCTCTTCCTGCATGCTCTACAGCTCCATTAATATTTTATCTTGATATCTCACACACCTTTACAATAACACAGTGTGAGAAAGCCTCACTTTGCTATGTTTCTTCTCACACACAAACACACGCTGGAGCACAGACATGCATGCACATTCATTCACATTCATTAGTGTTATAAACCGCCCATCTGTAGCAGTAAACAACAAGTCATTACCTAGATATTACCTTCTCACTTCATCAATACTAAACGAAGGCCTGACACTGTGCACACACACACACACACACACACACACACACACACACAGAGTTCATCTTCTCAAGTCTGAGAATATCTCTCATTATCTCTCTCTCATTTCTCCCTCTGTGTGTGTGTGTGTGTGTGTGTGTGTGTGTGTGTGTGTGTGTGTGTGTGTGTGTGTGTGTGTGCGTGCGTGTGCAAGCCCAGATTTTTAAACGAAAACACAAATGCACAAACATCCATTTCCTCTGTCGCTCTTTTACTCATTCTTTCTCATCTTCTTGCTTTTTCTCTGATGTTCGTGTGAAAAGAACTTAATTAATTTCAGTGTTACCACATAATGATGATTCCCTCACACACACACACACACACACACACACACACACAGAAATAAACACACACGTGCAAGCCCTGCCATTTGAGGAGTAGTTAAAACTAGCCGACTACGCTCTACTTCCCTCGGATCTGTTGGGAAATATGCTGTTTAGTGTGTGTGCACAAGTTTGTATATGCAGACAAATAGTAGGCCTAAGCGTTCATCTTTTTCCGTCCTTGTATTTTTGTTTACCAGTTATACTTTCCCTAGAAGACACAGCACACAAATGGATTATGAATGGTTTTCAATGAAGCTGCCCATGGTCAGCATTCAAGATTTAAACTTTCAAACTGTTTTGATTGCCAAAATTTACTGTGTTATTGTGTTAATGTTGCCTCTGAATTTTACCCTTATGTGGCTTGAAAAACATTTTAAAGTGCATTTATTCATTGAAATACAGGGTGGTACAAAAGATATTGTATAAACAAGAATTATTCAACCAACTTGTCAGTAGATTCACTGGCAACAGGTGTATTTTATGTAGAAAACAGAGGATGTTAGCAACAGCTAGGCCAAATATGATTATGGTCTTTTTGTTTATTTTACTGATTTAAAGGCCTGGTAATATCAGCTTGTGGTAAAACTGGATCTGTGTATTGCACGTTGTGGATCTAGTGGAATATTATCCAAGAAACATCAAATACTTGCTTGCTAGCCCCACTAATCTTGAATCAGAATCAAAAGACAGCTCTGATGTATTGATAATATAATGTGATAATGCAGCAATGCCAAAATGAGCAAGGCTCCTTCTCCATCTTTTTGGCAGAAGGGTGATCAATCCGTCCACTCAAAATTGTGCCATCATCTGACCAACTAATATGTTCCTAGAATGTCTTCTTCTTTCTTTTCATTCATATTACGTATCAGTGTTCCTCCACTACTTGTGTCCATGTTGCCCTGAAAGTGGGTGATGTCATCTCGCATTCGTCTCATCCTTGGCCCTTTATCATCCTGCTCGGATATGGAGATGGAAGGAGGTGGGTCAGATGGTGGATTGATGAATGTAGGCAGGATGGCGGTCGAGGGCAGCTCATAGCTTGGGTGATGGCGTAATGAGAGGAGTGTGTGTGTGTGTGTGTGTGTGTGTGTGTGTGTGTGTGTATTGTTTAGTTTGTAGGGTTGATGTGTAATAGGTGCTAAAGCCTAAACAAGCTTTGGAGCTTGACTGCCATTCCCTCGGGTGTATGGGTGGAATCCCATCAATCCCATCCCCCAGTTGCACTGATACACACATGGGCACACACACACGATAGGTTAAGGGTTAACCCCCTCATTCCTTGTCCTATTGTTACTATGGAGATGAGGGTGAGATGTCACTGGCCACTAGTTAAGCCAATACATTTCAGACAGAGACATGGTGGCATATTTTAGGGTTGAAATTGAAACATGGCACCATGAACTTGCAATGACAACATGTAGATTTGTCATCACATTTTAGATATTGAAAGTTGCACAGAAATATAGATAGAGTAGATATGCAACGGTATGTGGACATTAAAAAAGGCGAAGAAACAGCTTGTGTCAATATTCATATATACAGGGCTATGAGGTACTCCAGTTGGTAGCGCTCCTTTTCCGGCTAATGAAACCCGCAAACATTCAGACCAAACCAGAGTTTACCCCCTGATACCATCTGGGACTGTCAGTGTGTAAAATTACCCCAAGCTGGTTTAGACAGGTTTTCTGCAATGTAGGAAAAGCGTCTGAGTCATAGCGTGTGACTCCAGATAGTTTTACTTTGGTGTTGAGAGTCTGCTGAATCCTCCAGCAGCAAGCAACGTAATGTGTGTGTGTCTGTTGTAATAACAGATGAGGTTCCACCAGTGATGTGCTTGAAGAAGTGGAACGGTTCTCTTGGGGGAAGAGATTCATGGAAACACACTGTGGTTACTCCAGGTGTCAGGCAGTGCAGGTGTGTGTATGCCTGTGTGTTAATACGCCACAGATCCTTCCTGTCTTGCTGCAGAAATGCATCCTGCACCTCCTCCTCATCTTTTTCTGTAATGGAGAGATGTTGAAATGCACCCACCACCCACTTTAGTCTTGGCAGGAAACAGAGTCTTGGCGAGAGTAGAGAAGAGAGATCAGTGTACATACACACACAGTCACAGACACATACACGGATACACACACATCTGAAGAGAATTTGGAAACATGGCAGCAAATACAGGTCTTCCTCTTCATCGACCTGCTGTTCATTCTCACAGCACTCAACTTCAATTCATCACCAGCAGTGTTTATGGATCTTGGTGAAGTCATTCCTTTCCCCTCTTTTTTTCTTTGCACAGAGGACTGAATGAACTTTCTGAGGTAGTTCAGTCACTCCTGGAGGATCTTTTCTGTAAATGTAACATTCATTTGTTCTCTGAAATGTGTTAGCTGGACTTTTAACAGTTTGTCTTGGACTTTAACTACACACTATAGAAAAGGGCATTAGAGACTATGTTTCTCACATACAATATATAATGTATTATATCATTGAAATTCTTGAAATATTTCGAGGTTTAGTTTTGAATCACATACTAGTCTTATAGTCTATGTGTTAAAATACCCTTAATATGATGTAAACGAAAACATACCAAGCAACATCTATAATAGGAGCAGAAACATGAACATTATAGGAATAGTATTGCAGTGCTAGTGGACTACCACATGGCCACCATAAAGTCACTAATGAGTATGACTCATATAACAAAATGTGACTACGGGAACATTGTAATAATGTTTTATTTCCACTGAGGATAAATGGGACATTTGTCTGAAATGTGTGCTGCATCCATATGAATTTTTGGGGTCAGATAAGAAATTTTTTAGGTTATTTAGGGACACACTCTGATCCACAGTGTTCATGGCTGCCGGACAAATGTGATCAGCTTTCCACTCTGACGTCTGTGTCCAAACATCCATTCCTGGCCGTGTGTGTGCATGCACTCGTTTGTGTGTGTGTTGGCATGGTGTTTGGTGGTGGTGGTTTGTATGGACTTAGAAATGCATGTGTTATGTACTATGGGAATAAATCATGTGCATGTGTGTGGTGTTTGGCTGTTTTATGAATAATTTCTCAACCTTTATGATCCTGGAATTGAGGTTTTACAATGAGGTGTGTGTGTGTGTGTGTGTGTGTGTGTGTGTGTGTGTGTGTGTGTGTGTGTGTGTGTGTGTGTGTGTGTGTGCGTGCGTGCGTGCGTGTGTTTAAGGAGTGTGTAGCGGGTTATGGTAGTTTGTTGGAAGGAAAGGTAGTTTGCAAGGAATTTTGGAAGGCAAATTAAAAAGCTTCGAGGCAGTTATGTAGTGCATTTTTGGCTTGGGGTCTGGCGTATGTATGTGTGTGTACTGTCTGGCAGTTTACTCCCTCCAGGACAAGGTTTATGTAAGCAGTGCGAAGCGAGGTCAAATGCCACCCTCTGTCCGGCTGTGTTCTGTTTAAACTGGGAACAATGGAAACACTGGGACAATCACACTCCTATGCTCTTAAATGTGAAAAGCGTTAGGCTACTCTTTCCAGAGACACTAAGCTGACTGCCATTTTCTCAGGTACTTGATATTGTACAGCCACTAAATCTCTGACCTCAGACCTGTTTATTCTTACTCTTAACCGAGACAAAGAGGGAGAGAGAGAGAGAGAGAGAGAGAGAGAGAGAGAGAGAGAGAGAGAGTGAGAGAGAGTGAGAATATGAGACATATCAATTGAGCCATGTTGTCATGGTAACATTCACAGACCAGTCTGTAGCTCATCAGTATTAAATAATTCTATTCTTGACAAAAGAGGAAGGGGTTGATGTTTAGCAAAATGTTTGTGCTTGTAAAAGTGAAGTTTTCCAGACATCCTCTGTTCCAGATAACAAAACGCATGGAATTTGTTCCAAGTTATATAGGCATTTCAGAAACAAATGGGTCACTAGTATAAAATATACTGTAAAGGCTGGTACAGGCTGCCGGTGTCCTTGACAATGATCTTGTTTGTTTACAGTTATTGCAATTAATCAGATGTCACACCTAATGTGGTTATGATTTGTAGGCACATGACACAATATTACAGTGGTTAGAGATGACTGTAATCTTGAACATTTGAATTACAGGTTAGTAGTATGGTAATGCGCAAAAGATGCCAAAAGGTACCACATGTTTTGGGTAGACTGTGTGAATTTTGTCTCTTGAAGAAAAAATCCACTTTTGCTATGTAAGCAACTAGTTTGAGCCCTTTTTCTATGAATTCCAGTGCCATTCATGTCCAGAGACAGCTTGCCACTTATTTCCTCAGGGAGCCTGTATGTGCCTGTACCAGTATGCAAGAGAGTATGTATGAGCTTCTCAATAGGAAACTCTAAAGAGAAGCCCAGTGTGAGGATAAGGTGTGTTTTGCTGGCTCTTAGTGTAAGGTGCTTATCACAACCACCTGCTGATAACAATTTATAGTCAACTGCATTAAGCGTAGGCGTTACATTTGCCAGTACAATACACCAGTGGTTCCCAACATTTTTCACATTAAGGACCCCTACACTGACATAAATTGGACCATGGACCCCCATTTAATAAGATTTTGTCCCAGGGACCCTGATCTGACAGGAGTTATGCTTTTAGATGTTTTATTACAGAATGTGTATAAAACCCATGACCAAAATAGTCATACATTCTGTCGTTTTGTTACTAATGGATGGAATTATTCAAAATATATATACGGAAATATATAAATAAATGATTCCCCTTTTTGCTAGGGATGTCCTGGAACCCCCTCAAACGACTTATGGGGGTTCTCAAAATCCGCAATAGTGATCTATGATACACCATGACATCTGTGTAACAAGAAGAGAAAGCATGACAGTGAAAAAGCATGCTCATATTTACAGCATCAAACATCATTTAAATTTCAAACTACCCTAAACCAGCAAAACACTGCGCTGGAAAAAGACAGAACTGTTCAAAGTGAAAAAGGAAGAATGCACATAGCAACTCTCATTCATTCTTCCAAGCTAAGTTTAATGGGGCATTACAGCAATTTAGAATGCAGCTTTATTAAGTTGATGGACTTGCAAGAGTCAGAATCAAAAAAACAATGGTCAAAATCACAGAGTGAAGTATGAGTCAAGCCCCTAAAACACTGGATCCTACATTTCCCATAATGCAACTCAATAGCCCCTTCCCTGCCTAGAACAACCTCAGGTCTTCTCACTCCTCAACCCCAATGCATAACACAGGCTTTCTATTAAAAGAATGTAGTGTCTAAGCCCAAACTTATGATTACATTATTAGGGTTATTACCACAAAAGACCGAACTGTTCTCACAGGTGCAATAGTACACTGAATGTTATGTGTACAATAAAATTGCCTCTTTAGCAGAAAATGCAGACTAGCATATTATTTTAAAACATAGCAGATTGCAATGCAAAATCTATAATCACACATTAAACACAGACGGACATCTAATAATAGAAGATGTGTTTCAATACTGTATCATCTTATTTAACTAGCACAAAAAGTGACTTCTCTTAGAATACTAAAGCCCGCAGTGTCTTGCTCTGCTGCTGTGCATCACTGTCATCTCTTTCATCTTTCGTTTTCTCCTTCCTTTTTCAATACTCTCATCTCTGCCTTTGAGTGATGTTTGTCCTCTTGGAGAGAGACTTCTTGGGAATGATTGCAGCCACTTCTCCATTCAGCTCTCCATTCATTCTCTTCATCAGTCCTCAGACAGCTGGCCAAGGTCCAAACTCATCTCGAGCTCCCTTTGCCCAGTCCTGCCAGCTCTGTTAAAACACCATTGGTCATCATGCTGTTGTCTGGCACAGGCAGCATATCTCTGCCATCAGGAACCCTTGTAGTATGCCCAATAATAGTCTTTTGTTAAAACTGGGAAAAAAAACAGCCTTGCAGCTTGACCATTATCTTTTTAAGGTTATGTCTTTCACACATTGACGCCTTCAGTTAAATAATGAGTAGTATTTTTTGTTTTGTCTTTCTATTTGCACCCATGGAAAAAAGCATTGTTTGCACTGTATTTACTGCGATCATCATCTTTTTATCAAACAAGATACTCTTGTCAGAACTGGAATTAAATACATTTATTTCCTCATTATCACCATCATGATAACCACGATTATATCTACTGGCTCATTGTGTACTCAGTTTTGTTCTACCTTTTGAAGCATTTTCTTTTGACGTTTCACTTTTCTGTCTCGCTTTCATAAGATATGTTTTTGCTTCCTCCTCTGCCTGTGCACAGTTTGTCCTGTGGTTTAACACAGTCTTTTAGTTTGTTAATGAGGCTTTTTAATTAATACTAGGAGTGCTTTGTTGGAACCTCCCGTCCACTTCAAATATGACAGAACTGTGAGATGTAAAAATCAGTTTGCATACAAACCAGGGACCAACAACAACAACATTATTGTTATAAAATAAGTTTCTGATGTCTTCCTCTTCTATCTGTATCCAAGCAAAGGCTATCTATTAAGACAAATCAATTAGTATCAAATCCCTATACAGGCACCAATAACAGCCAGATATAGAGGATTAGAAACTGTGTGTGCGTGTGTGTGTGTGTGTGTGTGTGTGTGTGTGTGTGTGTGTGTGTGTGTGTGTGTGTGTGTATGTGCGCGTGCGTGCGTGCATGTACTGTATGTGACATGGTTGTCAATATTTCTTTCATTTGCATTTACCATTTTTATATACAGTGAATGACGGTCTACAGCCTCATAGCCACATTGATGGGAGAAATATAGTTTTTTTTTTTTTTAAATACATGTGCAAGTTGAGTTATCTGGACTTTAAGGGGTTAAACAAAACATTTTGAAAAATACTGCTCGTACAGAGGAATCAATAAAGAAAGTATGCATTATTATTGTTGAAGTGAGTATGGAATGTTTGAAATAGTAATTAATATTGTTTCAAATCGCAGCCTTGAAATCAAAGATGCTGAATTGATTGTGTATTTTTCAAATTTACTATTGTGTGACGGGATGGATGGTTCCCATTAGAGTTATAGTACACAGACTCTGTCAATATTGGCTCTTATTAAAGCTGCTAAAGATGTGTATGTTATCTGCCAGTGCCTTATCATTCTGAAGCACAATAAGCTGCACAAGATAAGCTGGCTCTTCCAGCCAGACAACACAAAAAAATGAGATTCTTTATGTTTGGGAGGAAATCATTTTAGCTCATTAAAATTGAAGAGAAAGTCAACTACAAATTGATACTTTTGATACCATAACCATAATTTGATTAAACTTTTAAAGAAGTGACACAAACCATTTGTCCCACCATGAATGTCATTTGTCACAGAGAAACCTGAACAGCAGTGTCCTGTCATGGCCTAGTTCCACCATCATACCATCATGTCCTAGAACTTTTGTCTTAGGCAATCAAGACTAAAACTAGGCTAGGAGTGCAGCATTGAACAAAAGTCTTATGTGGATCATCTCAGTATTCTTTTTTTTTTTTTTCAGTTTTGAAAGTGGCTGGCGATGGTTGTGTTGGCAGCATTAATCAACTGGGTGGAAATGTGCTGGAGAGCCACAGGAGATACTGGCACAGTAGTAAAACTGGGACAGTGTCAGACCCTGCAGCCATGGCTTTTCCCGTTTCCTCCCTGAAAAAACACATTCTTTCATACATTAACCCCATTTCTCTCTTCATCAACACACTCCGCCTTTCTATGTAGCCCTCCTCCATGCGTCCTCTCTCTCTTTTGCCCCAGTCTTTCCATTATCCCAGCTCCTTTCAGTTCCATTATTCTTCTTGGTAATGTGAAGATATAAACTCTATTGGTAATTGTCTATTGTTGATATATAATTACAGGTAATATTAACAGATCCTGAGAAGTAAAGTAAAAATGAATGTATGTCAGTGCCATAATAGGAAGGAAACCATAGTTTTAAATAAAGCTGGCAGTGTCTTACAAAAAAGAATTAAGAAATATATTTGGTTTACATTGTCTTAGTTATGCAAGCCAGATCCACTTTGGTTGCTGTGATCAAATCTTGTAGTTACTAAATAACCAGATATCTGTTCTTTTAGTAGTTGGTCATAGCTAGTTTTTGCAATCATAAAAACTCATCAGGACCACTATATACCTAGTTTTGTTTTCACCCAGCACCATCAGTTCATTGGAGCAACAGCTGTGTGTGTTTGTTTGTTTCCACCAGGTTTGACACGAATGCTTGAAGCACTGCATGTATAATTGCCATAGAGATTTACCTGTAGACTGGAAACAATCATTTGTAAATGAAAATCCATTTTAGGAAAAACTCATGATCATTACAGGAATTGTCAGTTTATGCAGCCATGCAAACATATAAAGAGACTATTGTTTCATTCCCATTTTGTCAAAGCTGACATAATAATAATGCACATAGATAAATTATCTTATCATCAAAATCAAATCATATAAGCAATAATGTGCTTTTATATTGATTGTAGTTATTGTACCACAGTGTTGTTGGTATCTGCACATGTGGTAATTCAGGGTTCATCGCTAAGGTTTTTTTTCACTTGTTCGGTCTGGAAAAATAAAATACTTTCCCTTATTAAAGCCACCGTTATTGTTGAACCCTGGGACAAGTTTCCTCTCAAGAGACGATACTTTTCACTCTCTATTACCTGTCAGTTACAGGGAATGAGAAGAGCCCATGTCGTTGTTACCACGATTACCTAACACCAGCCCCTAACGCACACACACTGAGGATGTGTGATAATGCCACCTTGTTTTTCTCACCCTGCGTACCTGCAGCCATGATGATACCAAAAGTAGTCCGACATCCCCACTATGCACTCTCAGATGATAAAGCTTTTTTCCAAAATTATTAGCACACAAGCAACCTTCTCAAAGCAGTCCTCTGTTTCAGCTGCATTTTAACATAACTTTGACAAAAATAAACCCAGACATGATGCCTACTTAATTGTCTGTTTTTGCTTTGAAACTGTAACCCAAGTGATGCTGCAAGGTCCTGTAAAAGCATGAAATAGTTGTGCCTACATAAACTTCTGGGCAGAAACATCAGCAGTTATTTTTCTGCCTTTTTCAAACACCCCTAATAGATATTTTCAGTGTACACTTTGAAGAGTGACTACTGGGGCAAAGAAATATTACAATATTTTAGAGGATTTTCTTGGATTCTCGCTACTCTCATTGTGTGTTTACATATTGTTGTGAAGCTGGCAAGTCTTTAGTGTCTCACACGCAAGGGAAGAGACACGGCTTTGTCTCTCCGAGGCTGTTTTTTTATTTTGAGGATGTTTTGCTGTGGTGTGTAAATGTAAGCTGTGATCCATCGCTGCATCATAGTTCAAAAGTATACATTTGAAATATTCTTACTGCCCACAGTGGCTAATAGAGTTATCATCCTCAATACCACTCACAGAATTCACCAGTAAGTAGCCAGTGGCCCATGCTGATGATGATGACCCATCCTGACGGGAAACTGTAAATTGGTTTTAAAATGTCAGTGTCCTGGGTTTTCCCCCTGTCCATTGTCCAAGGCATGATGGGAAAGGCTTGAGCTCCCCCTACATGTAGCATTCTTGGCTGCGTCCCAAACAGTGATGCTACAACAGGTGTTTTGCCTTTGTTAGCTGATGGACAACACCTGCTGTGACATCACTGGTTGGGGTGTGGTCAGAGGTGCAACATGCTTGAAAGTCTCCCCCGATAAGAAAGCAGTCCAGCAGCCTGATGAGTTCTGATGAGTTTTTTGTGATTCAGTGCACTAGTGCAGTAGCTGAGGTACACTTCAATATGACTAGAAGAAAACTAAATACAAATATTCTCTAAGCAATAAAACATTGTACAATAGCCACAAACCTCTTCAATTTATCCACTGGCCATGCTCCAGTTCTGCTGTTGCCCTGTTATAATAGTTCCTCTTTGTTCTCTACACTGTCTTTCCCTTTTATTTTCTCTCCCTCTGGTTTTGAGTGACACTACAGTGCTTCTTTATATCTGCTGAATTCAGCTGCTGCAGCTTTAGACACACACACTCACATATATTCTCACACGTTTTAAGACATAAAACAATGTCAGCAGGAAGGCTTTTCCTGGCGGCCTGTTTTTCTGTGCATTGTATGATCTTGGTTGTATTAAAGGAAACACTTTGCAGTCACACGTATTCAGTCACGCTCTTCTATCGCCACCAGAAAATTGAATTTCTACCGCTGTTGTTCCCTGTGATGTCCCTGTCCCAGATAAGTCACTCTTATACAGGCATATACACACACTTACTCATTTACACACATGCACACAGTAGTAAGCCAACACTATTGTTTTGTAACTGTAGCTGGTATTTCTGCTCATTTTTAATGACTTCCAGATTGTCTGTTTCCATGCCAAAAAAGTAGTTAGTCTTCTCTCAAAAGCAAAAGTCTCTCTCAAATGATATAATTTTTTCTCTGTTTATGAATATCTTTAGATTCTGGACTGTCAGACAAAATAAGCAAATAAAAATAAAAATAAAAAATGTCTGATGAATCAATTCATTTGAAAAATAGTCAGCGGAGCTGAAAGAATGACTCAGTTAATTGATCAGTAAATCAAGAGAAACTATTTTCTGAATTGATAAACTACCTCAGTCATTTTTCAAGCAAGAATGTGAAACATTCTCCAGTTCTAACTTCCAATATGTGATGCTTTTCTTTGTCAAATATATTAGTAAATTGAAAATAATAATGTTTTTATCTGTTCTGGGAAAAACGGTAATAACGGTAATGTTTCACTACTGTCTGACATATAATGGTGAATCAAAAAAGTAATCAACAGCCCTAATCTATAGATTTATCAATACTATTTGTTTGTTGCAGTCCCAATTCTGTTGTGTGTCAATCTGCATCGCAGCCATCAGAAGTGAATGAAGGAATCAACTCATCTAACACCATGCTGATACCATCCAGCTAAACTGTGACTGATGCAAACAGTGTGACTTTGTGGCGCCTCTAACATTGAGCATAAAGTTATTTCATAATATTGACTTATAGTATAATAATAGTATAGCCTTCACATGCATCAAACAGGAATCCTCGCAGTATCTATCACAGTGCATTTCTTTTTTAGACAGCTTATGGTTAAATGTTGCCCTCTTTCTACATAGTTGTATGTTTTATTTCCATAAGTGGGTGACAGTAATCAGCTTGATTGTGTGTACAAGTAAAGTTCTGTGTATTCTCACTACAATAAAGTGAAGAATTTCTGCTGAATGACATTCCTGTTTGCAGACAAGCTATATTCCCAGCCACAAGCTGCACATGTTGTAAGAAACCACACTCTGTCTCTCTCTCTCTCTCTCTCTCTCTCTCTCTCTCTCTCCCTCTCTCCCCCCCTCCTCCCTCCCTCTCTCTCTCTCTTGCCCTCCTTGTCTCCCTCCCCCTCTCTCTCTCACCCTCTCTATCTCACTGTCTCTCTCTCACACACACACACACACACACATTCAGAGGACAATGCTTTATGTCTAACGGGAAGATTTGTGGCATACACAAAACACTCACACTCACCGGACTGATTGAGCAGTCTGTAACAACAGATGGCTCTGAACCCTGCAGATGTTTGCGTGTGTTGCTGTTGTCAATTGTGAATAAAGAGTACTTGTTTTCCATAATTGAGTCTTATGACTGGCGTGTTGCTCATGAGGCACACACACACATGCAGATAACGATTGATTTGGTTTTGATGGGATGATTTCCAATAGTATTTTCTTTTGCACTTACACACACCAATGGACACTGATCTGTTAGTTACTGGTGGTCCATAAGTAGACAGGTGTGGTAGTCTGGTATCCACTGGTGGTCAACAGACATCTGTGTGTGTGTGTGTGTGTGTGTGTGTGTGTGTGTGTGTGTGTGTGTGTGTGTGAGAGAGAGTATGAGGGAGGGAGATAGAGAGAGAGAGAGAAAGAAAGAGAAAGAGAGTGCGGAGCCAGTCTGGTGTCTGTTTGCATTGCTGAAGCTTCCCTGTATGCGGTATGTGAGCTGCCAGTGTGTGTGTGTGTGTGTGTGTGTGTGTGTGTGTCCTTGGCCACTTCTGTTTGACCTGCCATCTGAATGAGGTATTTGACAGCACCGTCCCAGAAAAAGCACAGTGCAATATGATGAACTAAACCAATTTAATATTGATAATGATAAGCTCCTCGACCTGTGGAGAACATTTTAGTTTTCTGAAAGTTGGGAACTGAGCAAGGATTTAATGTTCTGCTTCAGAACACCATTGTGTTGTTTTTAAACCAGTCACTCTACAGCATAAAGGAATAATCTATATCAGGCTTGGATACTTGCTAGAATTGTTATGAATTAACGATAAGGTTATGAACCATCACCTTATTGTGGTGGAGAGGTGTGTGTGTGTCCCTATGAACCTTAGGGCTGGGTTGTCTGGAGCTGTGTGCTGCTGGTAGCACACTCACAAGCCCCCAGCTGAGCGCCGCAGCGTTGGAGTTTCCCCCCGGTGGACGAAAGGGTCGCCTCCCTACGCTAGCGGGTGATGACTGTTGTTTCTGCATATGCACCAAACAAAAGTTCGGAGTATTCGGCCTTCTTGGAGACCTTGAATGGAGTCCTGTATGGGGCTCCAGTAGGGGACTCCATAGTTCTGCTGGTGGACTTCAATGCACACGTGGGCAATGATGGAAGTTCTTGGAGAGACGTGATTAGGAGGAACGGCCTCCCTGATCTAAACCAGAGTGGTTGTTGCACTTCTTTGGTAGTCATGGATTGTCCATAACAAACACCATGTTGAAACATAGGGATGCTCATAATTGTACTTGGTATCAGAGCACGCTAGGCCAAAGGTCAATGATCGATTTTATAATCGTTTCATCTGATCTGAGGCCGTATGTGACACTCAGGTGAAGAGAGGGGCAGAGCTGTCAACTGATCACCATCTGGGGTTGAGTTGGGTCAGGGGATGGGGGAGGACTCTGGACAGACCTGGTAAGCCCAAATGGGTAGTGTGGGTAAATTGGGAACGTCTGGAAGAGGCCCCTGTCCGTCAGACTTTCAACTTACACCTCCGGCGGAGCTTTTCGTGCATCCCTGTGGAGGCTGGGGGCATTGAACCTGAGTGGACAATGTTCAAAGTTTCCATTGCTGAAGCTGAAGCGGGGAGCTGTGGTCTAAGGGTCTCAGGTGCCTCAAGGGGCGGTAACCCACGAACACCCTGGTGGACACCGGTGGTCAGGGAAGCCATCCGACTGAAGGAGTCTTTCCGGGATATGTTATCCCAAAGGACGCTGGAGGCAGTTGCAAGGTACCGACGGGCCCGGACGGGCCGTGATAGAGGCAAAGGAGCGGGTGTGGGAGAAGTTCGGAGAAGACATGAAGAAGGACTTTCGGTCGGCACCAAGGTGCTTCTGGAAAACCGGGGAATCATCCAAGCTGTGTACAGTAAGGATGGGACGTTGTTGACCTCAACTGAGGAGGTAATAGAGCGGTGGAAAGAGCACTTTGAGGAACTCCTAAATCCAGCTGACACGTCCTCTGCGGTAGAGGCAGAGCTGGAGGTTGATGGGGGATTGTTGTCAATTTTCCTGGTGGAAGTCGCTAAGGTAGTTAAGGTTATTGAGGTAGTTAAGCAACTCCACAGTGGTAAAGCCACCTGGAGTTGATGAGATCCGTCCAGAAATGCTGAAAGTTCTGGGTGTGGAGGGGCTGTCTTGGTTGACACGCCTCTTTAACATTGTGTGGAGGTCTGGGACAGTGCCTTGGGAGAGGCAGACCGGGGTGGTGGTTCCCCTCTTCAAAAAGTGGAACCAGAGGGTGTGTGCCAATTACAGGGGTATCACACTTCTCAGCCTCCCTGGTGAAGTCTACTCCAAGGTGCTGGAAAGGAGGGTTCGGCCTATAGTCGAGCCTCGGATTAAAGAGGAACAATGCGGATTCCGTCCTGGGCGTGGAATAACGGATCAGATAGTTTGTAGTTTGGTGGGCTCAGGTTCTCATCTCTGCTTTTTGCAGATGATGTGGTCCTGATGGCATCATCGGCCTGTGACCTTCAGCACTCACTGGATCGGTTCTCAGCCGAGTGTGAAGCGGCTGGGATGAGGATCAGCACTTATAAATCTGAGGCCATGGTTCTCAGCAGGAAACCAATGGAGTGCTTTCTTCAGGTAGGGAGTGAGTCCTTACCCCAGGTGAAAGCATCCCCCAGTCAGAGCTGGTCGATGTTGCTCGGGAAAGGGAAGTTTGGGGTCACCTGCTGGAGCTGGATGGTTTTTGTGTTTTTATGGGGTTCACTGATAATGACAAAAATGGAAATTCTAAGAATAGAACCCTGAAATGCAGTTTGCAATAATACTTTATAATACTCCACAAATCCTTTATATTCTTGGTAAATTACTTAAACCACTTATTGATTATTAAAATAGTTAGCTTTTCATTTTCTGATAGTCAACTAATCCATTATTTGATTAATAGTTTTTAGCATTAATCTGGACTAAAATCAATCACTCAATTTGTGTAAAAAGAAAATCACTTCACCTCTCCTCACTTCACTTCTTCACTACACTTTACTACAGTGGAGACTAAATTTGGCCGGTGTAAAATGGAACAAACAGAATGGACATATACTTGAGCTAATGTGCCTCTCTTATACTAATTTGTTTCAACCCATTCAAATGTAGTTACCAGTAATTCCATTAAAAATAATGTCAGTGGAGTACAACTGGGTTTAAATCAGTGTAATCTGATTCAGTCTACTTTAATTCACTACCAGCTAATCCTCCTCACTCCACTATAGTCTTGATATGTCTGGTATAATCTAGTTCCGTATAATCCACTAATTCAGTATTATCAGTTTTAGAACCGCATGATCCAGATCAGTTCAATAAATCCCATTTCAGTCCAGTATAATCTGGTTCAGACCAGCTCAGTTCAAATGGTGAGGATGTGAATATGTTTTTGGTCCCAGCAGAAAGACAAACGCTCTCAGTCCCTCTCTCTCTTTCACTGCGTGAACGAGGTTATGATTGACCCGCTAAGTAGACAGATGGAGGAAGGTGTGTGCATCTGCATGGGTCCGTCTGTACCAGCAGTAGCTTCCCCTGGTTTTGCGGTTTTGGCCAGACTACTCGGACACACACACACACACACACACACACACACACACACACACACACAGTTGTATTTGCTACACTCTACTTAGATGTCTGTTCAGGAAAAGGTTTTAGGTGCTATAAAGAGACACACAGGGTAACAACGAGAAATAAACAGAGAAAGGTAGAGAGACTTAAAGGTTTGGTTCAGTGACCTAAGTTCCCCCCTCTCTCTCTCTCTCTCTCTCTCTCTCTCTCTCTCTCTCTCTCTCTCTCTCTCTCTCTCTATGGGGTCTTGCAGCTGCTCCAAGTTGTCCTATGGTAATGATGTCAACAAGCAGCTGCAGCCTAGTGATGACATCAACAACCCACCCAACAGAAACACACATATCCACTCACATGCACTGATGTTTACCTGTCAGTAGGCCTGCACGATTAATCGTTTTAAAATCACGATCTTGATTCACCCTGTTCACGATTTCATTTTTAAATAACTTTTATTCTCATTTAATTTTATGAGCCGACTGCATCACAAACGCTACAACTTTCTTTTGTGAGTTTTAAACATAGACTGTATAAAATAGGTTTTAAAGCGCTCCCAAGCGCTGCAATGCTCTCCCATCTCTTCATTGAGGCCTCTATGTTTACAGGCTTGTGGTGATGAGCAATGTGCTATATGTTCCAAAACATCTATGTTTGGTACTGCCAATTTGTTTATAAACATTACACTTCATGAGAAAAAAATCGTGGGAGAGAATCGTGATATCAATTCTAAGCTAAAAAATCGTGATTCATATTTTTCCCCGAATCATGCAGGCCTACCTGTCATCTCTCTTAATTAATTGGACATTAGGCAATTGCACTTGTTTCCACGCAGCTTAATCTATTTCAAAACAAGGGGAGAAACCTTGGTAGAACATACTCAAAGTGAGATCCCCCTCAAGGGCGATCTGTTGATGGGTTCCGAGAGTGGGCTGGTGGCGGATTCTCTCTGTTGTTAGATAGTGGAGGTCAACACTGGATGAGAGATTCAGTTGGCTGCCTGCAGAGTAGGAAGTGACTTGGTGTACGGGGAAGGTGTGATTTGTCAGAGTGGCTGTCAACACTCATGAGGTGTTAGATGGCTCAATGTAGAAGATATGTTGACTTTATTTAAACATCACTGTATCACTCATCATCAGTGTTATCCCTTTAAACATCTCTTTTAGATACATTTGAACCTTACGCTGACATCCATATCTCTGTTGTCTTCGTGTGCCCTCTTCCTAGATCCTCCAGGCAGAGGGTCATCCACAACATCTTTAGGCTGGTTCTCTGTGTTGTAAATTAATTAACACACAAAGTCCTGTCTGAAACATCTGGAGACAGGACTTTGTGTCCTATGCATAATTACTGTGTGTGGATTCAGTGTCAGCAATTATCAAAAGCCTGTCCACGAAGTTTTGGCAACTGAAGCACATTACATTACATGTCATTTAATTGACGCTTTTATCCAAAGCTACTTACAATTGCTATATATGTCAGAGGTTGATGTCTTGCTCAGGGACACATTGGCTGAAGTGTCGCAGTGGGAATTGATCCCAGATCACCCACACCAAAGGCATGTGTCATATCCACTGCGCCATCACCACCCATATTCAGTTCAGCAGTGCAGTAAAGACTTAACTGCCTTTCCCAATCACACACTTTTGTGAAGCAGGTTTCTTCTTTATGTCAGCCACAAAGACAAATTATAGATTAGAGTGGATGTAGACAATACCATCCTATAGCAATAATGTCGAACTGAGTTGCCTGTACTGTTTTAGTTCAATACGAATACATGTACCGTTCCACCCCGACTTTAGGCCAGTCTGCAGTGAGGATATGCGTGTTTTGATTGTAAGGATTTCTCTGGATTTAGTGTTTGAGGATTCACCCCTATCAGCAGGCTGATTGGAAACGCATCCTCCAACCATCTGCTTGCTCCATCTGACACCCCAGTCCACTCCATCCCTTCCCTTTCTTTTTTTATACACTTTATTCCTCACTTGCGTATTCCACTCTCTTACTCACTCTTCCATTAGGAAATCTTCCTCCTCTATATTTCCTGATGTGTTCTCTATAGGAGTTCTGCACATTATCCTGCAATTGACATACAGGGTGGTGTGTACAGTAATTGTTATTCCATATGAGCACACGGTATGCTTGGTTTCCCACGGAAGGCAAGAACAGTGTCATTAGTGCATTTTTTACCATTACTGAGGCAATGGAGAATGAAAGAGGTCCTGATTTGGGGCATCATTAAAGTATGTCTTCTTCTTCAGTATGCAAGTTACCCTCCAAGTAGCATGTACCTTTATAAGAGCGTAATGTTTGGACCAGTAAAGGAACACACTGACTTATTGGGACTTTAGCTTATTCACTGTATCCCCCAGAGTTAGATAAGTTAATACCCTTCTCATCTCCGTGCATGTTGTAACTCTGTCTGGCGCACCCACCACTAGCCCAGCTCACCACAGATCCTGGAGGTTACCGGCTCCAACTAGCCTACTGCTCCCAATAAGTGACAAAATAACGCCGTATTTTTACATGTTGTGATTTGTAGTCACATTGTGTAAAAATTGTATGTATGAACTTATCTAACTCTGGGGGATACGGTGAATAAGCTAAAGTCCCAATAAGTCGGCGTGTTCCTTTAAGCACAGCACAAAACATACATTAGTTTTTTCTACATTAGACCTGAATATAAGCTTCAAAATGTGCTTCTGTAGTCTATCTTTAAAGGAAAGAAAAATATACACAAACAATATACACAATACATTTGACTTTTTTTTCCAATTGTTCTTTCCCATTCCAGAAAGTTGTGAAACAAAGTCACTTGAGGGATCTTGTTTTTATGTGAAACATATAGAGGGTTTTCACCAACGTCACGTTCTGGGCAGTAACCAATCAGTGAACAACTGAACGGAGTACAGTAGAGTATTGTGCACTTTGGATACTTTAAATGAATGTAGCCATGTCAAAACAACAGAAAAGCATCCAAGATGCAAAGGCATATAGGGAAGGACTTGGACCACAAGAAAAGGCGCAATATTTAGAGAAATTACAGTTTATTGGCAGTGCAGATCCCTACGAGTTGTCTCTCTCTTCTTAGATCCGTGACGACACGGTGATTATTCCTTCAGTTGCATATCCCGATATAGCTAGTCAATGACCTGCTTTTCTCACTGAGCCCATACACAGTTGCAGACCTTAAATCCTACAAAGGGTTGGGGGCCTATAACCAGATGGTGTGGGGATTGGGGAAGATGCAGTACCAAGTCATTAATGACCGTTGTGTTGTGAAGGCCAAATTAAATAATCCAATAACATCTTTAATCAACCTAACCTTAACTATATGATCATTGCGATACTCACGGTGTAGCCAAGTGACTCTCAATCGTTTTTTTCATTTCAAAGAGCCCCAGTTTACTAGTTACACTAGCTGAGTGAGTTTGAGCTTTGCCAACCACAAGCGCCTCCTTTCCTCTGATAACTTCTGGCATTCCTCTCCCTGGTTTTGAATAACTTTTGGAAGTCGATAATACTCCGATAATAATAATATCTTTTTTCTCAGCCTGACCTGTTGGTACAACCTAAAACACGGCAATAATAACCATTTTCCTTGACAACTATTGGGATCTACTTCGGTGGCTGTGCAATGTTGTGATGTGGAGTACAGTATCTTCAATATGGTGACCTCCGGTCTGATGACGCGTCGTGAAAACCCTCTATTAGTTATTGAGTGGATCATTTAATGCAAACATTGCCAAAGGACAGAAATTCAGAAAAGTGTTAACTTCATTGTCCATAATGTACATACATTTGCCAATTAACAAAGCAATATTAAATTGCCGGATGTTATAGTTTGCTTTGGTGTTCGTGCACATATGACAGATGCCCTTTGTAGCATATTATCGTAGTATCAGCAGTTTAATCCTCTTGTTCCTTTATCATTCATGAATGCCTCTTATCTAGCTCCTTTTTAAATTGTGAAAACCCATGTTTTCTTCTTTATAATTAACGATGTTCCTTTATTATAAACTCTTATCACGTTTATTCATTAACCATAACTCATATCAAGTTCCTGGTCTAGTGGAGTGCTTCCAAGAAAATTGAAAGATCACAGATCTGCAACCTCTAGCCCTCCAGCCCTGCTTTAATGTTCCTTCCTGTGTGCATCAGTCAGTCTATTGTACCTTCCCTGTGTAAAAGAGCACAGGCTGCAGTTGACCAGGAATTATCCACCTCACCGGCAGTCACTCTTACCTCTGACAGTTGGACCTCCAGGGCTACCGAGAGCTACTTAACTGTGTCAAATGTGAAAATAGACTGAGTCTTGACTGAGTATGTAACATGTTGAACTGAATATGAAAAGCTTGAACTGCACTGCTGGCTTTACATATCAATATAAATGAATTGCAATTACTCTTCGTCTAAATAGACAGTGTTAAGCTGTGTTTATCAGTGTGACTCTCAAGATGGCCATGTCAGTCCGTCAGTCTGTCCAGACTGAAATATCTTGACAACTATTGGATGGATGCCATCAAATCACGTTCCCATGAGATGAATTAGA
The DNA here is from genome assembly GCA_013375575.1 of Percina caprodes. Classification (NCBI taxonomy): domain Eukaryota; kingdom Metazoa; phylum Chordata; class Actinopteri; order Perciformes; family Percidae; genus Percina; species Percina caprodes. The sequence goes on along the minus strand of JABXJD010000097.1, from coordinate 1,180,141 downwards.
ATAACCTTAGTGATCCCTTAACTTTACATCTCGCTATAGCGCCATCATCAGGTTACAATTGTAATGTGCCCAATACTTTGCTTGATGACCAAATACCTGCAAATATAATGATATGTCCATCAGCCTCAGTTCTACTTTGTGTTTAATTAGCAATGGATAACATGCTAACATAAACTAAGATGCTGAAAAAGTTTAACATTATGTCTGCTAATCATCCACATGTTAGCATTGTAATTGTGAGCATGTTAGCATGCAGTATTGCTGAGCTGCCATAGACAGACGGATGGAGAGAGCTGCTGACAGCTGCAGGCTTGACTACAAGACTCAGTGGCTCCATGAGAGAGAGAGATTGACATATACAGACCAACAGAAAGAGAGAAAAAATATCAGATTTCTTTCTGTCTCTCCATCAGTGAAGCGCCTTTCTGTATCTGACCCACTGTGACCTGTTACATCTGTCCAACCGTCTTCCCTATCTTTCTATCTATGTTCAATGTCTCCCTTTCTCTCTGTTTAATTTTCTCTCTGTTTGATTTTCTCTCTCTTTTCCCCTGTAGGCGACTTCCCTCTATCCCTCTGATGTGGCCCATGTCCCAATCCCACTCCCCTACCGTGCCTGTGTGTGTGTGTGTGTGTGTGTGTGTAAGAAGGATCATTTCTGAGTAAGATTTTTGCCAAAACAAAGGTTTAATCTCTTTTAAAGAGAATTATAACCTATGCACACTGCATACTGCACACACACGCACACACTCACAAACACAAGTGTATACAGTTAATCTGCTTCTTATCTTCACCAAATCCATCTATTTTGGGAAGAATAAATCCACTACTCATTGGAGCAATTTCAACATGGGTGGAGAAAAACATGAACATCTTATAGAATATTGCCATTCTTAACAAACAAAAGTAGATTTGTTGGATTGAATTTACATTGATTATAAATACTGTACATATGTTCCTATTATTTTGCCCACCTGAGTTTCTTGGCTGGAAATTTAAGGAGATCAAGCAGATCTGTTTGTCTGACATGAGGTGGGCTGTGATGACAAGTGTGTGTGTGTGTGTCTGCATGTAAATAACAGCTTACAACAGTGGAACCCTATTCGGAAGCTCCTTCATCCTCTTTCCACCAGATTTTAATTTGCCATCAGTCTACTCAGTAGTTTAAAGCTGTAAATGTCATGGATTTATATATATATATATATATATATATATATATATATATATATATATATATATATATATATATATATATATATATATATATATATATATATATATACATTTAAGACAATAAAAGCAACATGTTTTGCTTTGGGAGAGAATACAAAGCTTAATAATCACACAGCCAAACCACCTGACTAATTAATTTCAACAAAATGCCCCAAAACATGACTAAATTCATAAAGGACAACATGCAGGAATGTAATTAAAAATTAATTAATGAGAGGAAGAGAAAAACCAGATCAAACTTTATCTTTATCTTTCACCATTTATCCCTGTGCATCCAAAATCCCATGTTATCTCGTGCTTCCCCCGTCACATTGAGCCAATTCAGAGAAAGAGAAACATCTAGAACCCTTTCTTGAAAAACGCAAATACTGTAAATATTTGATGATTGATATATATAATTCAAATCCCTATGCGATAAATTATGCATTGTCTGGTGGGATTTGATGAATATTTGTCTTTGTTACTGATAGCGCATGTCTCCCATCTCCAGCCACTGAGCAACGTCCTGTAAGTGTGTATGTGGAGGGGCATGGTAAAAAACATCAGATACAGACAGAATATGTGAGTTTATGAACTCAGTACTCATTTCAGAAGTATGTACAACTCCCTAGAGCAGCAATTTGTACACTACTGCTTACACATTAAATATAAATCATAAGTAGATACACTTTTTATCATTAAGTCTCTGTTTATCAAAACCAGCTTTTTTATTTAATCTTCTAAAATCAAACAGGAAATCATACAAGGCTTGTTGTTGTCCTACTACAGTTTGCATTTGCCATGATGCTTTGTGCTTTTTCATGTGACATGCAATGGAACTGGTTAATTAACAGTAAGTAAAATGCAATGGCAGAAAGTGACAAAATGCCCTGTAGAGATTTGAAGTGGCAGAGGCTCAGACAGAGCTGTGAAGACCCTGAAGAAATGTCCGCTCAGTCAAGCAGCTGAACACTGGGGAGGATTGAATGAGCTAAACAGCTGAGAATACGACTGTGTGCGCGCACACTCACAAACACACATACAGTCTGCTAATGGGTAGGGGTTATCACCAGGTCAAGATGAGTCAGGAGAATGTAAGGGAGGAAACCACACTTTTATCTGAACAGGCAGACTGTTTGTTTGTGTGCGTGAATGATTTGCATGGCTGCGTGTATTCTTGCCTCAATCAGTCGGTATATATTGTTTATCTGTGTGTGTGTGTGTGTGTGTGTGTGTGTGTGTGTGTCTGTCTGTCTGTCTGTCTGTCTGTCTGTCTGTCTGTCTGTGTGTGCCACCTGATCCAGCCAACCCCTCAGCCCCCAAAGTCATTACACACTGCTACCCAATCCCTCTACATCTCCCAGTCATCTCCTTTGGGTCACAAACACATGTGAGATACACACACACACAGACACGTACACATACACACGTATGCACGCATGCACACACACAGTACCAGTATGGTAAGAGTATTAGTAATAGTGTGGTGGTTTATTTATCATTTCTGTAAATAGTTGTGTGTAATCTAAGTTCCACAGCTGCCAACTCGTTGCCTTTGCGAAATTTGCTGTTTTGAATGAAAAATAGATCTGAAGAGCTCTGTAATTGAAGGGAGTCCATGCATCTGGACACATTATGAGGCAGGAACCTGCTTAATCTGATGTTTGTAATGAAACTGTTTTTGGTCGCTGAAAGTTGAATTGTTGCTGCTTAACTGAGTTTCAGTAACATAACCTTGTCCAAACTGAGCTTAACTACTGTAGCTTTGTTTGACCCCGCAGTGTGTCGCGTGGTCAATCTCTTTGATTTTTGAGGCTTTCTAATAATAGTTAGTTTGTAGTTGTAGTATGATTTGTGGACCGAATTGGACCAAGCGCATTCCAGTCTGGGCACATTGGTGCGGACAGTGAGCAGGATATAAATCCATTACAGGATCTGCCCATTGTTCTCGTAAAGATTATTCTAAACAAGACTAAAACATTCTGTGTATGTTTGTGGAAATAATAATTTTGTACAAGGTTTCTAGTCTTTGTAGGTTTCAATAATATCGAGGTATGAGATAAGAAAGATCAAGTTAAGACACCGTTCCTTTCATATCACACTTCATTACCTGCTTGCTGTTTCATAGCTAGTTTCTCAAACAGTAATAAACACTGATTAGCTTTGGATGTCTCCTCTGACAGGGTATAATTATTATATCTTCTTCATTGTGTGTGTAACCTATTGTTCATAGCTGCACACATGCTCCTGTCAAATCTCTTGAAATCCCAACTTCTGCATAGGAAGGTGTGTATACATACACCTTGCTTTCTAACATACTTTCTAACCCCCTTCCATGTGCATATGAAGTGTTTCTAAATTAACTCCCAGATGTATAATGTGTCAATTCTCATTGTTTTGTGCATACATTTAGAATCATTTCTTCCCTGCTGTTGCACTGCATTTCCCCGGAAACCACTTGCCAATCAAATTTCCGTTTTTGTATTCTTATTTCTTCACCCAAGGACACACATTCTGTAGATAAACCACCATGTTTTCCCCAACTGCTACAGTACATCTATCCTTTTACTATTGACTGTCATCTCATGTAGAGCTCCCCCTTCCTCCAGCTGCCAAGAGAGATCCCTACACACACACACACACACACACACACACACACACACACACACACAGACACACACACACACACAATCACAAATAGACTTGAAACCAGATAGTATAAATGTTAATTAAAAGGAGACATTCTTAACCTAGTGAGAGAAGAATACAAGTCAAAGTAATCGAGATGAAAATCCATCAGCAGGGGTCTGTTTCAGGAACGTTTAACGAACTCTTATCTCTGAGTTGATTTATCCCTGAGATGGGAAAGTCATTTCGGTTCCAGAACTGCTGATTTGAGTTGGTTCAATCAACTCAGAGTAGGTTCACGCACATGCACCTCCACAATAAAAAGGCAGCATGATTGGAGCCATGATACTACGATTCACCACGGTAACAACCACAAACAAACTGGTCGGCGGAAATACTTATGCGCACTAGGCCTGCCTGCATGATTCGGGAAAACATATGAATCAAGATTATTTTTAGCTTAAAATTGATATCTCGATTCCCTGCCACAATTTCTTTTCTCACGAAGTGTAATGTTTATTGCACACGTGAACCATGACATAACAAAACAAATTGGCAGTACCAAACATAGATGTTTTGGCACATATAGCACATTGCTCATCACCACAAGCCTGTAAACATAGAGACCTCAATGAAGAGATGGGAGAGCATTGCAGCGCTTGGGAGCGCTTTAAAACCTATTTTATACAGTCTATGTTTAAAACTCACAGAAGAAAGTTGTAGCGTTTGTGATGCAGTCAGCTCATAAAATTAAATGAGAATCAAAGTCATAAAAAAAAATTCAAAGTTATTTAAAAATTAAATCATGAACAGGGTGAATCAAAATCGCAATTTTCTAACGATTAATAGTGCAGGCCTAATGCGCACATACAGCGAGTTTGAACTTATAATAGTATGCAAAACCGTTGCTGAAAAATATCGAGAATTGCTGTGGGAGAAAATTGCTGCTCGAGTCAATGCGTAAGTCCTAATATAGTGTAGTCATTTCATTTTTAATCAAAGGTAAACCTATAATATTACTGGTGGAAACTGGAATGGTAATACACCTATCATTTCATTTAGGTGCAGTCCTATGGCTTTACTAATATGTTCCGCATCAACAATGTTCTAAAGACTTTACCAATTGTAAAAAAAAAAAAAAAAGTAATGTGACACAAATAATCAATATCATCTCCTGACATATGTTTAACTCTCTGCGAAGTTCTTCATCAACGGGATCGTCGACAAAAGGAAATGCCATGTTAGAGAATAAAACGTTTTATACTCTGCCTAACATAGTTAATAAACCAACCCTGTTTTTTTATTCATGCCGATAAAAAAACTGCGCTTAATTGTGCCTGATACAGACTGAATGAATGAATGAATGAGGAAATGAAAGAGCGCTGTTACAGAGGGAGGAAACTGAGAGAAGAAAACCTGCTCCCGACCAGGTTCGGTTCACAGGCTCAGTTACCATAGTAACTGACTCTGATGTAGTTACCTCTCTTTCTGAAACGGCCTGGAGTTACCCCTTTCTCTCAGGTTTGATTAACCTCCCTTTCTGAAACCGAAAAGCCAGAGTTTCCTTTCTCATTTCAGGGTTAACAAACTGTGAGTTTTCATTAAACCTGCTTTCTGAAACGGACCCTGACCAACTACTCAAGACAAATCTAAAGCTTAACGTGACCATAGTGGAGAACAACCCGTCTTTTTTTCCATCTTTTCGTTTTATGAAGTCTCCCATCAAGAATGAGCTAAATGTAGTCAACAGGCTTATCAGCAAGTTTTATTGCAGTACCTAACAACTAGTCCCCCCCATCACTACCCTGTCGCTTTTCAAAGGTCAATCCCAGCCCCTTGTTAAATGTGAAAGCACCAATCAGAGCAGTTTGTTAGGAATGATTAATGGACCCTACATAGGTGATGACCTTTTCCTAAGTAACTGCAGAGATAAAAGCAGCGTTGGTGTGTGTGTGTGTGTGTGTGTGTGTGTGTGTGTGTGTGTGTGTGTGTGTGTGTGTGTGTGCGTGCGTGCGTGCGTGCGTGCGTGTGAGAGAGACGTATAGGTGTAATAGCCAGGGAGGCGGCAGAGTGCATGACTTGATATATGAAGAATAATGGCTAGTAGAGCGCTCTCCTTCCTAGTACATCAAGATAGATATGAAGCATTGCATTACTGTGTGTGTGTGTGTGTGTGTGTGTGCGTGCGTGCGTGCGTGCGTGCGTGCGTGCGTGTGTGTGTTAGAGTAAATGGGACAAATGAGAGCAAACCCTAACCCTAACAGCAAAGCAATACAAACCACACATGCTCTCTCTCTCTCTCTCTCTCTCTCTCTCTCTCTCTCTCTCTCTCTCTCTCTCTCTGTCTTACACACACACACACACACAAACACTCCCAGCAAGCATGAACTACAGCGATCATTAGCATTTCAAAGTAACAAGGTGCAAGGAGCCACAAAATTATGCATTTTGTGCACTTTGAAATGGAGATTTGCTTAAAGACTGGAAAAATACTGTTTACTTTTCCACAAGAGAGAGGATTTGAAATGGTCTCGATCATTTCTACTTTATCGTCAATGCCTACACACACACACTCAATCCCTCACTCATTACTCACTCACTGACAACATCACATGATAGTGGTTTGCTCATTTACAACAGTTTTACACATGGCTTTACACTAACAAATGCTCACTGCTTTTTACCTCTGCAGCAAAATTGGAAAGAGGCTGTCCCATCTGTTTTCTTTGTTGACTTCCAAAGTATTGGTCTAAGCATTTACCATGGAACTACATTTGCCCCAGCTCAATAACCGTCTTCCTATCTTTTGTATGATTCTTGACTGTCAGAGTTGGGCGGTATCCACATTTTGATACTGTCAAATTTCCTCCCTATTTTACTGAGGTATACTAATTAAAAATGATGACATAAGGCTCAGACGGAGTCACCAGACTGTTGGCTTGTACCTCCACCGTTCAGAAACTGAATACCAAACAATAATACTGAAACACCTCTCCCTTCTCATTAGGTCGGAACCCCAAATGCTGCCAAACTGCAGAAGTTGTGTTGTTCTTCCAGACCAGGTCACTTGGTACGCAATTTGCCATCCCCCCCCCCTTCTCTCTCTCTTTCTCCTCCACACTGTCATGTGATGACAACCACACATAAGCATTTTTATGCATTAAATAAATTATCTTTATTAATTTATTTTTATTAATGATATTTAATCTTTTTCTCCAAAAAAGTGCATTGCATTTTTTTAATGACGGTATTGAAACGGATACCGTTGCTATTTATAAGACCCCGTGGTATACTGTATCGTATCTGTATCGTATACTGTACCATATTACCGCCCAACCCTACTGTCAAGTGTCTATTAAGTCAAAAGAGACGATTGAGAAGAACTATTTGGGCTGTAATATAAGGGACAGATTCACTGTTGGTGGTGATCCAAGTTTGATGTTTGATCATTTTTATTTTTATCCATAACTCATGCTGCATTCATTGTTGTTGGAAGGGCCTAACACCCAGGACTTCTAAGGCAGCTGCAAAACAGTGTCACACTCACATGCTACTTTGACAGAAATCAAGCCAGGAAAACAAACAATCAATAAATAAATCGTTGCTGAGGCTGCAGCTGTGTATTTTGGAGAATTGCTCAGTGTTTCCTGCTCAGAGTGCTCTCTGTAATAAGACAAACTTTTATTTAAGTTGTTTAGAAATGTTTTTTCAATTCACTACATCAGGGGTTTTCAAAGTCTGACACACTGCCGGACCCCTCCCTTGTACAAAACTCAGACAACTGCTTATATTCGGGCTAACTGTCATCATTTTAATACAAGTTTTGTCAGTGAATTTGTTTTTCTCTTCTCTGTCATAGCCTTGGCCTTCACTCTTCTTCCAGTGACTGTGAGAATAATCAGACACCACTGAGTGTCTGACCAGATTTCATAATCATCTAACATAAAGTGAGATTATATAAAACCAGGACGAGAACCAGAAAAAAGTGATACTAGTTTGGCTTAGGAGTTTGTTAATCTCAACAGTGTATTCTCCTTTTTACAGCAATATGAAAAAGATGAGAAAAACTGGATTAGAACACTATCAATAGAGAAACCTTCAATGAGTTCTATTCTGTATTGCACAACAAAGGATCTAGCATAAAGGCATCCACTGATTGTAACAGAAAAAAATAGACAGGGTAAGGCAATCTTTCAGAGGGTATAGGCTTCAATGAAATCAACAAGATGTTCACTTTACAAAAAGAGATTAGGTATAATGACAGCACATCAGTAAGCCATTGAATGTGAGTGACACCAGTGTGCCCAAGCACCTCAGCCGGCGGTCTGTCTCTCTGCTCTATTACTATTTTTTCCAAAGAACAATATCACAGTATCTCCATATATGAAGCTGTGCTTTGTAAAAATACCTGCCATCTCTGTCTCCATAAAAGAAATATGAAAATATAGTGTTCCCATTGGCTGCATTAATTACCAGATTCTCTCAGCTGAGAGTTTTTTTCCCTGCAGTTCTAACGAGCTGTAATGAAGTGTTGAATTAACGACTGTCGGCAACCTATACAGTACAAGCTATCAATTAATCACACATACATTACACGGGAGGTGTGTCTTTATGTGAGATGCAGAGAAATAAGACCTTTCTTGCAGTAGGTATTTTGACCTGTTGGAACATCACAGGGAAATTATATATGATATATTATATATAATATTATATTATATAATTAACAGCTCTATTTCATGTAGGTGCCCCATATGCCAACATGCACAGTAGGACCCTGAAACAACCTTTTTTTTTTTTTTAAACAAACAAAAACAAAACTTGTGTTACTAATAACATTATCAATGTTATTCTTCTGCCTTTTGGCACCTAAATCAAATACCTGATACCTTGCTTTGTATGAAGTTGTATAGCAGTCTACGATAGCAGTAGGTTTTAGGGAGCATTTATCTGTGTAGTATGCTACACTTCACAGAATCAGACATGGATCATTTACTCAGTAAAAAACATTCCCTCTGGAAGATTTTTTTTTTTTTTTAATGCATTTGGTAAATCTGTGGTGGCAACTCATAGATCATGTTCATTTTCATAATACATGTCCTAGAGTTCTATTATAGATGTAATTTCTAGTATTAACAATACTAGAAAAACAATAGAAGCAACAATGTGTTTTGCAGCATCTATTCTGCTGGAAGAATACATATGCAAGCCAGCATAGTTTAATAGCATTGGGTACATCTGGTATTTAAAATCTGTGGTGGTAGAAGGTTAATGAAAATCAGTTGGGCCCTTCATCATTTAATGAAGATTGTCTTCTTCAGAAATACTGAACAAATCGGGCTACATTAGCTTGGTAACATGGCTTTACAGCGTACAACCAAAGTCAAAGCTGACACAGTGGTAGAAGATAAGTAGCTAATGACACAAAGAGGTCTAATTATCTGGATTGTCTTCAAAATCAAACCGCCAAATCACTTCTCTTTTACTGAAAACGTTAAACACCGGATGTGCTGAACTGTATCTTCACTAAACGGCTTTAGCATTTGTGAGCAGAGAGCACCTTAATGGAAAAATTTCGATTTTGACATATCAAATATTTAGAATTATAAGTGTTATTTTCAGAGGTGGTATTTTACCAGTAAGCGAGGCAGAAATGATGTTGGGTGGTGCAATGTGAATTTTGATGTGTACAACCTGTGCTATAGACGGTCTGTTCATGAAATCAGTGGTTAGCTTTTGGGTGTTGCTGAGAGTTCTCTCTAATTTCTAGATTTAAGAATAACTGATGCATAAAATGCCAGCCCCATTTAACTGTTTTCCCACTTTGTTATAACACTATTAGATTATTCGACTGTGTGTGGCTCATACCTTTAGGCTGTCTGTGTGCTTGTCAATGAAAAGTGGCTTATCAGAGGTACGTCATTGTGTGCAGTGGTGCTGAGTGAGGTTGCACTGTTGCATACATTTACACAAACAAACTGTTACTGAGTGGATATGATAAATGTGGCTTTCCCTAACCACAGTGTATTTAACTCACACAGTTACAGAAATAAGTAAGGTAAATCTGGGTTTAAGGTCTAAAGAGGTCTGGAAAGCAAATGTGAAGACACCAAGGTGATAGTGCTGTAGAGGAAGAGGGAAGAGTGTGAACAGTAAACTGTTACTCAGTGTCGAGAGTATTTTCAGTCTCTCTCTCTCTCTCTCTCTCTCTCTCTCTCTCTCTCTCTCTGCCACTTTCCAGGTGATGTAAGACTCCCAAGTCTACAGTTAAAGCTCAGTAAATGTCTAACTGTGCTGCTGGGGTAAATTTACACCACCCTGCATGGCCTTTCAGTCCATATAATACCTAAGCAATTTCAAAGCACTTCACTACAACTAATCAGACATGTTAGGGATAAAACTAACTTTTGTTAAGCTTCAGTTTCAGTTATTGATCATCTAGGTAAGTGCATGTGTTTTCTCATATCTGTCAATAAGCGGAAGCAGAGAGCACCTTTGAAAGGCAGGTGGAAGTCAACTAAAAGAAACATATTCATACTCTCTGTACTTGTTTGCACTTTGATGAAAAGGTGCAGCCTGAGGGCTTTTCCGTGGCCAGCCAGTGTAGCAGTGATTCATTTTAGAGTAACATCATATCACTCATATTAGAGGTGAAACGCACTAACATGACCAGATCAACAAGCAATATACTGTATTATCCTCTTTACTGTATGAGTAATATTTGACCCAACATCACAGTGTCATAGTTGTTAAATTTTGCTGTATTTTTTATATTCACTTTCTTTGTGTTGTTAATAAAAAGATTCAAAGTGAAACTGAAAAAAAAAAACTGAAGCAACAGGATTAGACAGCCGAAAGGAAGATGGGGAGACAAGAAAGGGGAGAGATGTGACATGTGATAGAGAGGGAAACATGCCAGGTGAAGTTGGAAGGAGGTGGTGGATGTAATGATAGAGACATACGGGGAGGAGGAGGTGTTGGGAAGAGGAAGGAAGATAGAAGAGATAGACACCACCATCATTGCATGTTACTGTAAGCTGATTGGTCATTGCCAACAGGTTCCCCTTTAATCATCTTTGTGGTGTGTGTGTGTGCGTGCGTGCACTTGCGTGCGTGCGTGTTTGTTTGCATTTGTGTGTTTGTATATATGTGTGTGTCCACTGTGTAAAGGACTGACATAATGGTGGAGGAATCTCCTTATCAACAAGTACTCAGTGGAGAGCCTCGGGGAAAAACCTCAGTTTGTGTTCGTCCCTTTGACTACAGGGCACATGAATGTGTGTGCAGGCTTTTGAGTGTTTATGTGTGTGTGTGTGTGTGTGTGTGTGTGTGTGTGTGTGTGTGTGTGTGTGTGTGTGTGTGTGTGTGTGTGTGTGAAACACTGCAGCCTCTTGGTTAATTCATATTTTGCTCTGCAATACTGTGCTGATCAGACTAGTGTGGTGTAGCTCTTTACATTAGGATGTAGCACTCTAGGTTAGACTCTGTTCATGATCAGGCTACAATCACTTCTTCTGTCTGTCTGTGCACTTTCATTTTAAACCATCTCTGTCAGATGTCCAGACAATGGACAGAAAGTCCAATCCATGTTAACCTTATCTGAATGACTGACTTTTAGTTTATGTGTTTACTTTCAGTCTTAAAAAAAACATTTGACAGCATCTTTTAAAAGCAAAAGATATAAAGGTTTCCTTTTTTTTTACTTTAGAATATTGAAGTAAAAGCTACCCAGTCCTTATGTGTTGCTTTATAATGGAGGGTTTGACAGGAAGAATCAAAGAAAAATTGTAGCATTGAATTGTGAATTTATTATACATTGTTTATGCACATCCATCCAACTACCCATTTAGTGAACTACGTATCATGTGCAGGGTGCTGGAGACTATCCCAGCATGCATTGGGTGATAAATGTCACATTTGAAACAAGTTATTTAATGTAACTCTTGCAAGTGACATAAATACCTTCATACCTTACCATATGAATCCCTTTTGCAGAACTTGAAATCTGGCTCAAATGAAAACAGGCAGCCATCCAATTATAATGACCTCATCCACCTGTCGAAATCATTTAAACATTGCATCATGGCATTGAAAATCCTTTAGATAACACAAGCCTATCATTTCTGTAGCCTAGTCCAAAACAACCCTCTCCGAACGATCTTTTCTCGAGTCGCCTTCCACTCTTCACACCGCTGTCTTCAGACAAAAGTCACTTCCCCAGATCGATAATGTTGTCAGATACTTTTAGTAACAATCTGAGCTTGTCGGGAGAAAAAACTAAAATCACTTTTAGTGGACCAAAATGAAGGCTGCACAATTGCCCCATTAGGTTACATTGCAGCTCGGTTCACGCCAGCTCGTCACTGCGATCTCACTCAATACTGGACCAATTTCAAAGATTTTGACACAAAAATAGTACATGGGGAAAAATGGGTAAAGGTAAAAAAGGTAGTTACCCTTTAAGTTACTCAAAGCCTTGAGACCACATCAATTGTGTTTAGGTCCTTATTCTACCCTTAAACTCACTGTGATTTAGGTTTCTTTTGGCCCTGCGTATATCCGTTAAGCTCTTTATATCTGTGACTGTAATTGACACATTAAGTACTCTTAACAACCGCTGACACGCCCCAGCAAACATCTGTCACTCAAGGCCCCCTGTCGCCATAGTAACAAGGGTATAGAGAGGGGAGTTGACCCATAGAAAGGGCACATCCATGACAACACTGTCACCCCTAGCAACCTCACCTGAACCCTGCATCTCTTTCTTCCCGTATAGCTTCTTTTCCGCTAGCTATTACTCTTTCACAAGAATTTTTCTGTAAATTGGCCTTCAGAAGCACACACAAATGTGAACTTTCTAGCTGTAAATAATTGAGCCAGTTTCTGAGCATTGTTAGTATATGGGCAGTTACTTAAATCAAAGCGAGAGGCTTCAGAAAAATGTTGCTTCACTTCAGGCACAGTGGGAGCCCTGGGGGGTAATGATAGAGAAGAATAACAAGGTTAACCACCTTTTCCTGTCACACCTCTGACTCCAAGGACTAATCTCTGTTGTGTTAAAGGTCAGAGTTTGCCAGCAACGGAGATGACAAGGTGACATGTCAGGGACAAGAGGTGGTTGGAGATTGAAAAATGAAATGAGATGAGAAGGACAGGTCTGAATTTACCACTCCCCAAAGTGCTTTTTGTTATGTATTATTGTTACATTGAAGGATTTGCAGACATACAGTAGTAAGCAGCTACTTTCAACCCCTGCCCCATTTTTTTCTTCACTTTCTCTTACATTAAGCATATTCTGAGCACTGCTTGTCATAAGACCACACACACCACATAACAGAAGTACAGTGTCTTCTCACATTAGAGCTTTAGAAGACACAGCAACTTTTGCATGTGTTTTAGATGTCAAAAGGGACATCCCGTTGCAGATTTAACATTTTTAGAAACCACAACATTTACTTATTCAGATCACACCAACAGTCAGCACAGAGATCACCATGAAAAGAATAACATTTCAGAGTGGTGCATCAAACAACACAATACCTGAGTACTGTAGAGCAAAGCCTCGTAAAATAACATGTTTATGGAAACAACAAATCTATGTAGCTTCTGATGTCCAAAAGCATCGATATAACTGAATGTGGATACATTAGTCAGATGGGAACAGATAATATCCTTTAAACATGTGTGTGAAAAGAATCTGAATTTAAAACTTTCAGCTTTGTTTACCGTAAATAACATAATACATTATTGTTAAATATTATTCACTGAGGACCAAAGTGTTGGTCCAAGACACCAACAGCCTGACAGTTAATGAAAAACATGAATATCGCTGTTAGTGCTGTCACGGAAACAAGTCTGAAAAAAGATTTTTAAAAATATGTATTTCCATAATACTATGATACAGTTAAGACAAGTTGCCGTGCTTACTACAAATTCAGCATTCATTGTGACTGCAACATTTTTGGACTTATTTTGACAATTCCCCCAGTATGTAGGTTCTAACTTCATTATTTAATTTATGTCATCATTATGTTATTTTCCTCTGTTGTTTATAGAATCAGCTCTCTACATAAAATAACGATTAAATGAATTAGTATGTGGCAAACACAGACCTATGAAAACCATCAGGTGGCATGTCATGTTTTGTGTTGGTTATTGCATCATTTAATCAGCAGCCGGATTCGTTAAATGATGTAATAGCTTCAGGATAGCCTAATACGAAAATATATTTAATATTATTTAATTGCCTGTAAGAATTCTCCAAGTGTGGAACTTAATATTTGTATTATAGGAAGTTATCAAAGAAATGGAAACACCTAACACATTCAGTGTAGTCGTTGCAAATATGTGCTGTGATGTAGTTGTAAGAATCAGAAACATTTTATTTCAGTTCTTATTAAGGATTCATTTTGTCAGTAATACTGATATTAATTTCCCTCTCCTCTTCTGTTTTCCCTCCTTGCCTTCCTTAATGCTTCCTGCTTGACACTTTGGATACTCAATCAGGTAAGACATCTCTCCTTTGCACAACTCCACTGGCACTGAACAGCTTGCATATTTATCAAGCTCTGCTGTATGTGTATGTGTGTTATTTTTTTACATAGCCACACATTCTCTCACAGCTAAGATGGAAATGAGTCTTTTGAATATTCATGCAATCCCCAAGCTTTCTGTACTAAAGCTTGCTGTCGTTACTGCTTCCTATCTTGCACTCTGTTTCTCTTTTTCTGTCATTGCCTCTTAATCAAATACCCTCAATGCAGGGAGCCTGATTTGAAGTCATAAAAGTACATGGTGAATGATATTCACAAAGAATATTCAATGTGAAGATGAAAGTTTATATGACATTGTACAAACGTCTAAGGGCAAATTAAAGATAACTGTGTGCATTTGTGCATTTGTGCATGAACAATTATAATTCGGTTTGACAGGTTGTCTCTTGGATCTCTTGGAGGGTGCAGCAGTTATTTCTTTCGTGGTTCTTTGTAGTATTATATGCACAATTTTTATAATTCAAAAACATAGACTATTATGTAACGTGTGTATGAGTCAATCTGTGCTGTGTAATACATATATACTTATCTGTAAAGAGATTTTTGTCAAGTAGAATAGAATCAGATGCAAACAGCAGAATAGGTATAGGAAATATAGGAATGTCCCTGAATATTATAGTGGGCTGCAAATGACATGCTAACACAGCTAAACCTATTATAGGCATACAGGAAAAAATTAGCTCAATGATTTTTGGAGAATGTAATCATTATTTTGATACCACCAATATAAATACTATATTTTGAACATTATTATTCCTATGGAGGTCCAGGTGGAAAACTTTTTTACCAAGGTACAAGAGGTATAATTAGTATAGAGAGAGTTGAACCTCTCAAGCTTGTTGTCGATCTTTATTTGAATAAGTAAAGAAGACTGTCTTCTAGTACTCAGGTTTTATTGTAATACTTAATGCTCCGGATACAATTTGATTAGGGTTGACTCCCAGCCTGATCTATCAGTGAGGTATTACAAGAGGAAGTATCACAATAGCTTGCCATGTATCTTACACAGTATATATCATACTCAGAAACATGTGAAAAAACACAACATCTAGCTGACCCTTACTAAAACTAAATCCAACTGTTAGCAAGAATAAACAACACACACATGATATACACTGAATGCTGAGTCCAGTGTTCACGCTCACTGACCCAGTAATTTCAGTGAAAACAAACTCGCTCTGTGAAGTGGTTTCGCCATATGGTACTAAAAGAGAACACGTGCATGTGTTAGTTTGTTGATATGTCAAACTGTGAGTGATTTTTAATGAATAGCAGTTATTATGCTGTTGTAGACTGTGGCTCTGAAATAGGTAGTAATCCCTGCATGTTTCACATTGTTTAATCTGGAGAATTTAACTGTTGTCTATTTATGTCTTTCATGTTACTTTACACAGTATATTGGTCAGTTCTTTATTAATTGTCTTACTTTCATTTTGTTTCTTACGTACTGCGATATTTTTTTGCCTGTTAGTAGCATAGCCAAAGTAGGTTTATGTCTGCCAGACTGCAGTCTGTCTGTTTGCTCCAGAGGTATCTAAATAACTACTTCACAAATGGCAAAACAAGAATCTTGTATAATCTCCAGAGTTATTAGAGAGTTATCCATTATTTCTTTAAAAATGTAAAAGGCAGATTTTCCAAGAGGATGAATCTGTTTTTTGTTTTGGAGCATAAGCTTTCCTTTAGATAAAAAAGAGGAAGGGATAGAAGAGAGGAGATTGAGTGAGGGGAGATTAGGGAAGTATGGCATCTTAGGTAAGTTAAAGGGATGTGCTGAAAGAGTGAAGAAAGAGAAGAGACATGGAGGAGGAAGAATGAGGGAGTGATGGAGAGGTGAAGACAAGGTTGAGATGGATGAACTCCTGGTAGCTGCCAGCTAGACTTGAACTTGTGTGTGTGTGTGTGTGTGTGTGTGTGTGTGTGTGTGTGTGTGTGTGTGTGTGTGTGTGTGTGCGCGCGCGCGCGCGTGCGTGTGTACATGCTTGTGTCTAGGTTTATACACAGTAAGTGGTGTTGTGTTTCTCGTCTTCCTACTTCTCTGTGTAAGTGTATGTGTGTGTCTCCACTTCACCTGAGGTGTGTGTTGTATCATGAATTATAAATGGAAAGTGAATCAATAGTTCACTGAATTACTGCCAGACAGTCTGTGTGTGCATGCATAGCTGCCTGCATCCATGTTTGGATTCGCTGATGTTTGCATGAGTGTGGTTGCAAGTTGACATAATTTGTTGTGTTACATGTTGTGTGTTCAAATGAAAACAGCATAGTAGGCTATTGTTTACTGAAGTGTTTGAGTGTGTGTGTGTGCGTGTGTGTGTATAATCCTTTTGTTCCATTTTTACTTAAAAATCAGCACATTAACATCATCTTAACACATAGGTAATAGCTTTCTATCTCTGTGCAGGAATGTGTGTGTGTGTTTGTGTTGTATTTGAGTGTCTGCTCCAATAAAACAGCACAGCAAGATAGAATGCCACTCTCACAGCAGAGTGGAAAGAGACCTCTGCAGATTTACTATGCTATTACCACACACACATACACAAACTCACTCTCGCACACACTCCTCAAGGAAAAAAGTTGTAATGGCCCAGTGCCCCTCCAAGGACGAGAAGAGCCAGCAGAGTAATCACAGTTAAAGAGAGAGAGTGTGTGTCTGTGGGGAAGTGAATAGATGGACTACAGGGGACAGAAAATGGTTTGGTGCTGGGAAAATGGATGGGGATATGAGGGGAGTGGAACATCCTGTCCCATCAACCATCCTTCATACACATGCACACACATACACACACACGCACGCATACACTGGCTTGCCGTGGGAATGTTAGTGTTGCTGAGCAATAGAGTTGACAGATGAGGGAATCCAGGATACAGAATAGGTCCAGTACTCCAAACCAGACCATTTAGTCCCTTTAACGTTAATTCCTTCAATTTCCTTCAAAGCTCATTTAACCTGAAGCTCCTCCACATCCTCTATACAGTATGCAAATGTTGCCTTTGAAGTAAAACCTCAAAAATTGAGTCTTAGTTCTCAACCGAAAGGACACACAAATACCAATGTAATGTATTGGAATTAAAATGAACATGGATCTGCTGTTTTATGTTGTATTTAAATAGTAAATAACTGTATTTAATTCTCTTTTGTTTTATGTCAAGAAGTTAACAAAGATCCATTTTACAAATATCTACATTTATAGCATATATTAATTAATTTCTTAATATGTGAACACTAGACACATAAGGGTTTCTCAGGGACATACGTATATGCAACTCTTGTAACAGATAACACACAAGGCTCTATTTTTGTACATTTTCCTAAGAATCACTGAGATTCTTTCTTTACCTGCTAGTTTGGTATTTGGGACTTGCCTTGTGCTACAGTGCAAAACATAGGATGTTGAGATATTTCAGTCCGACACAAAGTGGTGGACCGACTGACAGGCTGAGTGACAGACTGCTAGATGGCTAAAAAATATTGGCTTGTTAGCTTTTGTTGCCAAACAAACAAAATGCAGGCACTACAGCATATAGTATCATTGTAGCCTATATTGGGAAAACAACAGTAAGATAAGTGAATAGACTAACATTTTACAAGCATCTATGTAACCCTAACCCTAACCCTTTTGTGTTGGACTATAATTACTTTTTTCTTTGTTAGGCTCATATTAACATTTTAAAGGTGTATGGCATTGAATTACTGTCTCTAAGTAATATAAGGTCAATAAAATCCACAGGAGATATGCACTAGCTGCATAAAGATAGTTGCTCTCATATGTGACATTTTTAACTCTTCCCAAAGTGCAGTACATGTATGTACTTAATGTTCCTATTAGACCCAATGTGTTATAAAATATAATGTATTCAGTTCAGTTTAGGATTTTCAGTTCAGTTCACTATATTCATTCAGTAGCTTAAAGTGGAATTTGTGTGACTGTAATGTACGTGGCAATTGGGGAAGATGTTGCAGCACCAAAGCAAACTTTGTGCGTCATAATGTACATTCTTGCACACTTATCTAGTTGTGAGTGGTTTTACATTTGAGAGAAAAAAATGTTTCCCATTTCTTTTTCTTTTTTAAATAGATAGGCTATTTAGTCTTGCATGTCTTTAACCTAACACTGTTATTTCACTTTTACAATTGCTATCAGCGTGGTCTAAATGTGTAATTACTTCAGAAAGTGCTTCAGCCCTAGACTGTCAATATTAATGGACAGAGCATGTGTGACGTCACTCATTGGTTTGTGGACATCTGCTGAGTCGTCGAGTTTGATGTGACGATTTTAGATGAGAGGGAGGAGTGAGTGAGGAGCCACGTTGTTACACACTTTCACTGGCAATCACATCATATCCACACCCTAAAACACCCCCTGCTTTATCGCTGATTTTAAAATGAACAAGACCATCATTCAAAAAATTAACATCATTTGGTGTTGCAGAAGACTTAAAGTGCCCATATTATGAAGAAAATCACTTTTCTGGGATTCAGGGTGTTATTTTGTGTCGCTGGTGCTTCTACGCGCATACAGGTGAGCTGTTACGTCACTAGCCGAGACGATGTGGCTAACCATAGCATGCTAGCGCTAGCATACTAGCTCGTTCTTGATCTAGCTGATGTGATCTTAGCTACTGTGCATGTGCGACTCCCAACAAAGGTAGTAGAAGTTTGATGTCTCACTCTGCAGCTAAAACAGGTGAGATGTCTCACCCTGTAGTTAAAACAGAGACCCAGGGTGAAAAAAGGATCTGCAGCAGTGTGCAGTACAACAAAAATATGGTGTTTTTTGAAAACGAAACCATGTAAACCTATTCTGGTACAACCTCAAAATACAACTATGAACCTGAAAATTAACATAATATGGGCGCTTTAAAACTAGTTCACTAAAATGTTTACTAAGGTAATAAATCCTCAGTAAACCCAGCTAAAATTTAGAAAGCAGGTTTACAGCACTTCCGCATTTGCAGCACTTCGCTGAACTGGATGCTTTGTCCATTAATATTACAGTCTATGGTCTGAACTTTGTGTATTAGAGGCATGTCACAGTACATTCAACAAGGATAAGAGTGGTGGATTTTGCAGCATATTGTACCAGCGGAAGAAACTGCTTTGTGTTGTCTCTTACGTACACAGCTAAGGGTGGCTGTTAATTATTGATTTAATAAGCTCAGCATGGGTGTGAGTGTGTGACATACCGACTCAAATCCTATTATGTGTGTGTGTGTGTGTGTGTGTGTGTGTGTGTGTGTGTGTGTGTGTGTGTGTGTGTGTGTGTGTGTGTGTGCGTGTGTGTGCGTGCATGCGCGCGCGGATATGAAATGTCTATATTTTCTCCTCTCTTAGTTTACTGTGAAGCCCCGTGTCTTTCATGTGTTTACCACTTTTTCCCAAGCATTAGAAACACCTGTGCTATACATTATGCTGGGCTATACCATTTATTATAACTCAAGATATGATAAAAGGTGAGAACATACTGTAATTTTTATTTTGGTCTGAAATGATTATAGAAAAAGTTCCTTGATAGTTGATGGTTTAGTCATGACAGTGGGCAAGTTTGGTTTGAAATTAAACATATGTTAAGAATGAACGTATTTATCTAGTTTTAGCATGGTAGTGACCCACACAGTACCAAGAAGGAAAAACAATACCATTATATAAGGCTGGGTATTATACCTTAACACATTTTTAGTACCAAAATAAATGCGTTTGTAGCAAGAGTATCAAAAACTGTCATGTACTGAAGATTGGTTATATTTTACTTATTTAGTCAGATATCTGCTGATTTAAATCATTTCGACAATTTTACAATGTTTTTAGAATATATATATTTTTTTTTAATTATATTTAGTCAAAACACTGGCCTTTTTTTAAAAACATCCGTTTTGGTGTGTCATAAGGGCCTTGTTGAATGGAGCAGTCAGTCCCATGTTGGACAAGTCACCTCCCTGTACCTTATGGCTAGAGCACACACACAACCACACACTTGAACAGATGGGAGTCTCAGTAGTAGTGATGGAGGGACTCGTATGTTTTTGTGTATGTCCCTAAGGGCATGGGACAGACACACACACACACACACACACACACACACTCCGTCTGTCCATTACAGACTTGCACAAACACTAATTACTGCACCACAGGGGTGAGAGAGCACTCTGAATAAGAAGTGTGCGTGCGTGCGTGTGTGTTTGTGTGTCGTGGCTGATGATAATATTGACAGGTACAACATTTAAAAAACCCTTTTCACACATGTAGCATACAACGATTGTGGCTTGATTTTGGTCATTCACATATACTTTTTTCACACATGAAATGACGGTTCTGTATGGATTCATCTCTCTTCTCACTATGGTGGCAGCACAGCAGGAAGACATTGGAGAGTTTGAAAGTAATGACACCAACAAAGAAGAGTCTCGCAGCCAGTGATGGATTTAAAACTTGCAGGGAAATGGCTCCTTATTGCCTCAGCAACACCCAAACTAGATATAAAATCTGTCTACACAATGTAGCGATCAAATGTCTCCTCAATTTCATCATTAATTTGTGATAGAATTATGTTGCCTATTTCACACAGCCTGACAGACAGCGCTGAAGTTAAAACTAAAAGGGCATTAGAAGAGTACAGACCTCCACCAAGGCCAACAGTCCATTCTTCTATGGAATGAAAATCTGCAACAGCAACCATTATATATGTCTATATATTTCCCAAACTATGAGAACCAGTAGTTGACTCCGGACCATTGTTAAACGCTGTGTAAGCCAATACTATAAATTTGACATGATGATCAATGACACGAATGTAAACTCACCATCTACACGTCACCGCTAAGTGTCTGTCCCGGGTCACAGCTGCAAACATAACGGTTGCGACAAAAAACACAGACCTATTTGTTGCTTCCTTTTCTCCAAGTTCCATGAAAATCATGTAATCCTGTTGAAAGGTAAACCACCAAACAAACCGAGCCTGGCAGAGGTAATAATTAACAAGACAGATATGTGTTGGCTTTCATTTTAATTCCTAATATACTCGCATGCTGTTGGTTCTGAAGGTGGTTTTCCTTGTCATGCTGTACAAAGTCAAAGTCAAATCTTTGATTGTGTTGTGTATGTAGAATGCAATTTCCAAGGAGGTTTTCTTTTACTATAACAAAAAGAAAATATTCAAGGATAAGACAGATTAAAATATGTCTATTCTCCAAAATTGCAGCTGGAATTGGTTTATCTACAGTATTTCATTTATAGAAAGGCTTATTAAATACATTTACTTCCCTGTGCATATAAACAATGATTAAAATGTGTTACTGTCTGAAGAAGGTTGCACAAGATGCGCAACTATATGTATACATTATATCTAATTGTGTAATTGTATGAATTGTACTATGTATGTACATTCAGATGTTTGCATGTCTGTAGACCATTGCAACCTTGCACTTGCAGTTAATGTTGTTTTTTGATCTTACTTGTGAAGGAAGAGTTACAGCAATGTTACCAGCTCCTGGCTAATGCAAACATGTAAACTTGCCAGAATATTTATGGAGTGAAGGGCATGTGTTAAAGGGCCTTAACAATCCCATGAAGACACTAAGCAACACACTAACACTGCCATATTCACTCAAGTAGACCGAGGGAGAGAAGAAAAGTGTTAGGGTGAAGGAAAAGGAAAAGGTACTGTTTTCGTTGTAGCACATTTTTGAAGCCCTAAAATGCCATTTTTTTCCTGACATTCAAGGTATTTCTTTAAGAGCCCACACTTCACTAATGTGGCAGTACGTCTTGGAGGTATAATTCACATTTTAACTTAGAAGAAGAATGAAACATTCTTGCAGTGATTGATGTTCAGATGACGTTATGGTGCCTTTCAGACACTTCCAGTGAAGGATCTTTTGTGATGGATTTTGTATCCACGGGGATGACTGTAATAATACAGCCTCAAACAAAGGAATTGGCCTGCTGCAGGTGGGCTCTTTTACTTTAAAAAATGAAGGCCTCCTTCATGCAGTTTGACCCTCCTGCCCCAGGCTCAGTGAAGAGCGAGACAGCAGCCTGCCCCTAGCTTTAGCTGAGAGCAGAGAGAGCTAAGCAACCTCCTTCCTCCCATCGTATAGCAGCAAACACAGCAGTTACCTGATGAGGCCCTCCAGTAGCTTCATGAGGTCATCTGAGTCTGTGGTCCTAGGGGAAGAGAAACAAAGAGGGAACAAAAGTGAGAGGAAAGACAAGCAGCTATCCATCCTGACACCCATTTGTGTGGTATGAAATTTAATACTTTCTTCACTCTCAAAAAATGATGCCTGTAAACAAAACCCAGGCACCAATTACGTTTCTTATCACAATGTGATTGGGCTAACAAATGCGTAGTATATAAATGCAATTTGTATTACGCGTGGAGGCCAGGGATCTAACCGCAGATCATACAGTCACAAGTCTGTTTATCTATTTTCTTACTATCTTCCGTCTCTACTCCCTCATCTTTGTTTTTTCCCTTCTTTCTTTCTTTCTTTCACATATGCTGCTTATCTGGGGTGTTCACATTTATGTCCAAAATACAGGTGTAACTTTGTACTGCTTACTTAGCTTCCAAAAACCTTTCATATAAATGTGTTAACATGACAGGGTTTTTAAAACTGAATAGTTGTACTTAAAAATTAGTATACACTATTTATTATATAGCCATGAGTATCCAGACATACCTGTTTATATATTTTTGGCACAAGGATGTTTCTCGTGTTTTGCATTTTAGGCCTTTATTTGATAGGGCACCTTAGATATATAAGGGGAGAGAGGGGGAATGGCATGCAGCAAAGGGGAACGGCTCAAAAACTGAGCCTCTGAACATGGGCTCTACTAGGTGAGCTACCCAGATGCCCAAGCTAAGCCCCTTTAGTAGGCCCGTTTAGTCTTAATGTTAAACAATAGCGCGGTTTCAACTTTGTGGCAAGAGTTTTTGGAACGCCCTTTGTTTCAATACAACAATGACCCTGTGCACAAACTCAGGCCCAGAAAGAAACAGTTTTCTGAGTTTGGTGTGGAAGAATTTGATTGCGCTGAGCCCTGATCTGTACCCTTGGAATGAATTGGAACAATGACTACGACCTTATGGCCCAACATCACTGCCTGACCTCACTCTTGTGGAAGAATGGTAACAAATCCCAGCAGCCTGGTGTCAAAATTGTGTGGAAAGCCTGAAAAAGTGTAAATTCAGCCAAGACATTGAAATCAATTTGCTCAACCCACTTTGGGAGGTGGTTCTGATGTGGTTTGAGACTTATTCTAGACAGATGTTGAGAGTGTGGAAATATAGCCATCTGTCCAAGACACATATGTAAGCTTGATTTCTCCTAAGTGTAACAACGTCAGGAATTAGTCTGTGGAAGGAGCATATTTATGAGAGCGCTTAAGGGAGGGAAGGGTGTGAGTTAGAGCTGGTGATGACGAAAGAACCTTTTTCTCGCTCATAGTCAAACCATCTGAGTCTTTAATGTGTTTGTGTTAATGATAGTTGTTCACTTAATCACTTGTATTATTAACTGTTAATTGTTGTCACTATCCTGCTAAATGTTATTCTCTGGCAGCTACCGAACAGCTCCAGGTACATTAACACCACCCGCCGGACAGGTGGAAGGCTGATGTGTTTTGGCCAATGCAGACACATACCAGAAACTTTGTGCATTAAATTGCATCTAGATCCTATCCAGATGCGGGACACTTAAAATGACAAGTGTAAGTAGGGCCAGTCCCCTATTAGTGTAATATTAGGCTATATATAATATATAATATAGGCTTTTGGTCATCTAGTTTTAATGTTTAGTATGTCAGAAAATGGGAAAAGTGTTTTTCAAAGCCAAAGATGATGTCCTCAAATGTACACATGTCAAGATATTCAGTTTACTGTCATTGAGGACTGAAGAAACTATTATTACTAACTAACTATTCACATTAGAGAAGCTGAAATCAAAGAATTTGTAAAAAGTATTACAAACGATTGATTATAGAAATAGTTAGCAATCAATTTCGATGAATCTTTGCAGTTCTAGTTTCAGGTGGTAGTCACAGGAGCTATAAACAGTCAGGCAGTGAAGTCGATAAGTGAGTGTATTAAAAGTGTGTGTGTGTATGTGCGTGCGTGTGTGTGTGTGTGTGTGTGTGTGTCTGTGTGTGTGTGTGTGTGTGTGTGTGTTGTAAACACGTTCTCTAAAAAGAAAACAAGTTCTCTTTTTTGCATTCTTCTATTGCACAATGCTTTTGTTTACCTGGATCTTCTTTTAGATACTCTCCCTTTTATTACCTGCAGTGTTTTGTTTGTGTGTGTGTGTGGGGCAAATGTGAATATATGTGTGATGATTAATATGTAAGTATGTGTCACCGGTTGTATAGAAATGTAGCTATTGCTTTCTGCAGGTGAAATCTATTATAGCTCCTTGATTTGGACCTTTTTTTGAAAAACATTTTAATATGATGAACTTGAACTGAACTCTTGTTTGATGCCCCACTCCCCTTAGTTACTCTTGCTACGCCTGCCAAGCTATGTTTCTAGCACGACATGTTGCTGGGTGTAATCTTCCACAAAATGTTTAAACTCTGATAGCATCCAGAAACTCTTTAGTCTTCGAATTAGCCCTATGCATACTGCTTCTACATGTGGACAGGGGCGTCGGAATGGGGGGCTACTAGAATGAATAGTTGTGGATGCGGGGAGGGGCATAGAGCATGCCTATGTACAGGGTCCAGAATTGTGTGCTACGCCCCTGCATGTTGACATTATAGTTCAAAAAGTTTGACAGGCCTGCTGTGCCTATTACGGTTGCTATAAGCCATGATGATACAGTTGTTTTTTTTATTAATAGAACTTTAACATGATGCAACATTTTGATCATTTCCTACGCAAGAAAGGCATCACGTTAAACATCACTTTGTGCAGTGTAAATGGGTCAGTGTGTGTTTTTCCTTGACATGTGATAAGCGAGTCACTACAGACCAGATTTTGATGAAGCTCCAGGTAGTGATGCATCACGCTGCTCTGGCATTTTCAAAATTACTGTATTTGGCCCAAGGTGGGAGTAGCAATTACCTGGCAAACATTTTAATAACCAGTCATATTTCACATACTGCTGGGGGGAATAAAATGAAACTTGGAGCACATACCCAACTATCCAGGCTATACAAATTTGTCTCCAGGGCCAACTATTTGCAACATATTGAATTTTACACATTTTTGAGTTGTGTCGTGTTGCTTTAAAATCAGTTTGTCCCCCAGGCTTCTTTTTCTCTTCTTCTCCAAATTAATTTACTGATCCCAGCAGGAGCCACTTCCTCATTTGTACCTTCCTTTAAATATGAGGCACCACAAAAATGAAAAGAAATTGAGAACAATACAACATTTTATACAACAGACATGAAACACTTTTCATCTCCTTAGGAAGACTATACAATCATCAGTTCACTGTACATTGAGGAGATTGTCTTGTGTAGTTATCTGGTATCATTTCAACAGAGTGGCCCTATTACTTGACAGCTATGCTTTTAATAATCTGCAGATGCCTCAAAATGCACTTTATGCTACTCTATGCAAGATTTTCATGTAAAAAAACACCTGTCATCTAACCTTTTATGTTAATGACTACGTAGGAGTGCACTACAGAAGAACATTCTAGAGTACTCTTCTCACATGTGTTTTCTGGTGTAGAGTAAAATAACTGGCAGGTAATCTGTTCATCTGCTCTACCCATTGATATACAAAAATGTTTTAAAAAAGCAGCATGCGAGTGGTTCCTAACTTTTTTTGGATTGTGTTAATCACACAGATTATGGTCTTAATGGAGATTTGAGAATGATTGTAAATTTTCCCTCTGAGATGATTTTATTTTAGGGATTTTCAGAGGCCTGAAGTGGTACAACCATCCGGCATATTTCACAAGAAAACATAAAAACATAAAACATTTTGAAATTTGTGAAACAAAGTTTCTTTTTTCTAATTTTTAACATCTTGTGACCACTCTGTTTTATCTTGGGCCCTTTTAGGGTCTCAAACCCCGAGTTGGGAACCACTGCACTGACCAAAGAATGCTGTAGTCACCAGCAATGCCAGAAGCTCTTAACCATATTCACACTGACCAGACACCAGAAGTAAAGACCTCACTCGTAGAATTTTAGATAGATAAGACAGATCAAGATTGATCCAAATTCAGGCCTGAATCTCATTGTCACTTCAGACAAAAAAACACACAAGACACAACAAGGTTTGATTTAGCAGCACTATATGGAACAACATGTTGCTCCTCAGGAGCAAGACACAGAAGGACATATTTACTGCTTTGTTTAACTGCATTAAAGTTCTTTGTTTGTGCAGTAAGTGTATGTTTGTAATGTGTGTGTTTTTCAGAATATCCCAGCGCTGCCTTGCGGTAAAGCCCTCTACTCTTACGAAGGAAAAGAACCAGGCGATCTCCAATTTTCCAAGGGTGATATC
Organism: Percina caprodes; assembly: GCA_013375575.1. NCBI lineage: Eukaryota > Metazoa > Chordata > Actinopteri > Perciformes > Percidae > Percina > Percina caprodes. The sequence goes on along the minus strand of JABXJD010000097.1, from coordinate 1,153,293 downwards.
ATCATCCTGCGACGCAAGGTGGATGACAACTGGTATCATGGCGAGCTCAATGGTTGCCATGGTTTCTTGCCCGCTAGTTACATCCAGTTGCTGCGTCCCCTGAGCCAAACTCCACCCCAGGGCAAAGCACTGTACGACTTTGAGGTCAAAGATAAAGACCAGGATAAAGACTGTCTGGCCTTCAGCAAGGTAACACACACATAAATGCACGCACCCACGCACGCACGCACTCACACGCGCACACACACACACACACACACACACACACACACACACACACACTCTCACTCAACCCAAAGACAGTTTTATAACAGACACAGAACAAATACAATGATGTGTAATATGGACAGGATGCATAGATAAATCAGTGGAGAGAGGGATGGCTGAGTTTACAAAAAGGATAAATACCGTAGTAGAAGAAAACTCTTATCGGTGGTGTTGAACCAGTGTGGTTGTTTGTAGGACACTAATAATTTATCACTGCTGACTCGACTTTTCAGATTGGTTCTCAGAATGTAAACCAGAGCAACTTCAAACAGGGTGAAAGTATACATGCTTTGCATGGTGCCTTCCCAAAGCAACTGCAATTTTCACCATTTACTTCTTCTTGCATGTACTATTTTGTGAATAAATGTGATAAGCTCTCACATCAAAAGAAATGAGAGTTTACAGCTGAAACAGATCAAATCTGTTTGCATAGACCGTTTGACTGGCAAGTCATTTGTGTAGTCATTAGATGGCAATGGATGTGTTATTGACTAGTAGTTCTATATTGTTGCATGAGTTTGCCAGACAGTGCTGTGGTCAGCTGAAATACTGTTAAGTGGCTAAAATCTGAACAGGCTTGTCTTTTGTAGCAAGTCTTCGAGGCTTAGACATTTCTTGACATGAAATGAGTTGCTAATTTATTGTGCCTTGTTAGAACAATTTCCACAGCTTTTGATTTTAAAACACAACACAATGCGACACTATGTGTATTGGTAAAATTTTCATTAGCTCTGTCAGACAGTGGGTCATATGTGAGGAATTTAAAGGATGAGGTTATCTTCTAAACTTATAGATGTCCCTGAAACAGCATTTACACCACCATGAAACTACAATGTTATACTGTTCCATACCACTATGATGCTTTCTCACATTAAACATTCAGTAAACATGAATTAAACATAAGCATACATTATATCATCCAAATGCATTCAATAAATATCCGATAAACCTCAATCGAGACCCCCCTACCTTCCCACACACTCACAGAAGAAATAGTTGAAGAACCCACTGCACATCCTCCCCCTCATTTGCACTTAATTTTACACAGATTGCACATTCCCCCTTAAATCTTGCTGTGATCAATACGTTGTGTATTGCACAATGCAAAATTGCACAATACCATATTGAATTAAAAATATTGCGCCAGTACACTACCTACAACCACATCCTACAACCATAATGGCGAGTACTACAATTACTATTACAATTACAATTACTTACTTACAATTACTATTACCTATGTTTATACTCAGCACATTCAAGACCTGAACCCAGAACTCAAGTTAATTATATTTTCTCTAATTATGTAGAGTAGGGTCTTGTAGGGTTGGGGGTCTGAGCAAAGTGTAGTGCATCATAATCCCCGCAGGAGAAAAATGTGGTTTTTGACAGGAGTTGTAAAGTGTAGACTGGGAAGTGCAAGATAGATGTATGTATTTCTGCTCTTTCTGACCAAGGCTGCTTGATAATTAGATTATCATGCTCCTGCCAGCACAGGGCTCTCTCATCTTTGGATCTGTTTTATTCGAAGGCATTTAAGATTTGGACAAACTATTTCAGGTATGACTGCCTTCAGGTCTCTTTCTGCTTTTAAAAAGATTTTGGATAGGTATGGTTTGTTTCAAAGTGGGACCACAATCATCCCCATTTTTCAAAGTATCACTAAAATTATACTTTGAAATGGATGAACAAAGTGAAAAAAGACTCTCTCAGTCATTCATCCAGGTTGGGTTTGGAGTAAACAGTCATTTTAATTCCGTGTTTTGTTCTGTTCCTCACAGCTTATCATTTTGTTCCTGCTGTTACGCAGACTCATTTGTGCGAGGACTGAACGCTTGACACGTCCACGCTGTCTCTGCACTGTAATTGTGTCTGTGGAGTGAGAAAGATTATTAAATTACAGTGTACTGTACACGTTGTTGTAGGTTTTTAGGACTGATCACAGCAATGCAAAGCATAGTCATACAGTAGATACCTTGTCTCAAACACACTGCGCACTATTACTGATAATGACGACACACTCAAAGTTCACATTTTAGGGTTAAACTAATCAACGGGTTAATGTTTGAAGATTACACAAGCCATAAATCAACTCACGCAGAGACATGTGCCCCCTTAGGTGCGCTGTTTGTGTGTTGGCATGCAGAAACTGTGTTTTTCATATTGTCTTCTCATGTGAAAGGTAATTACTCAGTATGACTAGTACACAACAGTCATTTACCAGTATTATCACTGCCGTCCCTAATAGTCCCACCAAGACCTGTGTGTGTGTGTGTGTGTGTGTGTGTGTGTGTGTGTCTGTGTGTGATAAACATTAAGGCAACTGAAGCATTTCAAACAGATACAGCACATAAAAGTGATGAGGTAAGTTTTAGCCACGCATTGTAAGGAATCAGTTTCCAATTTCAGAAGAAATCTATATATCCAGATACAAACATCCACTCGCAAAGCGTTTGAGATGCTTTGTTTTGAGAAAAAAACACGTTTCTTTGTTTATTCATCCATTACTTTGCTTTTAAAAATCACACAGTGACAGAAAAAATACAAAATAGCTCTTATTCGGACACGTGGTGTATCTAAAATGTGTGTAGTCTCACTAATTTCCTCTCTCTCCAGGATGAGGTACTGACAGTAATCAGGCGAGTGGATGACAACTGGGCAGAAGGCATGCTGGGAGACAAGATTGGTATCTTCCCCATTCTCTATGTGGAGGTAAACCCATAGACATTACACAGATACACTCACAAAATATCACATATCAGGTGATTACACAAGTTGTTGTTGAAGCAACAGCGATGTTGCAGCAGAACACCTGTATTACAGTATTTACATTTACCAAAAAAAAAAAAAAACTTAGATATCTGCTTTCTCGTCATTCACGAGTGGAGGCTGCCAGGGTTTTATTCAGATTTTTCAGATCAGATGAATCAAAAAAGTAATATCTTATCAACAGTATGGACAAATAAGCAATCCATGCTCCCTGGTTTCATATATACTTGAAATGTATGGTAGGGCTACAAATAACGATTATTTTTATTGTCGATTAATCTGTCAATTCTTTTCTTGATTAATCAATTAGTTGTTTGGTCTATAAAATTTTATAAAATGGTGAAAAATCTCAATCAGTGTCTCCCATGGTCTAAGATAGCGTCCTCGAAGATATTTAGTTTACTGTTATAAAGGAATAAACACACCAGAAAATAGTCACATTTAAGAATATGAAAAATGACTCAAATGATTAATTGATTATCAAAGTAGTTGGCCATTTAACAGTTGACAACTAATTGATTAATCAATTAATCTTTGCAGCTCTACTAAATGGTATTCTGAGCCAGTTTTAATATGTTATGTTGTTACCAAAGGTACTGCTCCTGCTATATTCCATAATTTTTTTCTTGAAACATGGTGAAAATATAGCTCTTGTCTAAATTCATTGGTAGTGGTAATTAAGGATGTATTATTCATGTGTTGCCACCTGTGCTGAGAAGAAGGACACATTGAGCCTCATTCTGAGGTCAGGATGTAACAAAGGAGATGGTTATAATTTTAGATGGTAGTAATGTGTGTTTAAGCCTGTATTCAGTGTCAGCAGAAGTACTGTATGTAAGACCAACCACACCACTGAGGACTCTCCAAGCGGCTTTTAAATCCTTGTACTGACCTGGGTTTAGCAGAGGTTGGACACTGGCTAACTTTGGTATGAAAGGCTGAAGCCACATTTAATATTAGACAAGTAGTATTTGGTTTTTAAATAATGGATATGTTTGACCACTTATCTGCAGGAATGCACAACCAAAACATTCAAATTGCCTCAGAAATAGAAATTGCATTATCAATGCTGTTTAACACTCAGCAGAGGTGGTGTTTTCTTTAAGGGATTTCTGCTCAGTAAAAGGATAAAACCCCCCAAATACTTTACCGTCTGTCATACCTTCATGCCTGTCAAGAGTGAAATATAGTTTACTTTAATCCTTGTGCAACTGAAAAAGCATGCACAATTTGCTCTGCATCCCATTTAAGGCTTTTAAGCCGTGGTAAAAAGCCATTGGTAGAAAGTGCAAGGATGTGTTTTTCCTTCTTTCTTGCTGTTGTGAAGGCTATTCTTCTCTTTTCGCCACCGCAAATTTGTGAACACGCAGATTATCTGATGGCCCTGTTGAAAAAACAAAAAATGACACCTTCAAAAGCAACAGGAGGTTCCATCAAACATGGAAGTACTGATACATGTGCGTGGTTGTCAAGACAATAAGACACTCATAAGGTATGGATCCAGTGTACATGTGTAGTGCAATGTCTATTCATGTACTATAGTTCAGAGAGATTCATTAACTTAGAGATTCAAGAGGAATTATTAGGTTGACTTCTCTTTCATGCTGCAAACATTATATTGTTTTGATATCCACATCCGTACGAACATAGATAGAAAATCACTGTTCTGCTCATCTATAAAGTTTATTTTTTTGCCATCCTTTAATCATACTGCCCTCTCAAAACACACTCTCCCTCACCCTGCGTTGGCAGTCTGCACGGGATTGGACTCTTGGTTACCCAATCATGTCCCTGAAATTAGCTGTTCGACCAAACGACTCTCTTAGGTTATAATGATAAAGCTGGGACAAACACACACACAGAGACACACACACACACACATACACACACATACACATAGGGGTTGCTATTAGATAGAGATGCATCAATAATTTAGATCTCTCCATCATCCTGACACAGCGGAGGTACAGGGGCATGTCGTGTGTGTGTGTGTGTGTGTGTGTGTGTGTGTGTGTGTGTGTGTGTGTGTGTGTGTGTGTGTGTGTGTGTGTGTGTGTGTGTGTGTGTGTGTGTGTGTGTGTGTGTGTGTGTGTGTGTGTGTGTGTGTGTGTGTGTGTGTGTGTGTGTGTGTGTGTGTGTGTGTGTGTGTGCGCGCACGAGCAGTGGGAGCTTAATGAGGAGTGCCCAGCTGGACTTCTGCTGATCTGTGTATATGTGTGGTGTGCGTGTGGGTGTCTCACTGGATGTAAAGTACCTCTTGTAGCTGTTGTCTGTTGAATGCAGACTGCTCTTGGTAATATTTGGCAGTCTGGATACATAGATTGGTGATGAGGGGTTTGCTAATGATAGGGATGCTGCTGAAATAGTCAAAATTGCATGAGAAGTGTGTGAAGTTATTGGCAGTCACTTCATTTGAAGTGGGTGCTGTTTTGTTTCACTGTATCGTATCATAGCGTACTGCACCAAAAATAGTGATGGGTTGAATGAATATAAACCAGGAAGTCAAGTTTGAGTAATGCACAGAGGTTTATAATACTATGATGAAAAATGTACAACTCTCAAACATTATTACAGTGACATCCCTTTACCTTGTTGTAGCAAAGGTTGTGTCAAGTCCAACTTTTTTTGCCGGACAACCCTGCATTATTTTGTTCGAGCCTTCTGCGTCGGGCCCCCTACTGTGCCAAAACAGGGTCTTATTGAAGTGAAAGGCTGCAGCATTTGGCACAATGCTGATGTCAGTCTGAACACCTTAGTTTGGGCTGTGCTATTTAAATATGATAAAAACACACAAAACTTGCAGAGCTTGGTATTGGTCTAACCTTATGATACCGATACAATATCTGTATTCTGATACCAATTGTCAAAATAATGACTTAATTAGATAACTTCCTTAAATGAATACTAGTCTCGCTGCACAAGTTACCATTCTGGTATAGGTGGAAAAAATGCTCTGGTTAGTAACAATCACAATGGTCTTGGGCAGCACTACACCCTGTATGCAGCGACGGTGCCCTTGTATAATACATAGTGGAGAAGAATGAAAAAAGGAAAAAGAATACCTAACATCTCACGTGCCGCATGGCACTGTACATCTGGTAAGTATGACTAACTTTACAATTTTTTTTTTTTTCAAAACTATTAAAATGTCAGTAATTAATTACAGTAGCTAGTTTAGTGTTGGTTTCCTTTGTGCTCTGGTGGGTGTATTTGTATCTTGATGAGGAAACGTTGTGGGTGGTTTGTTGAGTTTATATGCACCTGGAGTGGATTTGGGTTGTTATAAATATACTATACCAGACTTGACTTTGGGTGGGTGTGCTGAGTGGGTTGGATTGTGTTGTATAAGTATAGAAACACTGTTGTAGGTTCAGGTGGATGTGATGTCAGCTTAAATAAGTTTGAATTGAGTGTGGATGGGTTTGGGCTGATATGAGGTGGATTCATGCAAATGTGAGAACAGGTTTGGCATGAGTTTGGCATTTCACCTTTGTCTGTTTCTTTTTCTTTGTTTGTGTGTGTGTGTGTGTGTGTGTGTGTGTGTGTGTGTGTGCGCGCGTGATCATGCATGTATCTTGCTGGCTTACCTTTTTCGCAGTGCAGGTAACAGCTCAGCAGCCTGAGTCTCAGTATTACCTGGAGAGAGCACCCACCCTCAAAAAGACAGTACAGAAGGTACACTTAGCTTGACACATAACCTTGGAGATTTCATTCAGCCAAAATCAAGTGAAGAATTCTCTCCCTCTCTCTCTCACACACACACACACACACACACACACACACAGTGCTTTGTCGTTATGGTGCCCAGTCATGCTGCAGTATAAGTAGGAGATAAAGGAGTGTGTGTGTGTGTGTGTGTGTGTGTGTGTGTGTGTGTGTGTGTGTGTGTGTGTGTGTGTGTGTGTGTGTGTGTGTGTGTGTGTGTGCGTGCCCGTGTGTGTGTCTGTGTTTACTCATGAGAGCAAACTGAGTTGTATCTGCAGCATCAATCCATCATGCATATTTGCATATGATTTGGCTTTGATTAGCATATCTATTAATATGGAACATCACCAACACGAAGCCCAGACGGGTCGATCCTGTACACACTTGCTCTCTCTCTCTCTTTTCAAACACACACACACACACACATAAATAAATGCTTGACTTTATATCCAGGGATTGTATAGTAGTTTGAGGTTATACTAAGCAGACGTGATGGCGATGTAAGTATGTTAGTGGGCTGAAGCTGTTAATGTTAGTTTATTTGTCCCTGTTTCACATTGGCCTCCGTGTTTTTGTGTGTGTGTGTGCCCGCGTGTGTGCGTGCGCGTGTGTGCATGTGTGCATGCGTGTGTGATTTTGTGTTCTATATCTTAGAGACCATGCCCTTTATGATCCAAGAACCAAGAATTATAGTCATTAAACACATGTACTGTAGGTGTAATGTAGGTGTAATACTTACTTTACATGTTTGCTTCTACTCTATGTAACACGTTGCAGCATTTTACCACTTAATGTTTTGTATTTGCATGTATTGTAAAGGTTGGCTTCAGCCATAATTTTATTTAATTCCAGTTACATCAAGTTTTTAACTGTTTCTTTTAACAACTATTTCAGTTTGGCAGTGTCACTCTGCCCAAATGATGCTCTAGAACAAATCTGCGTAAGCTTTACAGACTTTTCTTGAGCTCACAAACCCCATCCCCAGAGACTGAGAACACATAAAGAAGAACACATAAACAAAGGAATGTCTTGACACCACACCAAATGGTAATGCTGAATGAGGCAGGGGAGGTGAAGGGAGTTACATTGCAAGCAATAGGTAGTGTGGGAACATTAAGAAGCAGTGTGAGTGTTGGAGTGAACAAATTTAATGAGCACCAACCTGCTTCTGTGCCTACCTAAACCACAGTGACGCTCCATATTTATCAAACACACTGACTGTTTTTCCATTTACAACCAAGATGTGCTCGCAGCCACAGGGCAGAAAACACAATGTCATGATATATCTTGTGAGAGCTTTTCCAGTATTGATAAAATATTGCAACATGCTGCTTAACCAAATGTGTGTGTTATTTTATGTCACTCTGATGAACAAGTGTCAACTCTAGCAAGCTTATATGACACATGTACTACAGTGTTAAATGGCAGCTAAGCAGTGATAGAACAAACCAGGACTACACTGGCAATGCATTTCTTGTTGCAGGTGATGAGAAATGAGCAGCATTGCAGACCACAAATGAGCAGCATCGATTAAGAACGAAGAGGTCCCCTCCACCTCAATACAATATGCCAGACACATTTTAGATCATGATGCTCAAAAAATTAGATCACTCCCAATAAGAAACTGTTCAATACTGGATTTGATTAATTTAAATGATGGATCTGATGCTGGGAAAGATGACAATAACAATTTTTCTTTTTTCTTTCTTTTTTGGGGGGCATTTTTAGGCCTTTATTTGACAGGAAGAAATGAAAGGAGAGAGAGAGGGGGCAATGACATGCAGCAAAGGGCCGCAGGTTGAAGTCAAACCCAGGCACGCTGCGTCGACCAAACCAACTGAGCTATCCGTACCTCGTTTTTTCTTTTTCACTCAAAATCATAAGGAGCTGGGTGCCCGGATAGCTCAGTTGGTAGAGTGGGCGCCCATATATAGAGGTTAACACCTTGATGCAGTGGCTGCGGTTTAAAAATGCAAGCTAAAAGCTTATTTCTTTTGTGGTCCTCAATAAAAAAAAGTTTTAAAAAATCATATCTTCAAGTCACCAGCCCACTACTTTTGTGGGCTGTGCAGTGTGTTAACCCTCATGTTGCTGGCTCCTCAAGCTCTCAGTAATTTTGTTTTGAATTGTGCATCATAGACTGCGCGTATAATAGGTGCAGTCATTCACAAATCTAGCTATATACAAAGTTTATAGAATATTAAATCTGAAACATTGTAATCAACAAAATAAAAGTGCAAAGACATTACGTTTGCTGTATTATTAGTAAATAATTATTATTATTAAAGTATTATGGAAAATGAAAAAGAAAGCTTGGTGGTGGTGATTACATTCAGCAAAACATTTAGTTGATTTAAAAAGTGTTAAGCACTTTCATCCTTAAATTCTTACAGGTAAACTAACATGGAGTAGCCTCACATACTGCTCTTTCCTGATGTATGAAAATAAGTTAACTTGGAATTGTTTTATATATTTTATAAATAACAAACCTTTAATATATCAGATTATACCCAAGAATGAAGAAAAATGAAACTAAAGTAAGGAGAAAAGGAACAGTCCTGGCAAATCAAAGGGATGCTAAGTTGTTTTATATGTGGGAGTATGTGTGTATTTGACCATGACATACAGTACAGTGAAAGTGTGTGTTACACAAAGAGAGTCTCACTGGACGAGTGATGATTGTTGTGCTGCTGGTTTTTGAAAAGCTGCCAACAAGAACAAGTGAAGAAAGGCTTCACAAACACACTTCTTGTGTGTGCTCGAGTTGTTATGGATGTGAATCACTGAGAACTGAAATCTAACACCTGATCTTCTCCTCTCTTCCCTCTTGTCCTCCCCTTTCTTTCCTTCTTTTGATCTGTCAACCACCTGCTTCTCCTCCTCCTCATCTCCTCTCAGTTAAATGAAACAGCCAAGCAGTTGATGGAGATAGACAAGCCCACGCCAACTAACGTTCCAGGTCCAAGCTCTGAGCCAACCCCGTTGGGCCCCTGCTCTCCTGGTCCCTCCCCCAGTGCCTCCCCGTCCAATGGAAATGGCTCTGGTCATAGAAGAGGCGAAGGGAAGAAAAACGCCAAGAAAAGGCATTCATTCTCTGCGCTGTCTGTCAGCCAGAGGGCCGCCCAGCTCAACAACAGACACAGTATGGAGATCTCACACCCGGTCCTCATCAGCTCCTCTGACCCCAGAGCTGCTGCGCGCATCCAGGTACACACACACAAAGCCATACATACACATTGTCATTAGTGTATCAGAATCAGAAATACTTTATTGATCCCCAAAGGGAAACTCTGTGTTGCAGTTGCACAAATATTAGAAATATAGAGTAGAAATATAAATAAAGATATAAAGAAATATAACGAGTTTGGAAATGTACGGTATTTACATAGTTAAAGGAATGTTATTATTATACAGTATTTACATGATTGACATAATTAAGGAATTGCAATGGTGAAAAGTAATAATTATAATAATAATAATAATTGTAGCAGTTGAGTATTGCTCACATTTCAGGCCATGTAGTAGTGGTGATAATCAGATTCTTTAGTTGAGTAAAAACTTTTACTGTACTTGTTATGATGAGTGACTCCTTTTGTTATTACAAAAGTTGGTTATTGTTGCCCAATAATAGACCGCCAATATTGTATTTTATGGCAAATGTCATAAGCTGCAATTTCTTATTACATACCAGCCAACCAATATACACTTATACAGATAAAAAGTATCTGCAATAAACTAATATTGGTTAATATATCAGCCCAGCGTATTGGGCAGGTTCTAAGCAAACACACAGGCTGAGGTTGAGTAATATCTCATGGTAAGCCAATCAGAGGTAGAGTTAGGCGGGTGTACTAAAGCATGCATAGCATGGACACACACACACACACACACACACACACACACACACATACACGCCAGCTCAACGCACACACCAGCGCAAAAGTATAAACATCAGGCCACTTTTGTTATTTGCACTACAAAGAGTGTATATATTTGTTATTTATTTTTGCTATAGTGCTTAACAAGCATTATTTAATTTTGCCCAGTTATGGCCTGTTGAGGGGCACAACAACATTGTGTTATTTGTATCAATCCACTATAGAAACATAATATCGACATACATGGCATTTGATTGGAGGCTAGTCTCACTTTTTCCCACAGCAACATTAAAATACTAGATATGTGTACATTGTTTCTGTTAATATATTGTATTAAGTGTCCATGGCATTATAATATTCAGATTCACCATAAATAATTGAACATGCACATGTATTTTAAATGCATAAGTTACTTGAAAGTAATGCATTAGTTACTTTCTGTACTAGTATCTAATTGAGTTACTTTTTGGAAGACGTAACTAGTAACTGTAACTACTTACTTTTTCAAAGTAACTTGCCCAACACTGCCTATGAGACTAACATCATTCCTCTTTTTGATAGCTGGAGACTGGAGATGCAATGCTTTTACATGTATTGCCTCTAGTGGCATTCACACCTGGGCTAAATATAATGAAATACCCAGAACACATACTGAACACCTGAAATACTGTTGGCACATATTGCTAGTAATGTTTTACTTTAAATGGAAAGCACTCAATTTGAATGTGTGTATCTCTCTCTGTGTCTGCAGGATGCATCTCACCCGGGTGCCTCTCCTTCCTCAGCAGGGGTGCTGGTACCTCCCAAAGTGGCATCCATAACCTCTGAGCTGCTGGCCCATGCCAAGGTGCAGCTGCCACTCAACATGTGAGTACACCTCAGGGTGCTGTCAGCTCACCCACCAGTTTTTAGTCCCTCCTTCCTTCTCTGTTTTCGAAAAGAGTAGATATGTGCCTGAGATCCAAGCAGGATTTCAGAACCCGCTTCCTGGCAACCTTACAAATATTTCCTCTTTTGTGCCCAGAGTTATTGGCTATGTTCCAGCACCTCTGCAACCACATTTACTCCTCCACTGGTTAAGGATCAAATCCCCCTCAGAAAGGAACACTACAGTCACACACACCATTGCCTCAGTTATGTGATGCTTACATCAGTGTTTCATAAGGCTTTCAACAACCATAGCTTACACCTTGCATTTTATTGTACAGCCTGTTATGTGCTTTCATAGAGATGAATGTTCATCACCTATTTTCTTAAAAAATGAACATGCAGGAATATATATATATATATATATATATATATATATATATATATATATATATATATATATATATATACAGTATATATACAGTATATAAAGTTCATTATATGTGCAGCTAACATGCTTTCATGTTTTAAGTTTTTGGGTATTTTTGGGAATTTGTGCTTTATTTGGTATTCAATAATAGTAGTGACAGTTGACATGCAATGAGAGGAGAGCGAGATGGGGATGGTGTGCAAAAAATTTGAGGGTGTTGTGATTACATGATCAACATCTTAAACCCTTTAGGCCTCTGGTAAAAAAAAATTTGTTAAAATTCCATCCATAAGAAACACAATGACAGAATGTGTGTATATATTGGTTGTGGGTTTCTTACACTTTCTGTAATTAAACAGAAAAAAATCTACAAGCAAAAATCCTATCAGATTTGGGACCCTGGGACAATGTCTTATCAAATGGGGATCCGTGGTCTAATTTGTGTCAGTTTAGGGGTCCTTGACATGAAAAAGGTTAGGAACCACTGCTCGATGCTACCAAGGTACACCGGCTGGAAGCATTCTTATTTTTACCTTTTCCGTTGTTTCCGACGTTTGACACATATACAAATGACAATAGATGGGTAATATGACTCAGTATGAGTACTTAAGAAAAACAGTAGGCATACATTTCTATTGGCTATTAATTTATAATCACAGGTTGATTATTTTGCTGATAGATGAAGAGCGAAAACCACCTGACACACTTACAAACACAATTAAATTATTTTGGAAATGTAACCACACTAGTCACATCCAGATGGCTGGTGAGGCGCCAACGCTGAGTAAGACTGTCCTGTAATTTACCTCGTAATTTATCTACCAGGTAACTGCCAAAAAGATATGGGTATGTTCAAGGTGAGTGTGTCTTTGTGATCTCGTACTTCTACTTTTGTGCAGACCAATTTGAGTTTTTTTGGCATATTTTTGAAAGTGAGAACATTTGGCAAGTATTCGCTTCTTCCAAGGTTAGAATAAGGTTCATGGTTTAGGTAAGGGTCCAATGAGGGACCATACAAGAATAGCGTGCGTGCGTGCGTGCGTGCGTGCGTGCGTGCGTGCGTGCGTGCGTGCGTGTTGTGTTGTTTACTAGTAACTGGTGTCCTGATGTGAGCACCACATACACACAGGCTTTAACACGCACATAGGCTTTAACAAGCATATAGACATAACACACACACACACACACGTCCGGAGTAGGTTTGTTCTACTGATGAGGTCGGACGTTTCTATCTTGGCCTGGTAAGTATTCCTGTTGCCATGGGGAGACGGGAGACGATTCCCACATCTGTTACCATGGCAACGGGGAGGCAGCGCATATAGGGCTTGTTTACTCTGTGGTCTTATAGTCTTCTGGTGGAGTCTGGCACTACATACTACGAATGTCACTCAGCATCAGGACCATAAAATTATTTAAATGTATATGTTAACACAGATGCAATACAGAATGCTTAACACATAAACATAGTCACATATAGAGTATAAGATAAGTACTACATTCATCAGCATACATGTCATTAGGCAGGTAGACAAGGACATATTATTTACCCAGTCACAGGATAGTTTACAATTTAGGAGGGAAAACTCATTCAGTCAGCTTCTTCTGGTCACGTTACTACCTCTGAAAGAAATTTTTTGAATTTTCCTTCAGAATTTAATAAATCACAGTCTACACTGCAACATTAAATGGTCATACATCTTGGATTTGATATTAATCAGCCTCTTCTGATTCTCCAATAGTCCATGTGTTCACCATTTATTGCAAGTTATTATATCCCAAGAAATCTTTTATTCTGGTTAACATGCTAGTACGGTATGAATTTGTTTACATTTTTTGGAACTTGGTAAGTCAATATTTGATTAAAAATTGATACTGTAAAAGAGAATTTATACTCGATCAAATAACTTGAAAAATATGCATGTGTTGATTATTCATATAATTATTCACAAGGCTTTTCAGGGTGTATGACTTTTGAATCCCTCTTTGTGTGTCCTCCCTGAAGGAGATGACGACTGTTTGTCATTTTTCCTCCAATGACAAATGCCACAAAAGTCTAACAGAAACAGTTGTCCAGAGCTGTGTTTATCATAGCAGGTCTCAGGTCGAGACCATAGCCTATCCAAGGAGACAAGATGTCCTTTTTTCAACTAAGTTAGAATGACCGGTAAAGAAACTTGACACAACAAGGGCAGATTCAGAAAGACGTAAAAGCTCCAACTTGTCTGCCTGGGAAGATTAATTGTTATACTAAGATTAGACTGTTTTCCTAACAAAGGTCTTTTTTCTTCTGGGGGCCCTGGATATAAGGCAGGATACTACTGTTGTAATGTTGCAAGACGTTTGTCACTATGTAGCTGATGTGTGCATTGAGAAAACCGTTCTTGTCATTTGATTGTTCTCTGCAGAAAACAATTAAACCTTCACCGAAGACCAAATTCAGTTTGCAGCCTGTATTCATTTTGTTTCAACAAAGTCTCACTTCCAACAAATTCCTCTCTCGCTGTACAAGAAATTTCCACGACAAAAGCAATCCTGGTTTAATTAAATAATACTAAACTGGTAGTCTTACCTCACTTAAAGAAAACATCAAAATGACATTTTGTTTTTACTGTTTGAATGGAATTTATTTTAGAAATCTTTTACTAAAGTAGACCAATTACTGATCTCTGACAAGCATTCATATTTACAGTTGCTACCAACAGTAACAGTTGCTTTCCCACTCTGGGGTAATTGGCTCTTAAAAAGTAAAAGAGCATTGAAATGTAGTATGCTCTCCTCCCTTTGTAATGTACTGACACACATTTCTACTTTTTTGTATTGATTGATTTACTAATTGTCATTCATTTGTTAATAAATTTGCATTTGTAATATCTTTGCTTTTACTTTGCATAAAACATGCAAGGGGTTGTTGTCCTGCTGACTTATAACGATTTATCTTTGTGTCTGTTGCCTTTGCGCCTCAGATATCTGGCTTTATACGCCTACAAGCCCCAGAAGGCTGATGAACTGGAACTCAGGAAAGGGGAGATGTATCGGGTGACAGAGAAGTGTCAAGACGGGTGGTTCAAAGGCACCTCACTGAGAACTGCTGCCTCTGGTGTCTTCCCAGGAAACTATGTCACTCCCGTGTCCAGGTCAGTTGTGGTCCTACAGCTTTCCAAGCAACTATGTCATTGCAGCATCCAGATAAAAGCAAGCCATATTGGTGGTGTGCAGTTATAGCATTTTATAGTATTTCACTGATTTTTAGTAAAGGGACAACTACCACATGTTCTTTTCTCTGCAACATAACCAATCCAAACCTGTCGTAATTGTAATGTAACTTGAATGTGACCTTAAGCTACCTTATTCAGGTGATAGTGGGCTGATGGGTTAGTAGCGGTGGTCAAGGACCTTCTTCTCTTTTTGCATTGAAGCCAGTGAGGTCTTAAGCATTTATGTTATTTTCACATGCCTTTTTTAAACAGCTGGTATTTCAAACCTTTGCTCCATTTATTATTCAGTGCATTTGGTTTGGTCAGCAGTGTAGTACAATCAGACTGAGGCCTCTAATTTTGTCCTCACACAAAGGCAGTGGTAGCACAGTCATTGTAATTTGCATTGTAATTTTTCATGCTAATTTCCTGGCTCCAACTGAACCCGATGGCACATCAGACTGAGCAGTACAATTTTGCTACTTGTTATGGGATGTAATTGCACTTCCTTTTGTCACAAAGGCACGCCCAAAAAGCAATGTTTTTGGGCTTGAGTTGGTGAATTCACTCCCTGCGGATACTGTATTGCTTGTGTTCAAAAAATATTCTTCCTGTTTCAGCCTCTGCTCCACACTCTGCACTGTCAGGATTCTGCTTTCACCTCTTGCCACCAAAACTGCCAAAATGATTATCACACAAGCTAAAGCATATTCTGAGAAATACTAACCAGGAAGGGAGTGTACAAGGCTGTGAATACTGTACTTGTTCAGCAGGAAACAAAACTGTGAAAATCAGTTTAAACCAATCTTTTCCTTTTGGAAAATGTTTTTTTGTGTGTGTAAAAATCTATCTTCACTGTTTTGACATTTAAACTAGGAAAATCATAGTGATACCTGAGATATTTCCAATTTGATTTAAATACAATGTAACATGCAAAACAGCAGTCAGTTGATACTGACTTCTAATGTTGGGCTACCACATATTTAGTGTTGATCATTATCATCATCATAATTATCATTATCATCATCATCATCATCATCATCTTTACTTTTGGCATCCTAAACACTGTTACTCATATCTTACATCCAAATAAAACAGAAAGATGAGTGTGCTGAAATCATAGTTGGCAATTTGATTATTATTATTATTATTATTATTATTATTATTATTATTATTATTATTATCTCATTATTCCTGTATGTGTGAAAACATTTGCAGTGGCAGTTCATCTAATCTGTATTCTGCTCCAAAGAAAGAAAGAAAGAAAGAAAGAAAGAAAGAAAGAAAGAAAGAAAGAAAGAAAGAAAGAAAGAAAGAAAGAAAGAAAGAAAATGAACACAAGGGAGGATTAGAATAATAGAAAGTGAAAGAAAATAAAATAGAAATGCATAAATGATCACGGCAATGAGAAGATGAAAAGAAACATATGGTACTGTAGGATATACAGAAAGGATGGGTACAGGGAAAAATAAAAAGAGGGTGGAGAAAGAGAAGGTGAGGAAGAAAGCTGGGAATAAATTGAAAAAGAACATAGCAACAGAATGAGGACCGAGAAAGAGAAAATGATAAAGAGATGAAATGGCTGCAAAAGCAGCAGGTGTCCCTCTCCACTGGATATGAATGGCTGCTTCACATTCTGCAGTTATGCAATCTAAGCGCGCGCGCAAGAGAGAGAGAAAGAGAGCGCGAGAGAGAAGCAAGACAGGCGAGTAATCAAATGAGAGGCAATTTGTTATTTTAATGCAAGCATACTCTCTCCTTCTCTCTCCTATCCCCCATCTTACCTTTCCCCCCTCCTTTGTCTGCAGTGCAGCTCAGATGTTTTTCAATATGATAATGAGAGGCTGCCAAAGATGCCCACACACACACACACACACACACACACACACACAAACATATACATACATTGTAGAGTTAGACCAATATACAGGCTGCACAAATAGGCATGCCATTCTTTTTGCAGTTTGAGTATTAACTTATTTGTTGTGGGATGTATAATCATTGGTATAAACATACAGTGTTTGATTCCATTCCATTCCATCATTGTCCATGTAAGAATTCATAAATGTGTTTGGATTATAGTTATCCTGGATTCACATTAGATTTTGAATGGGTCAAAACGGCATACATGCTGCTTCATGAGGAATTTACCACTCTGGCACGGATACAGTTTTGGTGTAAAGGATGATGGTCTCCTGTTATAAAATGGTAATAATAAAAAGTCTTAAAAGTTAGTGATCTCTCACACAATAAGCAGTGCATGTGTTGTCCATAGAGCATCTCAAATCAAAGAATCTGTGAATAACTTGGCTGTTTCTATTGGTACATACACACACAGAAAGCCATAACTCTATATGTGTTTGACGGGAAGTCGATAGGCGGCCATAAGAGTGTGAATAGCGCCAAGTCAATAATGTTCACCTCACTGTTCTGCCATTCAGCACTCTGCAGAGAGAAATTTGAGCAGCCTGCAGCTCCATACATGTTACAATTGGACATTAAGTAGTACTGATCATTAGCAGTGATGGGAATAACGGCGTTATAAAATTACGTTACTTTTTTCAGTAACGAGTAATCTAATTGATTACTCATCCCATCTTAATAACGCCATTACGTTACTGTAATTGACGCTGTTTTTCTCATCACACCAACTAGATCTCCGAGCCAAGAGGCAAAGATTTTATTTCTTCCTTGGTAAGTGAGCCGTGCACGAGACAAGCGCATGAATGCTGACGATTGGCTGAGGTTGAGTAAAATTTCATGGTAGGCCAATCAGAAGTAGAGTTGGGCGGGTGTTTGAAAGCATCCATATTCGAACACAACGAACAACACAAGCGAGTCATCAACGAGAGACAGGTATGGCATTATGAAATCAAGGGGGTTGGTTAACTTTTCCTGCTAAATATTTACCACCGTGGTCAGAAAACATAGGGGAGACACTTTGTTTCTCTCACTATGGCTCTAGAGTGGCTACTCGCTCCAAAGCTAATCGCTGTCACTCTCTCACTTCTCCCTCGCTCTATCACACAAACACATGCGCACACACACACACACAACAACGCACAAGTATAAACATCAGGGCACTTATGTTATTTATATATTTTTTTATGTTTGTATTAAGTATCCATTTCATTATAATATTCAGATTTACCATAAATAATTGAACATGCACATGTATTTTAAGTTCCATTAAAGAGGGGTGGGGGTGGGGTCACGTTTGAGCATTTAAAAATGTACTTGAAAGTAACGCATTAGGTACTTTCTGAAGTAACTAGTTACTTTTTATAATTTGTAACTGAGTATCTAATTTAGTTACTTTTTGGAAGACGTAACTAGTAACTGTAACTGATTACTTTTTAAAAGTAACATGCCCAACACTGTTAGATGTTAGCACTGAAATCACTCACTTTGACAGAGGATAATAGTGCTGTTTGCACCTCCTGCTCTGCTATTATGGACAAAACTCTGGCTATTAAAATTTCTACTAAACAAAAGCCATGTTAGGGGCTCTGTGAGGCTCAGGCACAGCTTTGCTTTAAGCTGCATGCTAAAACCACAAACGAGTATAGCAGTTACAGTGTTCATGGATGTAATTTAAGCATAATGTAGCTTGTTAGCATGCTAACAGTTGCTAATTATCACTAAACACAAAGTGCAGCTGAGGCTGATGAAATTGTCATTATTGTTGCAGGAATTTAGTTTAGGAAAGTTTCAAAATTTGAACACTTGATAGCGCTAGATGAAACGTCAGAAGTTCAACAAAGTTATTTAAATTAACCCTTATTTGCACATGAGTGTCGGCACCAAATTTCATGGCAATATATCTAATAGTTCACTCTGGATCTGATTCACTCAGTGATATCACAGAAAGACCCCTGTTTCTAAAGCAATATCCTTTTGTTATCATATAACTTAAATCATAACTTATAAATCATAATCATAAATAATACAAAAAAATCTCGTCTTTAAAGTGGCTATTTGCAACTTTCAGTTTGTGTTGATTTCAGTGAATACAATAACAGGCTTTTCCGGTTTCATGGCGAAATCTTTGACCATTCAGAATGTGTGCTCTGTAGCGCCCTCTACCTCCTGTAAATCATTTTGTGACTTCCAACCCGGACAGAGGCATTAATAAAAACTATATAATAATAGCGTTCTTTTCACTGTTAGTCTCGTTTGCTGTTCCAGGTCATTTAAATTCAACAGAGGGAAAATTTTACATTTAACAGAAACGTTTAAAAGTTACATATAGTCACTTTAAAAAACTGAAACATTCAATGACAAGCTCTCCCTCACTCCCCTCTCTCCTCTGCAGGGCCCCATTTGGAGTTGGTGCTTCTCGGGGCTCGTCTTTGTCCAGTCCAGTAGGTGGAGGAGGAGGAGGAAGTGGGTGTAGTAAAATCTCCGCCCCTTCGTCTCCAGGCTCCCCAGGGTCGCCGGGGCCCTCTTCGTCCCGTCCCTCCACCCCACTAACAAACTCTGTTAACACTGCAAGTACCACCTCCTCTCCACAAACTGCTGCTGCCCAGCTGAAGAACTGCCTGCGCTCTAATCAGCATACGGTTAACCAGGCACGCACCTCAATGCAACTTGGTAAGCAGAAACAAACACACACACTCACACACAATGTTAGAAATACACATAGTGACTTTTAATCATTTAGCACTGGATTCATTATACATTCAGAAGCATCTGTTTTCAGTTTTCATCTGTTTGTGTTTATTAATCTATCCCAATCACACGTTCACTGATTATTATGAATTAACAAAATGACACAGCCCCAACATAGTAAATAAACGATTCATTACGAATGAACGATTCGTCCAAAGTGGCACTCAAGATAGAAATGATTGAGAACTTGTTAAACAAGCTGAGCTACACTTGTTAAAACAAACAGCCTGCTATTCTGCAACAGAAGCAACCACATTAAAGCCTCCCAATATGACACCATGTGAAAGGAGAGGCAAATCTTGTATCCTCCAGAGAAATGCAAGTGAAAAGAAAGTATTTACTCACATGAAGATGTGTCTGTCTCTGGTATGTCATGCTCTACAATATCACGCAGTGCAATACTAAGACTGCTCACCAGCCTACAGGCTTAAAGGAGCAGAGCATTTTATCCCCTTACTCTCTGATTATAGAATAATAGAATATTGATCAGTCATTAATTCAAATAGCCTCTGCACCACATAAAATTGTGCTGACATATGCTAACAGCAGCCTCTTTAACCTCCAGTTCCTCCAATGCTGTTAGTCATTGACTGTTGGGAAAAGACACACATATAATAGAGAAGAAACTCCACACAGAGAGAACTCAGAGGGCTGGTGTATTCTTGTGTTGAGATGACAGCAGAACCACAGTTCAGAACCATCTTACTGCGAACAACTTTGCATTGAAAAGATATATGTGAATCCCTATGATACTGTTGTTGGAAGCAAACATGCACCCATCTCTCACTCTTACTTTTCTCTGCACTATATGAACCCACTGAATCATCACTGAACATAAGTTACAAGAACATACTCACAGTAGAATAATTTAGCAGCTTTGCTGTGTACATATAGTCTTCACACAACACAAAGACATTACTAAGAGTTTTGATCAAGCAGTGGTACTGTGTGTGCCTGCCACACGTACACTCCCACACTCACCAACACGCACACACCTGTGTCTGTACAATGTCTAGATCATATGAGCCTAGTTCCCCACTCTAGTCTATTCATCTCTCCAGAACCCCTTTCTCTCTTTCTTTGTGTGTTTTCTTTCTCCCTCTGAGAAAATAATGGTGACTGTTTCTTTTGGGAGCGCAAAGAGTACACACTGTGAGAATACTGCCAAGAGTAACACACACACATACACACAGACATGTGCACTCCCACATGCATACACATGCAAGTGAACACAGACTCCCAAACACAGCTGAATGACATCACTGTGCTTTTTGTTTTATGGAGGCGTAATGACAGAGCTTCATGTCTCTCTCCTTCCACCTCTTTCCTTTTCTCCCTCTGTTTTTCTCTCCCTCTCACATACACACAAACAGACACACGTACACACATCTGGTCTCCATTACAAAATAAAGTATGTGCATATTTCTGGCATTTAGTGGTTTTATCACATGATCAGCACGCCTCTCTGTGGATTTCTGCCTGAGTACTGCAGAGAGAAGAGCAGGTGGCTGTGTGTGTGTGTGTGTGTGTGTGTGTGTGTGTGTGTGTGTGTGTGTGTGTGTGTGTGTGTGTGTGTGTGTGGCACAAAATGACCTCATACAAGTCTGAGAAAAGTGCTCCAAAACTCAGAACACCTCAGCCAGTTCTTCTATTTCTACAAGTATCAACAAGTTTCAACTAAATCTTAGATTATTCACAGAATGTTACATACATTCACATTTCTAGCAAGCTGGTTTGAATTTTGAACTTCATCCTCTCAGATTGGCCTGTTCTGTGTTTGTGGGTTTTAGTCAGACCAAAAATGTGCAACTGAAGTGAATTGAAGACTCCACACAAGTAATTCATAGATAATGTGCGTTCGTCTACTGCATCTCTGTGATAGACAGGTTTCTCTACAGCGGCCTTTGCTGCTATGCTTAAGCCACCTAAACATAACAGTTTGTCAAGTAATTGCATTTTGCATTACCCAGTATTCCTTTTAGATGTTACTGCAATCCAAAATTGGCACAAACTCATGCAATAGTGTGGCTATGTCTTCCAGGAACCAGGGATCGTCTTTGTGAAACGGCATTTCTTTTATATAATAGTGCTAGACCTGCATACCAAAGACACAGACTATTTTGATACCATATCTTTCCTCAGATATTGATTGCTCCCAAAACATTGGCATGCTCCCTCTCAGGATTAGTTATTACTGCACTCATTAAAAGTTTTTCACAATTATAATTTCCCCACTGGGATCAATAAACAGTATAAATTAAATTAAAATAACACGCGTGTGTTTTTTGTTTGTTTTAGTCCACAGTCCTCCTGCTGGAAGCCCAGAGCGCTCCACAGTGGCCCTCTCCCCTCTGCGTCCTCAAAGTTCCTCCCCCTCACGCTGCCCCGGCCAATCGGGTCGTCCTCTCTCCATGGTGTCTCCAGGACCCAGCTTAGGCCCCTCACCCCTCTCTTCCCCTGCCTCAAGGCCCCTCCTCCCCCTCTCCTCCCCTCTCTCATGCCTCACGCCTCCCAACGTGTCAACGGTGCTTCTCAACGGGGACCCAGCCAGTCCCTTGCAGCCACCATCGTCGGGCCACTCCCACACCCCCACCCATGGCGTCC
Source organism: Percina caprodes (assembly GCA_013375575.1). Taxonomy (NCBI): domain Eukaryota; kingdom Metazoa; phylum Chordata; class Actinopteri; order Perciformes; family Percidae; genus Percina; species Percina caprodes. The sequence continues at coordinate 1,130,908 of JABXJD010000097.1, read as the reverse complement.
TCGCACCCAAAGCAGAGAAGGTGAGGCTCATTCTCAAGAACAACTCCAACTGCACATTTTAGCTGAGAGTTAATTATCATTGGCTTGTTTTAAGATGTTCCTTGTTGCACCAATGTTTAAGAGTCATACTGTGAAAAATCGTCTGTGGAAATAGATACTGATATTCCACCATTAGTTGCCTTAATTAACCAGATTTGCATACAAAAGATGTATTGTGTTTTGAGAAATTAACTAGCACTTTTTATTTAATAGAATAACTGGATGTCTTACTTCTACAATGCAACATCTATTATTCCACCTCATTCATAATTAAGAGCTGAATGCAGTAACTTCACACTTGTCTTCCAGAAGGAATTTAAAGAAATCACTACGTACATCAAGACAGGACTGATTATGTGAAAACTCTTGACCATGAAATAAGTCTTTGAATACTGATTGGTTCAATGTTTTTGCATGTTTAATTTCAGTAAGATAAGAGCACTGACTTTTCTGCAGCTAATGATGATTTTCATCATTGTTTAGTCTTATTATAAGATAAGAGAGATAATGTAAATTCCCCAAGAGAAACTTTTGTTTGGTATATAGTTCTTCACATAGCTGCAATCAACAATAGCCAAAGAGACATTACAGTATTACACCAAGACACAATAGTAATTACATACAACAAAATTGTCTTGTGAGATAAAATAGTGAATATAAATACATAGGCATTTTAAAGTACATAATTTTCTTAATGAATTGATTAGTCATTTAGTCTATAGAATGTGAGAAAATGCCAATTACATTTTTTCTAAAGCCCAACCTGATCTCTTCAAATAGCTGATTTTGTCTGATGAAAATTCCAAAACCCAGAAAGTATTGATTAACTACCACATGGAACAGGATATAAGCGATTGATCAATTGTATAGTAGTTGCAGGTTCATTTTTTGTCAATTGAACTAATTGATTGATTAATCAAGTTCATTTTTTACAGTCATTATTAAATAATATATCCAGAGTCAGGAACCTGTTTTGTTAGAGTAGGGTATTCACTATGGCAAAAACAAGTATTGACTCAGTGTGAGTCCACATCTCCATTAACAGAACACTTTCTTGCTTCAAACCACTCAGTTATACTAGTACACATATCATTTGTGCAAGGAGAAAAAATACATGTTGCCACTCTCTTTAATTCCAGACTTTTTGTCATCCTGTAACTAAAACTCACCACATGTTTTAATTATCTTTAACACTACATAAGGTGAAAAAAATGTGTTTTCTCTTCGAGATATCACATGGCTTTGTGTATTGTGTCTGTATATACCTCAGTAGGTGTCATTCCCCCAGGCAGCTGGCACAAATGTTGAGTCCCATACTATATGTTGTGATATCTGCGGCGTTAAAGCTGTGGATGTTAAATCGGGCTATGTTGACAGTGAAGGATGGGACCGAATGCTCGCTTCTGTCTCAGCTCCATTTGTTTAACTGTTGGCTCCACTGTCTGGGACAGCTAATCTATGACTAGCTGACAAACAGCTCATTGACTATGGAACAGCAGGCAGCGGCCTTGTTTACATTGTCACACTCAAAGATAGCTTGAACCAGATTCAGGATTATTACTGATATGCTGAATATATCTTATAAAGTCGGAACAAGGTAGTTGTATTGCTCATGTCATTCTGACATCAAAAAATGCAAAATATGTTTTTTTTTTCTTTTTACTAAATGAAATGTCAGCCTAAACAAATTATTCTAGTTTCTTTTGGAATGCTGTCTGTAAATCCTAAGTGATGACCTGCCTCACCCAGTCTAAATGACCTGCTATGCTACCAAAACAACATCTCAATATGGATTTGCTTTAGTTGTACCATCCAGTTATGATATAAATGCTGTTTTGGATGCTTTACACCCTGACAAGATTAAAACCATCAACCATTTTTAGGCAGGATAACTAATTTAATTTAAAGATACTGTTTTAGTCGCACGCCACAATATTATATCATCATAGTATCCCTTGAAAAAAATGTTCAACCTAACCCCTCGTTCCCAGCTCTAATATTTTGTGCTTGGCAGAGCCGAAACATCAGGTTTGAAGTCAGGGTGGCAATGTGGCCGCACGGAGTCGGTCTTTGTTACAGAGGCACTGATAAAGCAGCTATGATAACTGTCTGGCAGACACAGTTAGGATAATCTCTGTTCGACACACTGTCTAGAGCACAGCCAGCATTACAGACACATATCACGTTGGACATTGAGATGTGTTGGTAGATCGTTTCCAAGCAGTCTGCGCACGCAGGGCAGCTGCCAACTGAAAGGCTGTAGGAAGTGCCTGCAGGTTTTCAGAAGGTCCAGAAAAAGTCTAAAAATGGCTTGAAAAACTATGTTTAACTGTATATTAAAGAGTATCTAAGGCTTTGAGCTTAGATTAGAACAATTACACCAAGTAAAATATGGAATTCCCGTGATCCATTTTTTAAAAATATTTTTATTTATTTACCTCAAAAGCATTTAGTTGAGCATGGGTGAGTAAATGATAAGTAATTAGCTTTGAGAGGGTGGACAGAAACTGGTGTGCAGAGCATCACTTGTCTCAACCCTGAGCAAACTTTACACCCCTGCGTCTACTCTGAAAGCTTTAGTTCAAATCCTGCCTTTTACTCAACATCAGCACCTTATTCTTCCTAGATGTGACTGGTTTTAAAATGTATCTATGTCAGTGTGCGCCGTTTACACACAAACAAACACACACCCGCATAATGTCAAGGCCGTTTATTTACAAACCGACATGTAAAAGGAACAGAGAGGAAGAAAGAAAACATTACATGATCTGATCAGTTCCAGCATCCTGCCAGTGTGCTGCAGAGCAAGGCACTCCTCCAAAACTAAATTGGACTTAAAGTGTGAGTGTGTGCTGCCAGCTGGTGGTTGGTTTTGGATTAACAGCAGCAGTTTGATTCACTTGTGTACACAGACAGACAGACAGACACACACACACATGCACACACACACACACAAACACACACACTCAAAGGCAGACTGAGCCTTTAAGACTGCAGATGAAAGAGGAGAGGGAGTAATTATTCACTTTTTTTCGTTGCTTTCAGTCCCACCTCCTTCCTTCCTTTCCTCTCTCTCTACATCCCTCTTTTCTGTCTTTCCACTTTTTTTCTTTCCTCTCCTTCTTTCTGTCCTCCCCTCTACCTCTTTCCCTCTCTGAGTCCATTCTCCATTCCTTTCTCACTCTGTATCTCACAATTTTCTGCCCATCTATTAATCTTTATTTTTCTCTCCACCTTCTCCTCCCTCTCAAAGATTAAAATTCAAACAAGCTTTATTTGCATGACAGGAAGGAAATCTTTGTTGCCAAAGCAGTGGAACATTTTATATTTATAAAGTATATATTTGCAGTGAGCATCATTAGATGTATGTATGTTCGGACCCATCTCTTTACTAAGACTAGTTATTATTAGGATTGGGCATCAAGAACCAATTCCATCTTGTAATGGTTTCAAAATTACGAATCCAGTACAATAGTTTTTTTATTGGAATTGTTTGGAGGATTTGGTTTAAAATCTGATCATCGGTTACAAATTTAACAAGCGCAAGTTTTGGTTTCTGGAGTGGCCAGGCACTTGTGTTGCAGCCATGGAGCATAGTAAGCAGCACTCTAGTGTGGCTTTATTTTGCGTTGAAAAAGCCCGGAAAAACTGCAACCCACCATTGAATCAAAATAAAACTTTCCTCTTATTAGTGAAATAAGTGGCCCGTTTCAACCCCACCCCTCAAAGAATCGGAATCGAGAATCGATACGATCCGGAATTAAAAGGAAGAATCGCATTTGGAATGTTAAAATCCAAATGATGCCCAGACCTGACTATGAATTGTTATTGAATTCTTTGATCAGATATTGTGACGGTTTTTGTCACCAAAAATGTGGTGACTGTGTACTTTGTCAGTGTAAATGTATGAGTTTTGTTGTTAGAGGTTCAATGATTGAATTTAGTTCTGCTATTCAGTCTGTTCAGTATACAGTATCACTCTTTGGGTTGTAATATATCTACCAAAATGTTAGTAAGACAAAACAAGCTATTTTACAATGCTAACTTGAACTTTCGGAACTTATAATGGCCATTCTTTGCAATTAATTGATTGAAATATAATAATTAATGGATTAATCATTTGTTAGTTGCAACCCAAAACCAAAGTAGGTGTAGTAGCTGGGTCATTTCTTTCAGAAAACTTCCTGAAGTGTTGTGTTTTCTGTTTTCCTGAGGTCTGGGTTTTACTCTGACAGATTATCACTTTGATCGTCCCCATTTTTTTTTTTTACAGCAGTCATAAAGCACAGGTTTGCCTTAAGCCTGGTTCTGTAGTACGAAGCCTTCTGCAAAGGCTTGCAAATATGGTGTGACAGATGGGCAACAAAATAAGTGATAGATGGCATTTCTGCCTTTAAGGATTAGGACAGCTATGGAATGGGGTGGAGAGGGGGGAAAGACATGCAGGAAATTGACACCTCTGCATCGAGGAATGAACCTCTTTACACATGTGCCTGCGTTACTTTCAAATATATTACAGAAGTTTTCTTTGTAATGTGATTATAGGTTTTGATTTCCCTCAAATGAGCTCTCGGTGTTGTTGTAGAAATTGTAATGGGCAGTATCAAATGTTTACTGCAGCATGTAGCATCCAGCTGATATTTAGAGAAATCATTCAAGCAGGAGAGGATGAAAAGAGATGGCTTGTGCTCTCATGTGAAAAACATGACAGCAGAGAGAAATCATTATGATCAAGGTAACAAGGATTGCACTCACAATGTGAGCAACTGTGATTCACACAAATAAAACAGCTCACAAGAAAAGAAACAAATACCAAACCCCAGAAACTGAGCAGATATCTGTGAAAATGAACTTTGCTCTGGATGTAAAACAATTAACACAGATGTAATGAGTTAGACTGAAACTGGTACTTATTACATTTTTAGTTCATCATTATGGCAAGTACCAAAGCTGCAAAGTCTGGAACACACAACTAAAGGTTTAGTTCAGACAGACAGATCACGTCTGAAATTTAAATATAACAGCAGAACATTGTGTTTGGCGGCCAGACTCCGACCTCATCACTCCCCTCAGTTTGGGTTTACATATTGGGGAGTGATGATGAAGGAGCTTCTGGCCAGAGCCTGCAGATGCTGGGGTGGTGGTGGGGCTGAAAGCTGGCCGCAATACAGGTGCAGGGCAGCAGCAGCATTGACAAGGCAGATATGCTGAATTGTGCAACTTAAATAGTTTGGTAAATGAGACAGGGATTAAGGCATGTCACCTGTGTGTACAGCAGTGCAGCTCAAGTTGACTACCTGAACTAGCTCGCAGGCATCGCCCAATTTGTGTCTTCCAGACTTTGCAGCACAGGTTCACACTAACATGTCTGTTCCATGGCCATTTGCATCCTCTGCTATTGCTGCCACTGTTTCTGTAATGACCCCGTGGTACTTTTACGTACCATTACGATTATATCAATGAACGTGGAGTCAATTTAATGTACTGTTCAGTTTCAATCACATGCAAATTACTGAGCGTTCATTCATGCAGCATTTTGACATAGCTGTTGTTCTCAGCACTAGTATTTTGGTCTCCCTGACAGTTTTGTCTTCTCTATTATCAGCTACACAGACCGACAAAAGCACATTCACACTTATCAATGCATTTTTAAAAACACTGACAAGGTGTGCACTGTGGTAAAGCAGTAACAATTCTGTGTATAGTTTGGTTGCAGATGTTTTCCATACTGCTACTGAGAAACAATCATTTTTGTGACGATTGCTCTGGTTTGGATTAAGTTACACATTTCAGATATACATTTCAACCATCAACTCCTCTGTTTTCAAGTCAATTTTATTTATATAGCCAATGGCTATATACTCCATACCGTTGCCATGCCAACTGTCTGTCACAGCCTTGAATAGACAGCAATTTTTGAATGTAAAAAAGAAAACTCATGCTTGATCCAGTAGCCCTTGTATAAAAGAAACAGATGGCTGAAAGGCAGAGACAGAGCTGATATGGAGGCTTCATGCATCTACAAAGAAAAATGTAATTATGCTCGGGCATGCTCAGTATTGATCCATGTTGTCATCACTAAGACGGTAAAATCAGGACAAGCTGCAGAAGAAACTAAGCTGTTTTGCTGTTCTGGTATCACACAGAGTCTGACTGAATGCAGCCTTTCTATAAACGAGCATTCATGGAAAAACATGACTGCCTTTTAAGGTGGCATTAAGAAACACTCTCTCTATGATCAATACTGTTTATTCTTAAGACCACTGCAGTAGATGCCCATGTATTCAGCTTGAAGGATTGTTAGTGGACCACTTTGAACAGTTACCTGTCTTTTCACAATTTGCTTTGTGACTGAGCAGGCATTTGTACTGTGAACATTATATTAATTACCATACTTTTCTGAGTTGTTAGAGTAATAACTACACCCATCACTAGTTTCCTTCTCTTCCGTGAGTTTCTGTGAGTGAAGGTCAGGAGGTAGAAGAATAGAATCAAGCTGCCTTTGTTAATTTTTAAGTGATGGCTGACACAGATCTAGTCGTTCATGACATGACATTCCCATGTGACGTACAATTTTTAAATATATAAGATCCAAGGAAACCATAAATCTGGCAACATTGCTAACCTTTGTATGCTTGTTTGTATCTTGTTTGTTTTATGAATACACACACAAACATAAATGTAAAAACAACAATTTCTGGTATTACAGGAAGGTATCATGTAATCACAGTGAGACGCTAAAGACGCACAGAAGTGTCCTTTCAACATAAACAGCACCAAAGCAGCGGATATAAAAGACATTTTAATGTCTTGGTCAGTCAGAATTCCTGAGACTTTGTCCATATGAATATTGAAAGGAGAACCGCTCACCTTGCTTTACTGTCTTCCCTCTGATGCTTTTATTGCCAGATGTATTCCTTGCATCAGATGGAGTCAACAGGAAAATATTTTTTGATTTGTTTCATTACAGTATTTTGGGATTAATGTGGTGTGTCCATTTGAGGTCTGTGGTCTCTTTATGTAGAGACGAGACACAGACACCGTTTTCATTACCAGCTGGTCACTTTTCAAGTGACTTTTCAAGGCTTTATTCCTGTATACCTTACAGCCTCTGTGTTTTTTTTTTCCTCCCTTTCTCTTCATCACTTCTTTTTATCCCCCCTCACTCCGTCCATCCCTCAGAAGGAAAGGAAAGCAGGAGGTTTATTAAAGCTCTTGTCAGGTGCGGCAGCCAAAAAGAAACCTCGCTCACCTCCCTCCTCCCCGCCCACCCACGACCCCTCACTATCTGGCCAAGGCGCCGTGGCCACCAACCCTGCCCACCATCCTCACCACCATCACCACCACGCCCGCTCAGGTTCCTGTCCGATGGCATCGCAGGGACGAGCCGGCTCCTGTCCAATCGAGAGTGAGATGGCGGGGGCCATTGGACTGGAGCCTCTGCACAGGAAGTCTGGTTCCCTGGACACCAACTTCCCCATGTCGCCCCCTGCAACACGCGCTAGCAACGCTCTGATGGTCCTCCGGCCTGAACCCAAACCCCTGTCCAGAGAGAGGTGTGCACACACACATACATCGTTATAATAAATCCTGTTCCTAATATTGTTAATAACCTTAATCAAGGTGAAAGTTTTCAGCTGGGAGCCTATAAGCCAGGTATAAGTGAGGTAGGTTGAGGGAACATATTGATGGGTCAGGATCCCAGAGACTCCGAGGGTTGATATTTTTCTTTTTCCATTCACACTGCTGTCTGTATTGGGGAACATATTGATACTCTCCACTAAGGGTGTCACGATTTCGATTTTAAATCAAAATTGATCGATATTAATTCACAATCTTGAATATAGAATTTAAAAATGGAATTGTTAATACTGCCATGACCCCACGTCACACAGCCTCATTTCACGTTCTGCCAAACGGAAGAAACACATAAGTTGCTGCGAGTCGTATCCTCTAACAGTCACAGACAGTCAAAAGAAAAGATAAGAAGGCAACTGCAGAAGCAGATGCAGGAGACCCATCAACAGAACTTGAGCCCCTTCCTCTTTCACTGAAGTCGTCGGTGTGGAAATATTTTGGATTTCCAATGAGTTATGTTGACATCGTCCGCGTTGAAAAAAGTTTGCAAGCTTATGTCCAATTGACTATAAGTTATTGTAACATTAGAATTTATGTTGTTAATAAATGTTTTAAATGTAACAATGTAGTGTGGTAAATTGCAAACAAAGGTCAGATATATTACATAAAAGTGTAGTCTAAAAATGGCATAGCAACCTGTGCTTTAAAAAAAAAAAATTTAAATCGAGAATTGAATCGAGAATCGAAAATGTAATTGAATCAAGGATTTGGAGAATCGTGACACCCCTACTCTCCACTTATACCTGCACTGAATACATTCTTTCAGGTGAGCCATTCCAGCATGTGATGTCGCCCACAGGGTTGTGTGTGGTAAATCTGTCTCTGTGTGTGGCAGGTATCGTGTGGTGGTGCCGTACCCGCCCCAGAGTGAGGCAGAGATCGAGCTGCGGGAAGGCGACGTAGTGTTTGTGCACAAGAAGCGGGAGGACGGCTGGTACAAAGGCACCCTGCAGAGGACGGGACAGACTGGCCTATTTCCCAGCAGCTTTGTCGAGAGCTTCTGAAATGGAAAAAGTGGACAAAAGAACAAATCGCTGTTCCTGTTTCTGAGTTACAAAACACAACCACACACACAAGCTTTACAGCTACATACATATGAAGAATGGACTGAAATTAGTTTCTAAGAATTATACTTTTGGATTAAAGAAAAAAAAACTTGCTTTGATGATATTCAGAATGCTTTCTCTAGTAGAATCTATCAAAAAACATGGATATAATCCAATTTAAACCTAATAAATACTGGCACAAAACATCAATAATAGTAAATGTCTTCAGAAACCCATATTAGTCCAACTAATTCACACACACACACACACACACACACACACACACACACAGGAAAGCTAGCCCCAGCTTTGACCAGCCACACAGGAAGCAGGGCAACTTTTCCCGTTGCTCTCCCGGTGACCGTGTTGGATCAGACTCTCCGTTGTCTGGACCTGTGATGTTGACTACTGAAGGCACACAGACTCAAAGAGCACAGAAAGACAAACCCTGCCTCCCAGTTCTCCTCCTTGGCACCTCCACCAGCAAACACTAGCACAAAAAGCATTAACTTTGCTTTTCTCTGAGACCTCAGAACTTAAATTCGGGTGCTTTCTTAGTTTGAAAAGTGCAGATTTGTAAACACATCTCCGTGTCTAGTTTGTGACAACAAGTACATATGTTACTTACCAACCCAATATATGTTTATAACAATGCATGTAGCATTATTAAGTTTTTCTATATATGTTGAAATTGATATTTGTGTTGTCCCAAACTAGTCATGTTGTGATGATCTGTCACAAAACAAAAGGTGCAAAAAGTAAAACATGACTAAGGTAAATCGTTCTTCTATTTATATACCTTACATACATTTATACAGCCATTTGTTTGTTTTTTGAATTTGTCCATTATAGACCCCCCCCACAACTGGATTAAAGTGAATAAAGTCGCTTGCTGAATGTAGGAAACAAAAAAGTTACGCCAAAACTCTTTCAACTATTTAAACTCATTTGTTTTTGGATCTTTTAAATGGGATTATAGAGACAAAGAATACTCTTGGTAATGTTCTACACAATTTGCCAATATATCTACATATACAGTATTTTACACTCAGTTATTATTTATTTGACAAACGGGATTTCTGTTGCTACTTGTCACATCCTTTTAACCATTCAGTAATTCAATCAGTAATGCAGAGATCAGGAAAAAAATATTCTTTCTAACAATAATCCCTCTTCCTCAGCCTTTTCTGAGATACTGTTGAGAGTTTTTGTCTGACTGCAGCAATATTGTAAAACCAAATATGAGTGGATTTAATGCTGATGGGAGACGGGGGAGGGGAAAACACCTGAAATCAGAAGGCAAGGACGCAAGATTCTCATCACGCAACTGCCAACCTTTGACAACAACTTTTCCTCTGATTTTATCAACATCTAACAAGTATTTTTGTACGGCTTCCTTGAGTGTACAGTCAGTCTGCTTTGTGAATTTCTACGTCCTGAGTGTGTGAAATCCAGGCTTGTATAGTTTACATTTGGGCGCAACCATCTACCTTGTTTCCCTGTTTCTGGTGATAGAAGCACAGCGAAACTCAGAGCTTGACTCGCTTACTGTGTGTGTGTGTGTGTGTGTGTGTGTGTGTGTGTGTGTCAGTGTGTCAGTGTGTCAGTGTGTCAGTGTGTCAGCGAGTAATACTGGCCATGTATCATTGAAAGAACAGAGTTAACAAAATGTTTTTTCTGCTGTTTTTTGATTTTTTTTAACTAGGCCAGAGTGAAGCACAAACAACTGGCCATGTGCACACAGGTGAAGCTCACTCATTGGCTGAGCACACAGATGTCTAATTGGCTTTAATTGGGTCACAACCAGGTGAGAAAACACATAAATATATGTCATATACATACAAAATTCTACTTTTGAAATGCTTTATTCCCATATGATGTGAGTGCAGAATAAAAACCCAGACATGAGCTATTGCTACAGGCTCTCCACAGACTTACAGAAAATAAGCACAACGTGTTTTGTGTCAAAGTTGCAGATACCGAATCTGTCTCAAAAAGAGTAGCAATGGTGGTAGCAATGTTTGGTTGCAAAAAAAATGTTGTCATGTTTTTCTTTTATTTGAAGTGGAGGTGGCCTGTCATTGAGGAGACAAAAGCACAAGCAGTCTGTATCTTGTAAAGGTTTCTTTTCTCCCCACTATTTGTGTGTGTGTGTGTGGTGGGGGGGGGGGACTTGACCCCGATCCCTTAAACTGTGAAGGAACGCGAGCAAAACCATGAAAGGTAAATAGACTTTACAAAGTGATTACAGCATGGTCTGCAATCCTCTCCTGGCTGCTGGCAGTGCAGCATGGGTAATGCTGTGCGTCTAGAGCAACAGATGAAACCAAAACACTCTGCGATTTAGATTAAGATTTTTCTTAGTCACATACTCAAACACACAAACACAAACGTACTGTATGCAGACTAGGCCTAGTCTGACAGATATTGCTTTGATTCTTTATATTTTTAGTTCAGTTTAATTGACCATTTTTGTCTGTTTGTTTTTTCAATCCTCTTACAAGTGTTTTTGTTTGGTTCAGCCGAGTACAAATGCCAGTTTGTTTGCCATGAAAACTAAATAGAATAGAATTAGCTATTGGAAGCTTCAATCCAAACATAATCTGCATTGGCCTTCAAAACCTGTCAGTCAAATCCTAGTTGCCTAAAACACACACACACACACACAGTTGGAACATCAGGCAGACCAATCCGTATGTTGGTCTCTTCCTTACTTTCTTACGAGTACAATGAGCCTGCTCGTTGTTTTCCTCTCAGCTCCGCTTAGTTTGACTCGATGACAAAAAACCAGCAGATTCCACAACAGCTGTGCACAAACCCGAGCGAGGTTCCCCTTATCTGTTTGTACGAGGACTCTAATATCTACTGAGTCAAACTTAAGCACAAGTCCTCATTTGTGTCTGGGATCAAAGGATCTCGCCGGTCTTATTTCGTTTTCATGAGATTGATGCTGTGAGGAGGAGAAGAGTTTACAACAGGCAAAACATCAGGAATAAAAACCCCAGCGGTCATTTTACAGAGAACATCTTAAACTGCTGGTTTCACAAATGTTTTCATGTCGTTCGTTTTTTATTTACGTGATGTAAGCTTGTCTTTGACCTCAAGCTTCCTGTTTGTAAATACCACATCAACAGCAGTGGTCATTTCATTTCCATTGGACATGAACATCAAAACAAAACATTGCACGTACCATTTTTTATTGGACTTGATAACACATTACTGTCCACTCCCCTTTTATTCCTTCCAGGAAGCCTGAGATCTCATTCTGCTATCTTGAATTAGATGTCAGCCATATTTGTTCCTATGGATACTTGTGTGTGTGTGTGTGTGTGTGTGTGTGTGTGTGTGTGTGTGTGTGTGTGTGTGTGTGTGTGTGTGTGTGTGTGTGTGTGTGTGTGTGTGTGTGTGTGCGAGGGAACGGGGCCTCTGTATGTAGCTCTTTACATAAAAAAGTAACTTTATGAAAAGGCTTGGTGCAGCGTGGACACTCACACCTCATCAGGACTGTTTGGGGTTGAAAAACAGCAGTTAAGCAAGTGGGAATAAAAGAAAGTATATATATTATTCTATATTGTGCAGAATATTTATAGGCCTTTTGTGCCATTGAAGTCATGCTCTGCGCTGGCCATGCAGCGCTCTCTACCATGTGATCATTATACATCGTCTTGTACCAATGGCCCGTGGTTGATTTGATTGTTTTTCATGTCAAGTGCATTTCTCGCAATAAATGCCTTTGTTTTAAACCTGATTCCAGTGTCTTTATCTGCATCCGCCTGCAGCTTCATAATACAGATAACACAGGCAGATAGCGAGCAATACACGCTTGTGTACTCTGATACAGTACATAACAAACACATTACCTGTACACTCCATTAGGATTTTATAGTTGCCCTTTGGAGGCTTCGTCCTGAGAATCATATTATATCCTGCTCTAATTATAATTATCTGCTCTCACAATGTGCTCCTTATGCACTTATAAAGCCTCATCATGAGCAACACTCCAGGTATAGTTGTCTGACAGAGTGTATTACTCTCTGGATCATTACAGACATGCTAATAAAGGATTTTTCAAAAATAAGCTGACACTCTTTCAGTCTTTGCATAATTCCCTCCATATTTTCCCTTCTTTCACTCCCTCTGTCTCTCTTCTTGTGTTCTCAAGCCAAAACTGGCATGGACGAGGTGTGTAATTGGTAATTTCAGAGCGTCGCCGGCACTCCCCTTAAATGACAACCTCATCTCTCCAGCAGCCGAGCCTGTCTACAATGATCACCCCCATTTGCATTTAGAGTGACTAGCAAAAGGTGACAAGGGTACGTGTTAGTGAGTGTCTGCATGTGCGCGCGCAGGGCCATGACAGCTATCTCAGGTTGGGTGTAAGTGCACATAGAAAAAGTTGATGCTAACATACCAACTCAAAGTGCTATATTTAAGGCAAGCCACAAATTTAGATTTTTACAGACTTCTGCAGAACAGAGATAGTTTTCACCTCTGCCAGGTTTTCCCACCCAGAGTAACTAAAGGTGACTGGACACGTGCACACTTCTCCACATTTTTGCCTCTATCAAATCTCTTCAGGACGCCCTCTTCCCAACCCTACCAGGTGTGCTGCAGGCCCCTGCAGGGAATTGATCAGCAGTCCTCTGCTTTACACCAGACCTGTCTGTGTGCCAGCTGTAAGTCACATGAAGGGCAAAAGAGCCAGAGAATTAGACACTGCAGGGAACAAGACCTCTATCAGGCAGTACGAGACGATTCCCTTTGTGCATGTTCACGTATAGCCAAGTGGTGGGCAGGGAAGATGTTTAAAGGAAGTGTGTGATCATCCTCTATCTTTTTACGAGTAAAAATAGACGTCTCTACAGTAGACATTTCTTTTATGATAATTCACAAGGGTGGAGCGAATAAGTCAGGAGGTCTGTGGGTCTTTTGTCAGTCTGAAAATGCCGCAGTTACTTGTTCTCCTTTGTCTTTCTGCATTATTAGATTATTAGATTGTACATTGTTTTAACAGCCTGAAGGAAAAAAATAATCTCACTTTCATTGACTGAGAGATCACTCTATTTCTAAATAGAATGTAAAGCAATGCACTGCAGTCTGATGTAATCAAGGTTATAATAGTTAACGAAAACGAACGAAATAACGAAAAGTAAGTGGGAAAAAACATTAACTGAAATAAAAATAAAAACGAAGCATTACAAAAAACGTACTAAAACTTTAACGTATATTTGCAAAACTAACTAAAATTAAACTATCGAGTAAAAATCTACACCGTGTTATTCTCTTGCTAGAGTTAGCACCCAATAGGCTTAAACAGGGCAAGTTTTAAACATGTTTTTAGCCTCTAAACATGTTCAAATTGTCATTAAAAGCCCCTACACATGTGCAGTGATTGCTTCTGAGGGAACACAGCAAATCTGACTGCTGTAGATGTGAGAGAAATGCATCAAAATGTTGTGCTAATTCAACCTTTCTGAATCCCAACAAATAACCCAACACTAAAACTAATAAAAACTAAGCATTTTTTTAAAACTAAACTAGCAAACCCTCTTTAAAAACTGAATTTGAAAACAAAAAGCCAAAATTAAATAAATGAAAAATGCAAAACTATAACAACCTTGGCTGTAACCTCACTCCGTCCAACATGACACTGTACTGAAATGTTATCTTTTGTTAAAGTGGAACATAAAAGATAAGAGGTCATATTGTGTGATGAAAACAAGACAAGCATTGTGTATCGTGACAAAAATACAAATATTTATTTAGAAAGAAGAAAAAGCTCCCAAATAACACTGTTTATTCCTTAAATACAAGTGTAGTACAAATGTGTCTTATAAGCTTTCCTCCATTAGACATCGGTGTGTTTCCCTGGATTTCTAATTAAGCTTTACACAGATAAGGCACTAACACATATTAAGCACTAGTGTAACATAAAGTGGCAGTGTTTGTGAGTAATTGTTGGTTTTATAAATCACACTTTGACATGTAAAATGCTTTGAGGTGTCTCATCGTGACTGCAGACAGAACTGAATAAAGAAATGATTAAAAAAAAAGAAGTCACAAGTGCATTTTCCCTCTTATCCCGTACTTCCTCGACAAACACTCGACATGATCCATTTTTTTTTCACAAGTCAGCACTTTTTAGACAGACTACATTGCATCTTTTAACAGTTTGTGTCAGTAAGAAAATGAGGGAGCAAGTAAAACACACACAAATATACACATGTATGTATGTATGTATGTATGTATGTATGTATGTATGTATGTATGTATGTATGTATGTTCATTTACATACATACATACATACATACATACATACATACATACATACATACATACATAGATACATACATACATACAAACTGTAACATGTACCTAGTTCCAAAACCAAGCCTCAGCCTCCTCGTAAACTGTAAAACTGGGATTGGACAACAGAAGTCCCTTTGGAACAGCAATAGGAGTCATTGGGCTCATAGCTATAGCATCAAGGATGTGAGAAAAATAGTCTGACATAATAAGAATAAGGAATTACAATGCCCTGTGATCATGATTTTGACAACTCGTGATAATGAATGCACTACATCAGCTTTCAGAAATCATCACTTAAGTCCCTTTTCAGACATGGATTCTGTTGCATTGCTGGATTGAAATACATAACTGTTAAATATCAAAAGGTCTGTGTGGAGTAATTATTCTGTTAGGGCTCTATTTAAACATGGCGGGACTATTACACAGAGAGCTGCAACGCTCACAATTTCTATTCATTCTCACTGCTGGAGAACAGCTGTGTGTTGAAAAAAATAATTAAGTGATTGTTTATCTCTGAGGCTTTATTAGACACACTCCCCTCTAATGTGGCATTTATTTGGACATTGAGACCAAAATGTAAAGCTCCTCGTGAGGTGCATGTCTGAAAGGGGCTTTGTAATAAATTACAAGCATGTTACAAGATGTTTTACTCATTAGCAAAGGCTTAAGACTGCATTACAAAACATTAAAGATGGCCGACAGATTAAATGTAAGCGAGGAGGTCCCTTTTCATGTAGTGTTACTGTAAAGGGGGAGCTATGTGACAAATAAAAAAAGGTATTGTATAAAAACAAAAGGATAAATATAAAATATTACAGAGGTATAAAACCTACTAAGAAGATTAAAAATATACCATTGAGGAAAGTTTACACAGGATTCATGAATACAGTCATTAAACTTTGGCACAAACTCACGCTCGCACACACTACTGGTTTGTGTGCGGTTCTCCGGATTAGTGTTTGAGACTGGCCATAAAAGGGCTGGAAAGGATGTGGCCAGAACATCACTGGTCGTACTGGAGTGTACTTTAGATCCCAATGGCTTCACATAAAGCCAGAACTGGAAGAGAGAACAAGACGGAGTTGAGGATCAAATTCAATCAAACGCTAAATCAATAGAATAACATATCTCGCACCAGATTACTGAATTTATTATACTGGCTTTATTACAGTTTGTCTGTAAACAACTTACCACTCTATGCGTTCGCTTTCTAGATTGAAGTTGTTCTGCCGTCTTTGTGTTAATGACTCCCAAAATATTCATCCACTTATTCAATATTTTCTTAAGATTGAAACACAAAATCCTCCACAATATGCACTTGTGTAGACAAATTTGAAATGCACTCAGTAGTCAGATTTGTTGCTGATCTCTGCAATTTGAAGCCTTCAGTTCTATTATTATTCAATATTATTATTTTACAGTACAGTAGTTATTTGTAAAAAAAACGTTTATACAGTACTTTTATTTGTTAAACAAATGCTTGAGCCTGTGAAAAGGTTTTGTTCTTTGGTTTCAATGTATTATGGAATATTTCATCGTATAATAATTGTAAAAAAAATAAAAGGTTACTACTTCACGGATTTCACCTATCACGGGTTCTTTTTGGAACGTAACCCCCGTGATAAACAAGGGTTCACTGTACTGAAGCCATTGTCAGCAACGAGTCACCAATGACTCCAAACGTGTCATTTCATCCTCGCGGCCTACTCATGTGTAAAGCTATGGCTCTTGTATATTTGCATGAAACATTAGCCACTTACTTCTTGCGGTCCTTGTCCTTCTTGCCGTTGGCGGTGAGGCTCTGGGCCTGCAGGAGCTGGGCCGCAGCTCGCCTCTTGCCAAAGGAACTCTGGTCCTCGTCCAGGAGTCTCTTCTTCTCCTCCAGGGAGGCTTTCTCGTCTGCGTGGAGACGCTTCAGCTGCTCAAAACGGCCTTGCAGCTGAAACACACAGAGAGAACAGTGTTGAGTCACAGGGGTACCTGCCTTTTTGATAGCATCAAGAAGGAGCAAAAATAGATGAATACACAACAAATTAGTTTTGTCATAGTGAGGCTTTTCTCTGTCACACGAAAACCAAATTAGATGTGAAATGGTTTCCCTGGACGGAACAAATGCTCTTGCTTTGATTTTATGCAGAAAAAGAAGAAAATTATATTTGGTTTATTCATGTTTCATAGGAGCGAAAAACTAAAAAGGGAAAAGATGTTGCTGAATGACAAATTACAACTTCGGAGGGTAAAAATACAGTCAGTACCCAACAGTGTACTAGTGTGTCAAATGTTATAGATGTTACAGATGTTTACAAAAGACAGCACTTTTACGGTTCGCTAGTGTTTTCTCATCCAAATAAGTCGGGCTGTTTCTTTGTTTTTTTACCTGTCATGAACTAATTTAAACAAAGTTATTACCTTTCAACATCTCAGCAAGCCCACGCTGTAATAAATTGCTCTTAATGTTTGTGCTTGCATGTCTACATACATCTCGCTCAGCCTCCTTCAGCTCAGACTCCTTCTCCTTCACCCTCTGCACAAACATCTGCCTCATCTCGTCCTCTCTCTTCTGCAGCTCCACCAGGAACTCCTGACGCTTGGCCTCATAAGTCTGCTGCAAGCTACACACACACACACGCGCACACACACACACACACACACACACACACACACATCAGTCATGTCAGATATACATTTTGCATTGTGCCCACACAGGTGTCAATGAGCTCACCTGACGGGTTTGCACTCTGGGTCAGTGTCTTTAAATCCCATTTCTTCCAGCTTGCAGCGCCGGTACAGCTCATAGTGGCGTGTGTGTGTCTGCTCTCTCAGGTCCTCCATGTTTACACAGATCAGCATCTCCCTCAGCTTCACAAAGTCACAGTGACTCTCGTTCTCCACTGACACACATCAATAGATATACAAGGGTTAGCCACCAGCTGATATTAAATACTGTCCATTTCAAGTGTTAGTAATGTCCTCCACACGTTTTTATATGAGGCTAGAAAGACTTTGAAAAAGTATTTAGACCATGACAAGACACTGAAACCAACTGATATTTCTTTACTGTATGTTGACTGGCAGCAATGTGCTAATCTCAAAATTGCATTACAGTTTGTGCCACAATTCTTATTTCTGTGGGATTTTCATGTGTGAAAGTGACTGTAAGGGGGAAATGTAGGTCTGAAAGATTAAAATCTATGTGATCCGGCAATTAACAGCAAGATATACAGTATAAGCACAGCTGTGTAGGAAAACACCCAAACAATGGTCCATCTTACCTTGTACTACACCCCAGGGATACTGACGAGCCTTCACCATTTTATTGCCAACGGAGACTTCCTCTGTGCTGCCTACTACAGCAAAAGGCAAATGACCCTACGAAAACAGTTTATGTGATTATACGTTTGAACTAACTTCTCTCTCTCTCTCTCTCTCTCTCTCTCGCTCTCCAAAAGAAATGCAAGTTCTATTCTGAAAACAAAACAACTGCAAACCATTTGCATAACTGAGGTGTAACTATGTAAATCTGTTGTGACACGTTCTTTTTAACATAATCCAGCCCTAAAACAGCACTCTAGTTCAACATGTAATGTGTGTGTTCTCTTACATTCATTGTAGTGTTGACCTTAGCGACGGTCTCATCATCCAGGGGGAATTGATAGATTTGGACGCCATTGCTGACCAGTTCACTCATGATTTTAATCTTGAATTTATGTAGCTCGCTCTTACTGATGGTGTCAGCTTTGGCAATCACAGGGATGATGTTCACCTACAGTAAGATGGGAAGCATGTACAAATTAAATTTTTCCTTAGCAATCAATCATTATTCAATATTTCAGAACTAGACCTTGACAGACTGCAATGTACTTTATCTACTTTAAGAATATATATATATATATATATATATATATATATATATATATATATATATATATATATATATATATATATATAAAAATACAAATGACCCAACAGAGGGCACCAAAATTGTTACATTTAAAATTCTACAGGGACAAGACAAGTAGACCACTGGGTTTCCTACTCAGGAGTTAAAGCTTAAAACTTTCAGTTGATTACAACTTAGGTCTTATCACAGTTAACAGCATCATTTGTGCAGCTTATGATAGATCATAGTCACTAATATCACCAAAACACACCAATGCACTTTGCCTGTAGCCACTATGGTGTGGTGGTAATATTAATTGTTAATTTTTCTGTAGTTTTCTACAAAATATATATTTTTTTTAAATACCAACTTAGTAATAAAAACTTACGTGAACTTTGAACGGAGCTTGTCATAAAGTCATAGACATTTAGTAAATGAGCTAAAACAACAAGCTCATCTCACTGACAAAGCAGGAAACTACATATTTAAAAGGCCTACATTAGTCTGTCCCTGGCAGGGTACAATTCAACAAAAACAAGAACTATTCCAACAGTCTTTGTCTTTATTACTTCACCTAAAATACTTTTCAAATTGCTTTTAGACACGTGTTTAATAAATCAGGTTTAGTGATATTATTTCTGGCCCAGCAGCCCCCTCTGTCATCCCACATTCCACTCGTCTGTCTGTCCGTCGCCGTGTCATACAAAAGAGAGGCTTGGAATGACTTATTGTCACTAGACAAGCTTCTGAGCCAGACCACACACCCATACACACAAACAGAATACACACTGATCCCAGCAGAGAAAATTAAACAATGCTAGGAGATCGGTTCCAACAGCTGTCTGAGTGACTGTCTTTCTTGCTGTCTATCTGTCTGTCTTTCTGTCTTTGCTGCAGATTCAACAAATGGCTTTCTGTGTGTCTCTGTACAGTGACACAAAAGGACAACTTGAGTGTGTATGCGTGAGGTGATTACAGCATTCCACTGCTTTTTGTCCTCCATTCACATGCAAATCCAGGGTTACTGACACTCCAGAGCAGTGAAATCGCACAAGCGCACAAAAACACAAGGTCACTACACACAGAGAGTATGGGAAAGTTTCTGACCATTTCAAGAGTGAAGGGAGGGGTTTAGTCAGTTGGATAGTAAGTGAACCTCTCCCAACAGTCAGACATT
The DNA here is from genome assembly GCA_013375575.1 of Percina caprodes. NCBI lineage: Eukaryota > Metazoa > Chordata > Actinopteri > Perciformes > Percidae > Percina > Percina caprodes. The sequence continues at coordinate 1,110,819 of JABXJD010000097.1, read as the reverse complement.
AAAATACTAAGAGGAAGCAGCACCACAGCACAGTCTCCAATACAGTACTTCTGACTAGAACATACTTAGTTTGCATTTGAATGTTCCTATTGACAAAATGAACCCTAAAAAAAAAAAGCTTCTTCATTATATATAAGCCAGGGTTCTATGGCAGCCAAAAGATCTGACACGTCCATTTTTAAATATCAAAGTCAACAGAAGCGCACACGCACACGTATCCTACCTTACTGTCTAGCTTTTTCATCGTGACCAGGTCCAGGGATTTAAGTGAATGACCTGAGGGAGAGATGAAGTAAAGGCAAGCGTGGACTCGCGAGTCATGGTAGTTGTGAAGAGAGCGTTTGATTTTTAGCTCCTCCTGTAGATAACTCTCAAACTGCCGGTCGATATAGTCCACCACTGGTTGATAGCTACAAGAAAGACATAGGGCCGATTAGACATGTGGGTTTTATGAGTGGTTAACACAGATTAGTTCACAATGGCAGTGCATTTTAAATAGAAACTCATTTTTAAGTACATTCGCTACATCATCATCAGTCAAAACCGTTTGAACACTTTTAGCCTGTAACTCTTCTTCACTGCCAATAACACACTCTTCCTCCCACCTCTCTTGTTTGTTCATTTGGTCTCCAAAGCCTACGGTGTTGACCACGGTGAGGCGTAGTCGGACATTGCTCTCCTGTAGGTCATAGGTTTGGGCATGCAGTTTTACTTGAGGCTCAAAGTGGGATGACTCTAAGTTCTCAAAGTTCGTATTGAACAGGGTGTCCATCAGGGTAGACTTTCCAATACCAGTCTCACCTAGAGCCAGAAAAAGATGTGACAGTTATAATAAAAATAATAACAAAATAATTGAATGTTCTTAGAATCAATAACATATATTTTTTCAGTATTATGTCACATTAACAAGAATATGGATATCGCAGAAAAAACGTGAAATATCATGATATTACTTTAGGGCCATGTTGTTTACCCATAATCAAAAGGCACCCTAGCTAAGGAGTATGAGGAAAGGAGCTAGACTATCAAACAGACCTAAGCCATGGCAGTGAATTGAGGTGGTCAAGTAAAACAATCTGTATGTGTGCATTAGAGTGAGGGAAGAATGTATTCAACTAGTAGTGTCCTGTGTGTGTCAGTGTTTCGGTAAGGGTGAGTAAGTGTGTATGTGTGTGTGTGTGTGTGTGTGTGACAACGTACCAATGCAGAGAATATTAAAACAGAAACCCTGGCAGATAGACTTGTTGACAAGCTGATCTGGGAGGCTGTCAAAGCCCACATGGCCTGCCAGGGACAGGGGCCGGACTCCTTGACCCTGAGGAAGAAATTGCACAGAAAGATCTTTCTCAAGATACTGCAGCCATTTTCTCAAATAAGAAAATTCATGCCCCAGAAAAATATGATTATGTCAGGATAGATAAAATATGAACTATTAGGCATTGTTCACTTGCAAGCCAAGACCTTCCAGCTTCACACATTTAAATGTTGTTTTAAGGATGCATAATATTAAGGATTTTGGCATGATTTGTAAAACAAACCATATCAAAGGTGATAACACAACTGGTATTTGTATAATAGCCCACTCTATAGTTTTGCGGAGCTGATGGAGAGCGACTGGACAGGTTTGCGCCTTTTAGAACTCACCTGGCTGTGATCAGGTATTATTTGATGACGTAGGGAAATTCCTCATTATTAACCTCCAACGTTTGAGCATTTTAAACTATGCTGACTATGTAAGAACACTTACACGTTCACGCAAGTGTCGACAACCTGTTTATTTTAGCCTACATGTCTTGACGTTCGACATCTACGTAGATGCCAAATTTCATTAAAAAATGTAGAGATTTATTGACGCTCATCGAGCTAACGTTACAAAGCTTACCAGTAACACTTCTGCAATGTTGTGCTAGTAGCTGTAGCACAATAATGCTTGGATTTGAATAGCTACATACGGAACACTACTGAGATTCTTACAGAATGATATAAACGCCTTAAAAAAAATACACAAGGTATTGGATTTGCCCGTTAACCGTGCAGCAAACACTATTTTTGTAAACTGTTGCTTGCGCAGTGTTAGCCAGGATAGCTCACCCCGCCGAGTATTTTGTTTAAGCTGTAACATGGAATCCCCGTTGAAAAGTTGAATATTTAAGTCGAAAAGTCACACTTTGGGTTGTGGAGGTAGCTATCTCGACGTGAAGGGCAGATGGTGTTGTTGTTTTTTCTAAAATGTGTGTAAGCTACATTGAACTGCCAACTTTTCAATAACTTTAACAGAAAGTAGGTTACATTATCGGGCTAGCGGTGGCTAACTTAATGATAGCCCCGGACACTCCCTGTTCAACTGCCTGGAACACTGGAACTTGTCAACCACATATAAAAAAAAAAAAATACTAACCGGCTGCCGAGCAACATCCGTAAAAGCCATGATTTTAGCCAGAAGTTAATAAATTCAAAAATAATAAGACAAAACCAACTATAGACCGACTTTTTTTTTTTTTAAGAAACCTTATCAGGACCGCCTCACTGCGTTTACTGAAGACAACTAGGCAGACTAGACTACTCAATACAAGATAAGAATGAGGTTAGATCGATAGTTTTTAAATTTGCTTTAAAACTAAAATTCTACAAATGAAGGCAAACTGTCACAGAAGTTCAAACATTGAACTTTGTTAAGGAGTAAAATACACGACAAGTGTCAAAAAATGTAGCCAAACAATGATGATTTACTGCAGCAATACGCCCACCCACCCCTTCTTTGTATAATGGTACAGCGCAACTTTTCGAAGTCACTCTCATGGCATGTTGCAGACTGTCAAAAAAAATCGTAAAGCCAAAAACAACGTAACATCTACAAACAACGTCTAGATGTTTTAGATGGCTATGAGTTTTGACGTCAGAGAATTCAAAAGGAACTACGATAATTTTAACATTTCAAGTGAAGGGTAACATTTGAAGAGCATGCTGTCTTGGTCAAGTCTATGGTGTTGAAATTGACTATCAACAGTCATAGCTAGTCATCCAATACAGGTCCAAATTATACTACCTCTTCTTTCTCACACCATCACTGCTCAGTCAACCCTTAAAATAAAACCATATTCTTAAAGAATCTGATTGCTTTTACCTACAGACTGTATAAAATAGCTTGTACTACACATAGACTACAGTCTATGGTACTACATCGTAGATTGTACTTGTAGTTGGTAGCTTAAGTTTACGAGGAGCACGGGAATGCAGCACGAGTTGTTGCAATGGTAAACGTAAACCTATGCATGGTGTTTCTACTCCAGTGCGACCCACAGACTGGTGCGACCCCTATCTGCCAGAGCTCGACACTCCAAATGGAGGAGAGGAGAAGAAGAAGAAGATGCTGCCATCCCTCGTCACCGACCTAAGTATTTTGACAGTTGCGTGAATATGCAGTCATTTTGAAACGTCCCTGTGTGACTTATTCAGCTATCGTTCCGCTCTGTTTGGGTCGTTCAGGATGACGATGGCGTCCCAGTGCACGGAGCAAGCCGTGCAGGAGTTCCTGATAGAGAGAGGAGGGAGGGTCCAACAGATGGAGCTGATCGATCATTTCCTATCAGTTTCGGGGCAAAATGACCAGTCAAAGGAAGAGGTGGATCGCGAGACGCTAAAATGCATCGTGGACAACGTGGGTTCAATAAACGTGGAAAACGGCGTGAAATTTGTTTGTTTAAACCCTGAAGGCAGCGCGGAGGCAGTGATGCGTACTGACGCAGGCGGCCACGATCCTGTGGAGTGCAACGGGAATATCCAGGAGACACTGGACAACAACCATGTCAACGGCAACCCTTACAACGGAGACCAAACAGGTGAGGGATGTGCACTTTGTGTTGATGCTGACTTTGTTTGTTTAAATGTTCAACGCAAAATCCTATGTTTCTCTATATAACCTATATGCAGAAACTATTTAGCTAAAACAGACGTTTTGTTAGTTTATTTATTTGCGTGGATTGTATTGTCCCACAGCATTGGCTCTTCATTGTTTGTGAAGGCCAATGCATAGGTTATGTTGCCTAGACTACAGTTGTCGTACTCTAATGAGCAGGATCTTTCATTTGGACTTATATCTTGCCAAAAAAACGAATAATTCATAAGGGTAATGATAACACAAAGCGATAACAAGACTCGCCTCAGGTATACCTGTGGGGGATTATAATGGAAAGATTGTTAGCGTCTATTCAGGTTAAGATTGTAGCACTCCATCATACAATGTCAAAGCTGGATGACAATAACAAAAAAATATGTCCAATTGTTTCACAGGAGCATCCAGCTTTTTGTCTGCCAGCATGGACAATGACACACCATCTAATGGCAATAAGCAACATGCAGCCCCCTTTCAGAATAATAAGACCAGTACAGCGACTCCTACCTCTGGTGGAGGAGGGGAAGTGAAGCTGAGGGAGAGGAGAAGGCGGGAGTCAGCCCCAGTCATTGGGATGGCAGATTTGGACCAGGCTCACCCTGCAGTGTCCCACAACCAGCAGGTGAGAGGGGCCCGCAGGGTGTCCAAAGGGTCCCAGCGGGCCTTGCTGACCAGCTGTTTATCTGAAGACAGCGCCTTGGAAGGACTGGAACCTGTTGGCGATATCAACACACCCAAGGGAAGTCGCAGGAACTTCATAGAGCTGATGATGAATAGTTCTCCTCAGGTAGGATACTATGCTTCTCTGGCGTGAAAAGGCTTCCATGTAGATTATTATTATAGGTCATAATGGTATATCTATGACAGCTTTACAAAGTTCTCTACAGGCCATAGCAGTTAAAACAAGTAATACTTTAAGCATGTAAGAAAGTGTTTTTACAAAAATAGGCCTCAACCTATAAAAACTACTGATTCTGATATAATAGGAAATTTCTGCTGTACATTTTCTGATTGTTTAAAAGTTTGGACCATGTTATATGTTTGGCTATACGTAAAGCACTACTGTAGCATCAGGTGTTTCACCTTTTGGGTGTGCTCCAAAACCTGAATGGAACACAGTTGTTTAGAGGAATTAAGCAGGTTCCCATGCCTTTGCTGCTGTGTAATTTGCATCATGGCTAAGAGCTCAGCCTTTGGGGTGTAACCAGAACACTATATTCATGAAGTGTGACTCCACAGCAGCAGTTTTTTTTGTCTTATGTAACTTCAAGACACAGTGATGTAATCTAGCTTGCCTTAACTCTTAGGCAGGTTGACCTAAGACCTCCTTTTAGTGATCATCATAAGGCATTAACCAACAAAATGGACTATGTCAAAACTGAATTTTTACTGTCAGATGTCTTTATAAAATTAACATCAGTTTGATACTTTACTGTGATGAACAGTCTGGCCTCCGTTTGATTTGCTGGTCTTCCACAAATAGCAATAATGCTTGCATGTGGTTCTTTAAATGTAGAACATTTTAAGTGTTGTGAAACTGTTTTTTACATTGCTGTTAAGGTCCTTTTGAAGAACCATTTTAGTCGGGTATTGATAAAAAAAACTTTTCTAAAAGTCGTATTTCTATCACCATAAAGCATTCTGCAGTGGTAAAAGCTAAATAAATACTGTATTTTAAAGGTAATACAAAAAAGTGTACATAAAATATGCACCTCTTTCATTCCTATGTTCTTCCCTTTGCAGGTTCGGAGGTCTCTGATCAACCGTGGTTCACGCCTCTGGGACTCAGTGAGGAGCGATGGAGATTCGGCATCGCTCCTCTCGTCAGCCACTGATGAGGACTGTGCCTCAGTGACCCTGGACCCGCTGGAACATGAGTGGATGCTGTGCGCCTCAGATGGCCTTTGGGAAAGCCTGCAGCCGTTGCTCGCTGTGGAACCTAGCCTAGTAGCCAAGAGAGACTTTGTGACTGGCTTTACCTGCCTCCACTGGGCGGCTAAGCAAGGCAAAGCTGAGTTGCTCTCCCAGCTGCTGGCGTTTGCCAAGGAAAACACTATACCTGTGAATGTAAATGTAAGATCAAGTGCTGGATACACACCGCTACACCTGGCAGCTATGCATGGACACACACAGGTGGGTTGTGTAGATGGTGGTGGTAGTGGGGTGTCATGTGTTACTCGTGCTGAGTAAAGCAGCAGATGATTGTATCTGCTCTGCCTGCCCCAGCTAGAGTTCCTCTTCAAAACAGAGTAAATGATCTAAAAAAAATGAGTTGGAAAAGAAAAGAAAGTTTGTCATCATTTGTCTGTTAGTTTAGTGGGGTGACAAACAAACAATTTTCAGGAAAGGGAAATTAATAGAATTTTTGAAACAAGTAAACAAAAACAAAAAAGATTGTAATTTGGCTTATGTCATGACTGAAAAAAATCTAAATGTAACTGTAAATAATCCAGGGTTAGACTGAAAAGGCTAACTTTATCTGTTGTCCTTGGCCAGATGAAGGTGGTCTAAAAATAGGATAAAGTAATACGACATATCTTTTAAAATTCATATACACAACATAATAATTACGCACAAAATAGTACAGTACATACTGTATCGACCAATGAATAGCACTACAGTATCACACTTTGCAGATGGCTACAATCCATACAAAATAAGGATAGAAAAAACCATGGAGTGATCAAGACAGACAAGATGGCAGCAGAGCGGACAACTAGTATCATGATGTTGACATACTTGATAATTGATGAGACACACTTTCATATGATGTCATTTATAGATGTACAGTATTGCTATCAGAAATCTTAACAATAAGGCACCAGTACATATATGACAAGTTACAATATTTCAGTATCTGAATATTCCCTCCACTGTGTGTATTAAATGTGCTGTGATTGACAGGTGGTCCGTGTGCTGCTGTCAGACTGGGAGGCAGACCCCGAGGCTCGAGACTACAGTGGGAGGCGAGCCATCCAGTACCTGTCGCCACCGCTGGCTGCTGACCTGCAGGAGGAGGGAGTGGTCACCTCACCCGGAGCTGAGACAGACAACGAAAACATAAACAGCGGCAGTAGCGGAGGGCGTGGCTGGCGATTTCCCAGAGTCCTCCAGGGAAATCTGAATCCACTGCGACTCCTGAACCCACCCGTTGAGGGAGCAGAGGACGGCGTCGTGACTGGCGGGAGGACCAAGGGGAGCGTGCAGAGGAAGTCGTCTCTGAGCCGGCTGAACGCCCGGCTGCACCGAGGACGCCACCGAGCCCAGATCATCCACAGCGCATCCTTTAGGGACGCGGCCGAGGTGGGAAGAGGAGAAGAGCTTCCCATGAGCCCTCTCCGAACCCGACCACTGTCCAACTTGTTTGGATGAATTAACACAACTCTTAGGTATAAACCATGTGTTGATTTACAAAATGCAGTTTACTCACCTTTTATAAGCTGACAGGTCAGACATTTTTATGACCAAAATTAACAGCACACATTCTAATATATAGTGTCACACTGATTTTGACGTTTTATTATTATAAGATTTGATAACTACAAATGTCTGTTTCACTAAAACTCAAACTTATTTTTGTTCCAATTGCAGTTATTAGACATATCACTGAGGGCAGGTCACAGTTCATGTAGCATTGTATTTGCTACAACAGTTCATTGAGTTAAAACTGAATTACTGCCCTGTGAATTGCTTTTGAACTTGTTTTTTTCTATAATGTTCTTAGGCTCTGTTTTTACAGCAGGTAGAAAACATTACCCAAGTTTATTTTTTTATTTTATTTTTTTATTTAATACTCTACACTAAAACAATGTTCACACAAAGGCAAAAGCAACAGGCTGGATTTTTGTCAGGTTTTCACTTTAGATTTGACTCACAGTGGTGAGGGATTTGAGAACAGCACTTAGGTTTGATTCCACACAGTTATCCACAATGTTGTTTTTGTTTTGCAGAGTAAAGTAATATATTCAAAGAAATAATTTTATATATTTCAACCTTCTTTGACTGGGTGGTGCTGTTTTAAAAAAAAAATACATTTCTGTAATGTGAATCTTTATTTTTAAGTACCAGATTTTAATATTCAAAGATTCTTGTATGTACAACCACGTACAGTCATGTCATGTTTGCACTTGTCACTTTTAAGATAGTTTGTAATTACTGGAGGAAACTGCTCAAACTAAAACAATGACAGCTGTTATTGGTCCCATGTCATATGTATTTAAGTTCATATTGTGTTCACAATACAAGAAGGGGATCAAATTGTTACACATTTTTGTCTTTTATAAGTATACACATTTTTTGTAATTTGTAGCTATACCTTCCCTTTCAGTTGATTAATAGTCAAAACAACAAAGGCTGGCACGGCTTTAGTTAGATCCGAGTACTAGTAAAGGCACTTATCAGTTACTCAGTAGGACTGTTCCACAGGGTGAAAGCACATGAAGAACTGATGTTGTTTTTCTACTGACTATAATGTACCTCAAATCCTCTGAACCTGGTCACTTGTTACATTGCTTTATTGTGGTGGAGTTTAAGCAGTATGGGCCTCTTTCTATTTAATAAATTGCCTGCATTGCTCTAACCTTGCATGTACACAATCATTTGTTCATTAATCATGTCTGCGTCATCTGTGGATAAAGAGTATAGACCTGAAATGCTGTGTGTTTAGCTGAGGTGCTCATTGACTTTTTGACTGTTTTCCCAAACATGTGAACCTTGCCTATATCTGATTATTTAATTAACCACACATCCTAAAATTCACGAATGTTCCCTTAGTACTTTGTAGCATCAGATCATAGGGCTTCATGTAATTGTTTGGTTAACTTTTTTATGTAGAAATATATTGTACAAACCTACTTTGATGTCACTTTTTTCACATGCATGAACAGGGGAAATTCTGTGCACTGTTAATGTTTTCTATAAGTCATTGGTTCTGTCTTATTTGTCAAATATTGCGAAGTTATTATGTTGTGTGAATACACTGTTACTGAGCCACTGTCATTGTGTCTCTTCCTTGAATATTAAATAAAGCAATAATGGTTTGCATAAAGCTAAAGCCAGTGCTCTGTATGTTACGGTTGTTCCAAGCTAACAGAATATTTAGTAACCTAGGCAAAGGATGGTCAGAGGTGTCACTATGTATACACTCATTAAATACAACTAGAAGGGACTGAATCTCCAAATTAAGTAGGCTATTTTGTTTGGCAGTCCTGCTGACACCAAGTGATTGTCTCTGTCTGGTGGTGCTGAATAATTGATGATCTGATGACCCCCTGTGCCACCATTTACAGCATATCCACTGCTTCCTGTCCACAAGCTGCCCATGTAACACTGTGCCGAATATATTCACAGCCAGTCCTCATTTTGCACCTGTTGTGTGTGTGTGTGTGTGTGTGTGTGTCATGTAGTTGAGCATGTTATCCACAGCATGTCACAAAGATAAGGCAAAAAAAAGTTGATTAAGTTAAATTATATTCATTTGCCACCTAAGACGGAAATGTATTTGCAGTGAATACTCAGTGTCTGGGACTGGACAGATAACCACTGTTCTGACAATGGTCTTCTGGCACTCATGTTTCTTCCAGCTCTCACCTGGGTCTGTTGTCTACTTCATGTTTACCAGAAAAAGTCAGCAATATGAAAGCAGGATTACATGTTTACAGTCATTACAATCAAATGGGCTGCTTGTATAAAAGCAAATGCTCTTGAGTCAGAATCTGCTCTTTTGATTTTTGGCTGATCTCTGTTTTGCCATCATCGAGTAGTCAAACAGCATTTAGGTCAATGAAGGGATGAGCCTTTTCCTCGTTTGGTAGATTTTAGAGTCTAGTTGCCTTAAGACAGGCTATCTGTTAGATGACTGCTGATCAGGACAGAGCAGAGAGGCTGTTCTGACTGCAGCTACTGACCTACATACAAAGTGAAGGGCGTAATGCCTATTATGTAAATTCCTCTGCCATCTTTTCAGGAAAACTGTGCCAACTTTTTGCCTGGGGCCTCCGCTGTTGGACTAATCCATGTCCAATCCATCCCCTCCTCTCACTCTGTCCCTAAAACAGTTACCACAGTGATGATGATATTCATACAAAGCCTAACTTGACTAACAGTGCCAAATAGGCATCAATGTAGTAAAAAATGTACATTGTCAGCTGGATGTTCTGTTGTCCTGTTATTTTTTTACTGTACAACACTTAAGTATATTTAGTGTGCCTTTTTTTAGGCCAAACATCAGAAAAAACCTCTTTGATCTCAAAGTGAAAACAGATTTCTAGTGAAATTATGAAATTATTATTACAAAAATAAAATATGAAATATATAGAATACGTGTTTGTATAAAACCTACAGGTGTATTTCAAGTCACGTCAATATGTACAGCAGTCCTTAGATAGGGTGTGTGATTTGTTGGCTACTGCAATCACTTGTTACCCATTGACTGTCTGTGCACAGGTGATCTCCATTTAGCTACTTAGCTATATGACTGTGCACCAGAAAGTCGCGAAAATATCACTATAAGCCATTCTCTGTTACCATTTTCTTATTGACCTGTATTTTTCTGCACACATGTTCCACATAGGGTCGCTGTTCTGAAACAACAGCCCCACGTTGTTTCTGTTTAGCTAAGGTCAAAGTTTACTGCATGCGGAAGTGTCATGTAGTTTGGGTTTTTGTTATTTCCCCGGTGTTATAACACATCCATGGATTTTTCTTGCCGTGTTGGCTGCAGTTACAATAATATCGTTAACGTTTTTTGCCAGGAAGCTAACAGATGTTAGGTAGGTGGCGGTGAAATCTACTGGGATAACTGTCTTCAGCATAACGTCATATATAAAAGCACACGGACGTTGTTTAAAAGGTAACGTTAGAGCTAGCCTACAAAACACTTAGAGCTAACTAGCCTGCTACTAAAGTTAACTAGCTAGACGTAGCACTAACGTTAGCTATTTAATTAACCAACACGGTTTGCACGTATGTAATAGCTAAGGTTTTGTCCAACGCATGTTATGAAGTGTAAACATTAACGTTAGCTAGTTAGCTAGTCAATTAGCTAGCTAGCAAATCTCGAGTATATCTCCCTTCGGTATCTATCATAATGCCGTTAACGTTACATTTAACTAGCTAGCTAACACCTTTTTTAACGTTAGCATAGTTTGAAAGCGTTTAGTCACTGTGCTAGCTAACTGTAATTACGTTGACATTCCTGTACTGGATACAGGTTCGTTGCAACGTTACCTGTAGTTAGGTTGAGCTAGGCAGTGAAACTTAACTAGTTATTTGATGAGGCAAAGCGCTAAAAATAAGTACACCTTGCTATGGTTACCTACCGTGCAGCTATAGCTATATCTTACATTTTACGTCTACATAAATACAAATAACAGGTGAACCAAACGCATAGTTAAAGCACGGCTTGATGTTGATGTTTTCCCAATATAAAAAAGGACAGATATGTTTTAAGAAATGTTTTAATTAATTTTGTGTAAAACTTGTTTTCCGATTAACGATGAAATAAAAACAACTATTGAAATACATATGATTATATTTCTATGGCAACCATATTGAATTTGTATTATGTTGAATGGATCTTCCCGGTAGCGTGGAAACTCTTTTTTTTTCATTAGCAATATTGGAAAGTGAAAGCACTAAATAGTTCACTAATTCAGGGTAATTATTTCAAGAACAGCCCACATGTGCTAACAGTCTTCACATTCTCTCCAACCTTTCTGCAGCTTCTTTAAATGGCTGCTACAATGACCACCATTGTCCATGATACTACAGAGGCAGTGTGCCTCTCCTCTGAGTACAACCTGTACCTCAAGCCCATTGCCAAAATAACCATCAGCGTGGCTCTGCCCCAGCTCAAGCTTCCAGGCAAGAGCATCTCCAACTGGGAGGTAATGGAGAGGGTAAAGGCCATGGTAGCTCCAGAACAGTTTTCAGCCCTGCGAATCTCCAAGAGCACCATGGACTTCATTCGCTTTGAGGGAGAGGTGGAAAACAAGACAGTGGTCAAAAGCCTTCTGAGCCGTCTGGATGTGAAATGCATCAAACTTAGTGGATTTACTGATGTACTGAAGGTATGACTGACATTATACTGGAGCACAATCCCATGATCAGACTTTGCTCATTATGTGCTTTATTGCAGCATCTGGTGCTTCATTAGTAATTTTGAGTTAAGTTAAGTTTGCAGTGCAGTTTAGTGGTATTGCGTTATACTGACAGATTATTTTTTGTTTTTTTTTAGATTATTTTTTGGGGCTTTTCCCTTTTATTAGATAGACAGGAAAGTAGAGAAAGAGATGGGATGACAAGCAGCAAAGGGCCACAGGTCGGATTCGAACCCTCTCTAAAATTGTTTCAACAAAAAAATTATTTTATTGCAGGGCTGTTGTATTTTACTGCATCATTTTCATTTAAGTGTACCTACTAAACTGGCAACTTTAATGCTATATATACATATATATATATATATATATATATATATATATATATATATATATATATATATATATATATATATATATATAATAATAATAATAATAATAATACTAATACTAATAATCTATCTCAACCCTACTCTCCCTCTCTTTCCTCAGGTACGTGCAGTAGAGAACAAAGTAGACTTCCCTACACGTCACGACTGGGACTCCTTCTTCCGCGATGCCAAGGACATGAATGAGACTCTGCCAGGAGAAAGGCCAGACACCATCCACCTGGAGGGACTTCCTTGCCGCTGGTTCAGCCAGAAGGACTCCCCGTACCCAGACCGGCCCTCTGAAGAGGTCCTCACTGCAGTCTTCCAGGCATTTGGCAAGGTGGGACATGTTTCTGTCTATGTAACCTGAACACAGAATTAAAATTATGTTATTTGTTAGTTTGAAGTAAGATAAATTCACTTAGGGCTGGGCCTGGGCCATATGATGATATAGATCGTCAAAACGATATAAAATTGTCTATTGTATATATTTTTCTATATCGTTTCTATCACAATGTTGAAAAAACAGCGTCCAAACTGCGTCAGGATTATTTATTATCATTAAATTCCTGTTATGTTTATTTTGCACTAAAGGTCTTGTTAAAAATGAGAAAAATACTATTTTTAATTTATCAAGTATTTAATTCACACAGGAGTATACATAAACAGGCTTTACCATGTGGTTATTTCATGTAGACTAGTTGTTGAATTACCAGAAAACATGCTATATATGCATATGGAGATATGAAATAGCCTATATCCGGATAGACAAATTTGTAACATGTGATAATGTGTATTATTCACGTATTGACTTTGATAATAAGGTAAAACTTAATTTTTTCACTCATAAACAATATCATTCAAAGATATAGCTGTGGTTGTATGCTTTACATGTAAGTGATAGAATTTTCTAAACATTTGATTGATAAATAAATTAAATATTGCAAGAAATCACCAGAAGCCATGTATCTTCTTTTGTGACATAATCAGTATGAAGAAACTTAGCCAAAAATAACATTTAAATGTTTGATTTGGTCAATGTACCACCTTTTTGATTGTAGGTGCGACATGTTGACATCCCCATGCTGGACCCATACAGGGAGGAGATGCTGGACAAGAACTTTAACACATTCAGTTTCGGGGGTCATCTCAACTTTGAGGCTTATGTCCAGTACCAGGAGTACGGTGGCTTCACCAAGGCCATGGACACTCTGCGCAGCATGAAGCTGATGCTGAAAGGCGACGATGGAAAGGCAGTGGCCTGCAACATCAAGGTACTACAGGCTCTTATGGTTGTAAAGTACTGCACGAGCCATGTTAATGGTTAGGGCAAAAACCTCATTATTTAATTGAACCCTTGAAATATCCTTTTCCTAAAATCTACCTGTTTCTGAGCTTTATGACCTGAAGTACGTAATTAATTTTGATAAAGTTGTTTGATTTCCTAAATTTGGTCACTCCTAGATAGAGATTTGATCAATGCAAATCAATTTGTTCATGGCATGAACATTTTGAAATGAAAGGTGTAAACCGAGCCCTGGGTATCCTGCTCTGTCTTTTGAGAAAATTAAATCTCAGATAGGTCGAGCTGGACTCTAGATGGATTATTGCCCCTTATGATGTCATAAGGGGCAATAATCCAGACGGTTGCCTCCCCTTTCTCAGCTTTGCCCCTCCCAGAGAATTAGTCCCACCTATAAGAGAGAGACATCATGGCTTTCAAATGAGCATGGCTCATTTGCTACAGACTCCGAAATGGCACATACTAAAGAAAGCTCATTGTGGGACTGGCTCTAGTGGCTGTAATTCTGCACCTAGGCTGAATTTTGGGAAACAGACTTCAGATACAGTATTAGGGGACCACAAAGGTCTATATAAATCAAAAGTGCCATGTCATGGGACCAGGCAAGTGTAAACATGAGTTAAAGTGTATAAATAGACTTCTTTACTGCCAATAGTGAACATTGCAGGGTACTGTGTTGGCCAATTAAACCTGTAATCGCACATGGTAATGTGGGATTTCTTTTCAACAAAAACAAGGTATTTGTTGATTTAAAAAGGTCTTTTTAAATCACGATTATGTAGTTCTTCTAACACGTTGCTATTTTTGCATACCTCTGTTTTGCATGGGAGGCCACATGTGAATTTCAACTCTAGTGATACTGCAGATTGGCAGATTTTAGCAATTAGATTGTGTTGTTCAGAGACGCATAAGACGCTTTAAGACCTTTTAGTGAAATACGAATTAAAGCTGAGTCATTATTTTTTCCAAGTTAATGAGCATAGGGGGAGCCAGGTCTTAATCCACAGAATTAGGCTTCAATGTGAAATCTAAATTAGGGTATAAGAAGCAAGGGAGAGTCAACATATTGTTAGTTGATTATGTTCTTAATTTACATAAAGAAAGAGAAGGCATCTTTATAATCTCAACACCCATTTACAGGGCTTTATCTCACTTGCATCTGACATGAAGTATGTTGAAAATGATGGCCCCCATAACCCTTTTTATCCAAGGCATTCTGGTAATCAACAGGCAAATTATAGATGAGTTATATAATTATATACTTTAGATTTTAATATTAGTTTTTGTTGTGAGTACTTTAAGGGTTCAAACAGCGAAGCGGTAGAACCCTCCTATGTTTGTCTGTTTTAGTTATCATTAGTTATCAACTTCCCGTGAGCTGGAATGAACTACAAACATGAAACTTGGGATAATAACTGGAAATGATGTGCATGTGCCTCTATGAATAACTTCATTTATATGAACCCAATTGACCACATGGTGGCGCTGTAATTAAGGTTTAAAATGCAAACTTTTAAAGGCCACGCACCCCCACACACATAAGTCTGATTGACTTGAAATTTCTCACACAGGTGCAGCTTAATGTGCTCTACAAAAAAGCCTCAAGGATCATTAAGGTCCGCCTAGAAAAATCTTCCGCCATTTTGAATTTTTTGAAAAACACATTTCTGAGATCTCGTCCTACACCGTAGCTCCGATTGCCACCAAATTTTCAGTGAATCATCAATGATCAAGCTTATTACAAGTTGTATAAAGCATGTCCATATCTTAATGACTTTTCAAGTTACCGACCAATGAACTTTGGAAGTGTCGTGGCTCTGGATATAAATGATCACAAATCAGCAACCGTAAGGTCAATCATCACAAAACTCACAGGGTATGTTCAGATAAGTGCCCCAGATATACCCAGGTTTATATACATATGCCACTAGGGAGCGCTACAAGCACAAGATAGGTGAGTGGCATTACACACATTTTTACTATAAATCACATATTCATTGTCCAATCATTACAATTGAACACCAGGGGTTGCTATAAATGCAAACAAACTGCAAGTGATATAGCGCAAATCAGGCTATAAATGACTAAATGTTTGTCCAAGCAACACAAACTTGCAGGAAATGTCTACATAATGACCTCACACATACACTGCAAGTCTCATTCAAAATGACCACTAGGGGCTGCTTTAAATGCACGATAGCTGGATGCAGAATGATTGGAAAAAGCTTGGAATCGCAGTTTGTGGATTTATTAGCAATTGTTTTTGTGTTGGTCATCTGCTTTTCTCAAATTGCTGTGAGCTGGACTGAGCCACATATCACACTGAATTGAAAAGAGATGTTTTTGACAAATCAGTTGTAGCCATTTTAAACACTGTTTGTCCAGTTGTTACAAAGCTTGCAGGATATGTTTCATAACGACGTTGGACCACATGTGTGAAATTACTTTGAAGTTGCTATTGAGAAAAAAGGTTTGAACCCGTGAATCGCCGCTTGTGGCTATATTTATCTGTTCTTCACAGTGGAAGGAATGATCTGCCAATCTACAATAGCCTGTGTCACTCCCCCGATGCGCGTGCATCACTTTGTGACGAATGAAGGTGTGAGTTGAGCATGCGTCACTTTGCGACAAGTAGCCTACAAGATGCTAACGAGAGACTTTTACAGTAAACTTAGAGACAATACAGTGAAAACGGACCTACTTTAATAAGTTCATTCACTGCTGGCTACAAGTTAGCAATCAAACACAACAAAGGCTGTCAATCATAGATGGCTAAAACGTTTTTGAAATGATTTCCATTTTCTGTTTATTGTTTGTAATAAGAAAAGTTCATTATTTCATGGATTTCCCAAATTTCAGTATGACACATGCCGTAAACCGTTTCAATCTGAGTATGCGCAACTCAAATCTGCACTCCACTCTCATCGGGTATGAATGCTCAAACACTGAAATATTATTTGAAAAAGAGATTCTTACAAGAAAATGAAAATGCTGTTATACCCTTTTTGTAAGCCTTGTATCTGTGCATTGTTTTTTACTCAGGTGTCGTTTGACACCAGCAAGCACCTGAGTGAGTTGGCTCTGAAAAGGAGGAGCATGGAGAGGCTGAAGTTACAGGAGCTGGAGAGGCAGAGAGAGGAGCAAAAACGACGGGAGAAGGAAGAGGAGGAGCGCCGTAAGGAGGAGGAGAGGTATGATGGAAGACAAAAGAGAAACAGAAAGCTAGTTTATGATGGACAATGTCTCCAGAAGATTCATGTAACTCTGTAAATCAGGGCAGTGGCCCCCAATGCATGGTGTTGTACTTCTGCATTCAGATTTTATGGGAAATAATGGAGGAAAGGAATTCATTTTCTGTATAACATTGGTTACTTTTGTTGTCACCCACTCACTTATGTTTGGTTAATTTAATTTAGCCCTCGCTGTACCAAGAAATGTTCCAATGCATTGCTAAACAACACTGTTTGACCAGAGTAGATTACCAGCAATAACACATATTCACCGAGGACAATTTACATTTTGTTCAGGAAACAGAAGGAGCAGGAAGAGGAGGAGAAGGAGAGGAGAAAGGAAGAGAGATTACGAAAGCGAGAGCAGAAGGTGCGGGAGAGAGAGGAGAGAAGGAACCTGAAGAAGGTGAGGCGACAGCAAGAAGAGGAGCAGAAGAAGCTGCAGATGAAGATCGCCATGGAGGAGAGGAGGCTGCTGCTTGCTCAGCGCAACCTGGAGTCAATACGGCTCATTGCTGAGCTGCTGGCCAGGGCCAAGGTACGGCATGTGCATGAAGATACTCTCTCTCTCTCCCTCCCTCCCTCCCTCCCTCCCTCCACACAGTTACTCCTCCCAGCCAAGTAGTAGCAGTGTCTCTACCTGACTGTCTGACCTGAATTTGGATTTTGCTGTGTGTTTTATTTATTTAATTGTTTCTACTATCTCCTCCTCTCCAGGCAGTGAGGCAACAGCAGCTGGAGAAAGAGAGGGCCGAACGGGAGGACCAGGAAAGACAAGAGCAGGCTCGACGTAAGGAGGAACTAGATCGTCTTCAGCAGCTGGAGGCCTGCCGACGCAAGCAGGAGGAAGAGCTCCGGAGGGTGGAGGTGGAGAAGGAGCGAGCACTGGAGCTCCAGCGCCGTGAGAAGGAGCTAAGGGAGAAACTGCTTTGTAACATGTTAAAGAAGAGCAGCGGTAAAACCACACGATCTGCAGGCACGCAGGGTCAGCCTGGCCCTGTAACCAGTGAGGAGGCCTCTGATCCTGGTGGTGTTGTGTTGGGGCTTCTTGGCCAGGTGTACGGAATGAAGGCAGTTGAGAGCAAAGAGAAGCAGGCGTCCAAATCTAGCGTGCATTCACAAGTTTTGGGCAAAAACAGAGCAACAGAGGAGAGGAGAGGAGGGGACAGGAAGAAAGGCCGGGAGGGAAGGAGGAAAGAGGTGGGGAGCAGGCACAGTAGGGAGCAAATGAGGGGGCGGGAGCGCTCCCAGAGAGAGAGAAGCTCCCCTAGTCAGGGGTCGAGGAGGCGCTCCCACAGCTACAGCCGGAGGAGAAGGAGTTCCAGCCACCGCAGGAGGAGCTCCAGTGTTCATAGGAGTCACCGTGGCAACAGGAGGCACAGCCACAGCCATTGCAGTAGGAGTTCAAGCTCCAGCCGTGACAGGAGCCGGAGCAGCAGTGGGAGGAGTTACAGCAGAGGGAGGCACAGCAGGCATAGTCACCGTAGATACAGCAGAGGCAGTTCTAGGACCAGCAACAAAAGTAGAGACGGGAGGAGTCACAGCCATTACAGATACAAGAAACACAGCAACAGTAGAGACAGGAGCCACTCCAGACGCTAATCTCGTCAATTTTATCAGTTTATTGTTGATCTATTCCCCATTTACCAGCTTACACCTAAAGTTTAACAAGTTTCAGTAGAAAAAGAAAAAAAAAATATGTTTGCCCCTTAATTAACCAATATGGCAGTTCTCCAAATGGCTTTCTTCAGAATTGCGCAGCTTGACAAAAAACAAGAAATCCCATTTAAAAGTAAGATCATTTCCACAGATTCAACTGAAACAACATATTTAAGTGGACCCTGTATGTGTAAAGAAAATAAATGGTTGCAGTTGATTCTAGGGACTTGGTTTTACCTTTTTTTTATTTTTTTATTTGTTTTTATACATTTCATACAGTTGTATTGAAGCTGCCAACTATTAATTTATCAATGTTCAATGTTTTGACATTTAACAATTTCATGGTATAAAACACCAAATTTACGTTTAAAAAAAAAAAAATTTGTTCTTTGCCATATGTGAAAGACATTGTATCCACGCTTAGACTGAAGTACTCTAAAACTCAATAGGGTATTCAAATTTGATTGAATGTTAGTGATCATTATGTAATTATTGATATGCATTACATGACTGGCTAATAAATGTTTGAATTAAAGGTTCATATCAGAGACTCACTGTATTTGCAGATTGACACACCAGTCTGACCCTACTGTGAATGCAAAAGTCTGTTGACCTCCATTTTCTGCAAGCAAGTTGTCTTTGTTCTCGGATAACAGTGAGTTTTAGAAAGTGGCAAGTACCGAGAACAAATGTGTTATTTTGAGGTGGCACCAGCCTGTTTTACACACTGATAAGTTTTACACACTTTCAGACCTCATGGCTGCCATAGTAGTGGTAGACTTTTAAGTGGACAACTGGCTGCTAGTCCACAGACCATAAGAAACATACCTCTATGCTTAGGCTGACCCACAAACTCTCCTTTGTTAGCTGCCTGAAATATTTCTCAGAATACTCCTTCAGTATTTGCTGTTGGTCATAAGCTGCTCAGAAAAACACAACTGAATTCCACAAAAGACTTGTCGTCGAGCTAAACCAAACAGCACCATTTTTGATTAGAACATTTCAGTTGGCAAAGGCTGGTTTGTTTGATTTGAATTTCTAATTGTTTGGAAGAAGTTAGTTTGACAAGGAAAAGTTATTTGTTGAGTGAGTGAGTGAGTTGTGTGACGACTTGAAGTTTAAATTCATGATCGCATAATGAATAATATTGGACAAGCCTCGACAAGCAGTGTTCTCCCTCTTTCCTCTGGCTTATGCAAAGTCATAAATACAAGGGATGGCTTTGAGACCGGTCCAATTCCTTCTTTTTTTACAAGCCTGTTAGTCAAAGTTAGGAAACCAGTTTTTGAGAAATTTCAGTCAAACAAGCACAGAACCAAGTTTAAAAAAAAAATAAAAAGTGAGGATGCTTTCATGTTTACATTGTAGTGCTGGATACATTTCTTTAGCCTTACTAGTAACTGGACATACTGTTCTCCTTGCTGTATTTCAATTTTGGAGAAGTCAAGTCCAATAGTTTTGTTGACACTGCTACATTGACATTGTTGTCATGGCAAAGCCCATTGGTAATGTGTACTGTATGCTTGTGATCTACTAGAGCATGTCTTGCATACACATTTAAAATAAAAATTCAAGCTGACAACGATGTTCTGTCACTTTAACTTTCCGCTTTAACACTGAAAAGCTCCACTGTGATTCTGGTAATTTTTTGGAAATGTTATTTTATACTTCCTCAAAACCTTGTGTACAGCATCAAGGTGACAACTTACCCAACTCCAGCTGTTGTATCTGTGTGCTGTCTTGTGGGGACGAATAATTAATAGTCAAACTGATTAGTGTCTGTAACTTCATCAAGGCATGTGACACGACCGCCTGTGTCATTAGGTCTCATGCTACCATTAATCAATTGGTGTAAGTGCATTCAGGTCATGTGGAGAAGGGAAGGGGAGTATTCATTTTATAAGACACAGTTTCCCTTCCACGGTTTGGTATTCCAGTAGCGTCAATCAAATTTTGGGCTCGTGAAAACAGTTGCAAAAAGATCTGGTATGAGAATGCACTGAGTTAACATCTCCATTCGAGTGTGTGTGAGTGATAATGAACAAGGCAGCAGCTTGTTGCCAGAGTTGTTTCATTGTCCAATGCAGACTGAGCCCCTGCTCTAATCTGGGTTATCTGGCAGTAATCAGCTTAGCCCACTACTGCTGCTGATGCTGGCTGGCACTTTTTGTTGCTTTAGTCTGCACTGCCATTCAAACACACCTGCTGAAGGGCCTCAGGAGTAATACAAACTAGCAGGAAAGTGCAGTTTACATGTAGAAGAGGTTGGAAGAGATCAACATTCAGTCTTTTCGAGGAATCCTGTCCAAACTGGCCATGGCTGAGAGTCAGGAGACAGGTTCATCTGAGGGAACACATGCTGCAGACACGTACCCCAGAAAAATACTGGAGTATATGGAAGGATTCCTCATCTCCAAGGTAACACGTAGTGCATACCCATCTTTCCTGTGTTATTGACAAAATAGTGTTCCCCTCTTCAGCTTGAGAGTTAATAGCATTACTGGAAGTTGGAATTGCAATAGCATCAAAGCCGCAAGGTCAATTAGTCAATTGAGAGAAAATCCATTGTAAACTTTATTAATTAATTAACTGATGTAATTGTTGTGGGATCTTAGTGTTTTAAGTCGATGGCTGTACAAAGAAAAGCCTTTTCAAGATAGCCACCTTGGGCTCCAGAATATCACAATGAGCATTTTCCCCAATAGATATACAGTATATTTGTGAGATTAAACAATATTGAAAATAATCATTAATTGCACCCCTATGTCTCAACAGATAAAAATATGTAAAATACTATTAACATTTGTAAAAATGAATTTGATATCTTCTGATTATATGTGTGGCTTTGTCACCAACCTCAGATCAATTACCTACATTATAATAGATACTGGATGATAAGGCTTTAATTGAATGATCCCCGTAAACAAATTGTTACAAGAGCAAATGGTAAAAGGAGACAAGAACATGATCACAGTAAATGAATAAATGAGAAGATGTAAAGGGAAAGTGAAAAGAATTAAATATATATATATATATATATATATATATATATATATATATATATATATATATATATATATATATATATGTAATATATATGCAGAGTATGCAGCATATAAGACTACTAATGAATGAAAACATTACTGATGTCCACAAATACATCAATTGTTCAGCTACACTCTATATGTCATACTATTTTGGCCGCTTTACTTTACAATGTGGTCATTTCAATCCTTTACTGTGCTTTAATAGTGGCCTTCTCAGCAGAATGTAATGAAGCACAACAAATTATCTACAATAGACACATGGATACATTTGGTCTTTCTGTTGAAATAACTGAACCATCATTACAGTGCTGTCCTGATTAGTGTAAATATATAGTGCTAGGGACTATAATTTCATTGATCAGATCATTTAATTAGTAAACTCTATGAGATGGTACTGCAGACAAAGCCTTCTATTCTTCTCTCTCTCTCTCTCTCTTTCTCTTTTTCTCTTTTTCTCTTTTTTTTTTTCTTTTTTCTTTTTTTCTTTTTTTCTTTTTTTCTTTTTTTCTTTCTCTCTTTCTGAACCAGACGGTTTTCTCGTCATGCGAGCTGGGTGTGTTCGATGTGCTGCTGGCTTCAGAGCGTCCCCTGTCTGCAGAGGAGATCAGTCAGGCGATCGGAGCAAGTCTGGATGGCACACAGAGACTGCTGGCTGCCTGCAGCGGCCTGCAGCTGCTCAACACACACCAGGACAACGGACAAGGTCAGCACACAGTTAAAATAAGAAAAATAACTCATAAATAGACCAACAACTTGTCCCTCTAAATAATAATATGTTTCAGTACGACATAGGGTTAAAAAGGATATGAATGTATAAAACTTGAATAGAATTTCACAAAAATGAAATGCATACATAGAAGGGGAAAAACATAACATTTTCATTTTTGTCCATTTCTCACATTTACAGACATGCTACCTCTACCTCAGTCTCTGTCTCCCACATAGACATGAAAGGTTAAACCATTGTCACCTGCAGTGATTCATTCACAGTCATCTCCTCATACTTCCACCTCTCCCACCTGTGTCAGTGTTTTACAGTAACACAGAGCAGGCCCGTGTCTACCTGACCCGCTCCAGTCCTGTATCCCTCTACCAGTCCATCCAGTACAGCTCCAGAACCATCTACCTCTGCTGGCACTACCTGACCGACGCTGTCAGGTCAGTACATTGAGCATGGCCTAGAGCTGCAACTAAAGTTTTTTTGTCAAATTTTAATTGTATAGGCTATAAAAGGTCTGTAAATGGTAACAAACGTGTTAATGTTAATTACAAATATTTAAAACACTGCAATTAGCAAATCCTTAAAGTTGAGAGGCTGAAACCATCTTTTGACATTTCCGTCTTGATTAATGACTTAAGCAATTAATCAATAATTGAAATTAGGTTTCTGTCTGGGGATGAATCAGTTGATTAATTGGTTTAATTCCTGTCAGACTTCAGTATGTCTGAGAAACTTGTGTCTATCACCCAAACTTTAGTTCCTGAGAGATATTTACAGCAGGGGTTGTAGCCGATTCCGTGGTCTGTCCCAGGACCATGGTTTCTGGCAGGGACCAGTGGTTACTGCCACTAGGGGCACTAGAGACACAAAAAAAAAATTAAAAAAACACTCCACAGATCACTCAACTAGTCCAAACAAGAGAACAGATCACAGAGGAGGTGGTCAGGACCAGTCAATTGAGTGCCCTTTATGCCAGTAAGAAGTAGGTCATGATAGAGCTTCACGATTATGGCCAAAGTGATAATCACGATTATTTTGATCAATATTGAGATCATAATATATCTGATATAGTGTATTTTTGATTAATCTCTGACATTTATCCAGCTAACAGTGCTGCCAAAACGACAGAAAAGGGGAGAAATACTAAAGCCGCTTCACAGACCACAGGGACAATGGGGCAGACCACCGAGGATCTGGTCGTGACTAGAGTCTCTAGTGCCCTTAGTGGCAGTAACCACTGGTTAGACCACAGAATCAACTAAAAGCTCCTCTCGATACTTACCTGTTAGCACCAGTATTTTCAAAAAGGAATGTGTTTTCCTTCAAATATTCCACACATTACCTGTTGTCAAATACATTGATGTGATTTAATAGATTATGTTAGTCCCCCGTGGGGTAAATTGTCTTTGCTCTTGACGTGCTGGGCCATGCAGTTTGTGTTGTGACATCCAGGTACCATACCTTAATATAAACTGTAATAATTTTAGATTATTTTGTAAAAGACAAATTGTTCAAAAAACAATTGTTTAAGACCAAACTATAATTAATAAAATGTAACTTGGGGACACAAAATGCTACAGGGGGAGTAAAACCAAAAGAACAAGCAAGAATAAACATAACTAAATAAACCATAACTGCTTAAAAATAATACCAAGACAATGCTACTGTAAATAATGCACAAGTACTATCCAATTAAATGAGCAAGCCAAGAGTAAATCACACAGGTAGGCCATGAGGTGCTGTGAGAACTGCACGTTTGATTTGTAGCTGAAGGATGTGGATTCTAGTCCTTTTCTGTTTGAAGAGTGTCTGAAGATGGATTCTAATCTCATTGTTGAGAGTAGAACAGAGGGTAGGACAGCCAGCTGCTCTCAGACTGGATTCACTGCGGCTAGAATAGCACGTTTGATCCCCATCAACTGTGGCGATGAGATGAAGCTAATTTTTAAGTAGTGAGACGATCAATACCTAGACCCTACATTTTGTACACTCACTTAGCAAATATATGTGAAGATTCATCAAATTAGTTACACACACCCAATACACATAGCACTATGTAATGTGGTTGCCATTTATGAATATTTCTGCCTTTGCATGGTTTTAGAGAGGGAAGAAATCAGTATGAAAAGGCTTTTGGAGTCACCTCGAACGACCTGTTTCAAGCTCTCTACAGGTAAGAAGCTGTCTTTGTTGAACACGCACACACACACCAGCACATATGCACGCACACACACACACACGCACGAAACTCACGAAACACACATTCTTGCTCATTTACATTCCACCCCTGTCTCTCCATCTTAAGCCTGTCTGTCACTTTCTTCTCTTTTCCCCCTTAAAAACAGACTCATGGGATTTATTAGGTAGCAGGGGATGTGTGTGGGAGAGAGAGGGAGTAATGTGAGGAATCTTGGAGCAAGAGAGAGAAAGAGAATATATCTGCTATTGTCCTTGAGGTCTTGTGTGTTTATGGTATCTAGTGCCCATAGTTTTATTGCTTCACTGATCTGCTGGTCAGCAGTTTTCAGGGGTCACACGCTCAAAGTTTCACACTTTGTTGCTAATCGGTTTTGATCGGCCTGCCCTACCTACTGTAGAACACTGCCAGTCCCACAGCAACAGACTGTTCACAGACTATATTACAGTGGAATAACACACTAAACATCCTCCCTTCCTGTCCTCATCTTGGCATGATTTGGACTACCAGTACTTTAATGGAAGGGGATCTGATGCGCACAAATGGAAGATAAAACAGATGTTAAAATGCCCATTTCCATTATTATTTTACATTTAAACCATAAAATGAAATGTACCGACACCAATTTGCAGATTTAAACATTAGCCCCACACATCCCACCAGTAGAACTGGGAAGTTGACATTTGACATATTTATTTGTATAGGCTATAGGACTTTTACACATCAATTTATGTTTCGTATTTTGCTGGTGATAGAAAAAATCAGGGCTGTTGAATTCTCTGTATTTGATATTTTTGATTCATTTTTGTTCTTGTATCCTTTTGATAAGCAGCTGACAGATGATCTCACAAAAACGTCCTCATTAAAAAAAAGTTGAATGCAAAATGAGAATATTCAAAATATGAACCATGCACACATAATGTAATACACCCTTGTGCAGATGAATAATGCAATTCAGCTTTAATTTATTGCAAATTAATATACCCCACAAGAAAATGTCAACACCTGCGCACAATTGATTTAATGTGGAGGAGCAGTTGTTTGTCCCTGCTGATTTCTCCTGTGAATACTGTGGGTAAATAATCAAAGGGGAAACAACCACTGAAGACATTCCCTGCGTTCTTAGAGCTTTGTAGCAGAAGCAGGATGACTCAGACTCCTGTTTACTCATCGCCGTTTAACCAGCTGCGTACTAGACCTGAATAATTTACAGCCAAGTCCCGTCTGCAGCTTTAATTCTCATACTCGAGAAAGCAGAACAGATTTGGACTCGCAAGAGAGTGTGGATTTAGAAAGCTATTGAGATTTAATAAACAAGACCTTACATTGGAAGAAGTTTTACAGAATATAACTTATTATTTTGTCCAAACCGAGATGCATCTGATGGTTTCCGCCTTTACAGATGAATATTATTTTCATGTAATCTAAAAAGTAAAAGCAGTTTCTGTATTTTAAACATGGTAAGAGGTTTAATACTGGAACGGTTGTAATGCTTTCCTTGATGTGGTCATCACATGAATTCCTTGAGTGTTCATTGAAATGATTAAAACTAGAGCATTAAATACGGAAGTAAACACATGAAGTAAAAAATGCAGTATTGATTGATAAATGGAAGATAGTTACTAAAATATTATTATATGTACTGTATATGTTTATACAGTATATATACAGTATGTACATCTATACATATATCGATCTCTCTCTCTCTCTCTCTCTCTCTCTCTCTCTCTCTCTCTCTCTCTATATATATATATATATATATATATATATATATATATATATATATATATATATATATATATATATAAAAGCAGCGATGGCTCTGCAAAATGATCTCTGGAAGGAACTTGTTTTGGTGGAACATTTGCACCCTGCAAAAGAAAACGCTACATATGATATTAAATTGAAGTTAACTGTTCACACAATACAGTAACATGAGCTATATAAATTAGCTGGATACATGCTTAAACATAATTTATACATACTTTGTCCATAGCAATCCCCATCAATTGGTCCCAAAACATCCCAGCTTAGAGAGTAAATGGAGTAAACATTTTCTTTGTAAATCTTTACAATCTTTCTCTGAAAGAATCAAGCAGGCCTGCCTTGTTGCACGATCCATAGTCTTCAAAACTTGCCATTTTCAGTGTGTAGCTTGCTAGCTCGAAGTTTGTTGTTGTTTTTTCTCGAAGCGAACAGAGTTTGAGAACAGCAACACACCGAGAATGGAAAGTGAGGCATGTGAGCCAAAATTTATATTCTGGTCATGAAACTTGGGTTATCCTTATGCTGTGAAATGCACGCTGTGCACTAATAGTCTTTGAATAAAAGATTTTGTCAATTAGTATACCATTTTATATTGACAAAAAATTATGCAATTATGTGAGCTGAAAAAACTACATCAAACTGCAACTTTAGAATGCTACTGCCTGTTTTAAATGTAGAAATGTAAGCCACAATAATTTGAAAATGTCTAGCTAAGGCACCCTCCTGTGGTAGGATCAAAGAAGAAACAGAGCTGACACTGAGATGAATGGACAGAAGGTACACATGAATTGAACTAGCTTTCAATTACATTGTTACACATAAAGAGAATTAAAGAGTAAGCAATTTGTATTTGTATTTTTGTTCTACAAGATGTTGTGAATGAATGTGTCTCAGCACAATGGGATAATAGCATCCACCAACAACACATTTCAAAATCTACTAAACTAATTATTTAATGATCTGTGGAGTGAAATTAAAGTGGATCATACTTTAAATGATACTTGTTATTCTTGTCTTCTATTATTGTTTGATAATAATGAAGAGGCTAAAGCATCAAGACAGCTGTAGTGATCAGGCAGGGAGTGCACAACATGTCTGTGCAGAATGCAGATGGATCACAAACCATGATGAGGTTCTAACGATGTTTATAAGGACAGACACAACCAGGATGAGCATTGTTTTTCCTCAATATGGTTGGAGACTTGATGAGTTTGTGTGAATGTAAACGTACTCAACCAGGGACAAAATGGCCTGCAGATGTTATCGTTGGGGGGCATTCAATAAATTGCACCCAAAATGTTCTCAAATGAAAACTGACAGTCTGCTGTTTGGCCTCACAGTCATTTCATCTTTCACATCTAATGTAATCAGTCTGAAGCCGCAACAATGAGTCACTTTCAAAGTTCCTCTGGAGGTCACTGTGTCATCTGAAGTTGGTTCATGTATCAGATGGCTTTCAGATCACTTTGCTAATGTGAAATGCGCGTGTAGCCTCATGGCAGGGCACTGTGCTGGGTGATGAAGTGGAGATTCCTCAGAGCAGCAGCAGTCACCACAGGCTCTTCTATTCTGCAGCACCCTGTCACTTTTTCTCTCTCTCTCTCTCACACACACACACACACACACACACACACACACACACACACACACACACACACTTTGTAGCCACAGGGAGAATCTTTATAAATGAGGAGGTGCGTGTGTGCGTGCATGTGTACTGTTTATTGGGGACAGAGAGCAAATACAACCTTAGGTGTCAGACAATGATAAAGTAAGCCCTAATACACAGAGACTGACATGAAAGAGAGGCTGTACTGATATGACTAGTTGTTTTGTCTGTCTGTCTGTCTGTCTGTCTGTGTGTGTGTGTGTGTGTGTGTGTGTGTGTGTGTGTGTGTGTGTGTGTGTGTGTGTGTGTGTGTGTGTGTGTGTGTGTGTGTGTGTGTGTGTGTGTGTGTGTGTGTGTGTGTGTGTGTGTAGGTCTGATGAGGAGATGCTGAAGTTTATGCAGTTAATGAACTCCATTTGGAACATCTGTGGTAAAGATGTGGTCACAGCCTTTGATCTTTCGCCTTTCAAGATCATTTGTGACCTTGGTGTGTGTGTGTGTGTGTGTGTGTGTGTGTGTGTGTGTGTGTGTGTGTGTGTGTGTGTGTGTATGTGTGTTTTTGAATCACCATATCTAATTTCCATAAAGGTGTGGGTTCACAGTCATTAACATTTAACATAGTTGCCGTTATGTGTTAACTCAGAGACAGCTGGCTAAGCCACACACATTTAATACAGTTGAGTGTGTGTATGCACAGAAGTGCACAACACACACGCAGTCAATTGTGACCTTTGTGATACCCCCCTCTAGCTTCTCTGAGTTAATAACTTTAAGTTTAAACAAATCAGTCAAAGTCACCTCCACCTGGAGTTTTTATATACAGTTATCCTGTCATAAATTCAGCCAAGTGCTACATTATTGTGTATCTGTCAGAAGATATTATGTTAAAAACATGTATTTTTTTTCTTCTTAAGAGCTGTACAAATACAACAAACAACAACAAATACAATGTCCAAACACATGGGGTTGATACTATTTAAAAAAAAAAAAATGAATTGATCGTCAGTTAAACATCATAAACTGCTTATATGTGAATTAAGCGTGAGTCCTACAGTTTCAGTAGAGTTTTGTTAAGTCCCATTATAGTTTAATCGGGAGCCTGATCACAATGTTAATGCCCTATCAACAGATATTTCTTAAGAATACAAGAAATACGAATATACCAATAAACATGAAGGGAAATCATGTAACTCCAATTTGCTGCAGACTAATGTAGCTTCCATCCATTGTTCAACAGCAGAAGACTGGTTGAACTGATCAGCTGGGAATATAAAATGTGAAGCAAGATGTTGCAGCCTAGTCTTTAAATATGTAAAAGTAAAAAAGGTAGGATCTCCTGTGTGTGCTATGTTGTCTCTACTCCTGCACTCCTCCATTGGTCAAAAATAGACAGTAGCTAAATGACGGATAATAACGTAGCATTTACTGGATAGGAATAATGTTTTTCACAATTAATATTTAGTCTGTGGCTGTCGACATGCAAGACTATACTCTGTTTAATCATATTAAAATGATCCAAAGCATTAAACCCCAAATTCCCATCGAGTTAAATTGAGTTAGAGGTTGGGATACAACCATTGTACAGAACTGTACAGACTGAATGTATTTTAGTTTGCCATAAAGGGTTAAAGTGCCTCAACATTAATCAAGAAAAACATGTTGAGAATAGGAAGTTATTTATACACACATGAGTCTCCATTTTTCTCTGTTTTAATGATTTAAAAACGGCAACATTTTAGTCATGCAAAGAAAAGTGAAGCGTCTCTTCTACAACTCTATTTGACACCCATGGGTGGCCACCTTCTGTATGTGACACCGCAGCTGACCACAGAGGGGAGCTGTGAAGCCACTAAAAGACAGCAACACACATCCAGGGCAGTCCTCCTGTCCATCCTTTCCTCTCCTCTGTGACTTTCTCGGCATGGGGATTGTGTGTTCATGTTCATGCATTAAGGTGCACCACCATAAGGAGTGCATGTGGACAGCAGGAGTGTGAAGGGAGTGACTGCAGTGTCCCATTAGGACTTTGTCTCTCACAAAGCATCTGTTGTGTCTGCGCACACCTGCTGCTCAAGTGCTCTGCCTGTTTCTCTGTCTGTCTCTCTGTCTGTCCGTCCTACTTTCTGCCAACTTGCTGACTTTAATCCAAATCAGGTATCTGCCAGTCTGAAAGTCTTGATCAATTATATGATGAAGGTGATTTGTTCTGTACTGGCTGTCTGTGGGAAGCCCTAGCTTTATTTGACTTTGACATTTAACACGCATTTCAATAGTATGTTTTGTCTAAAAATGAATTAGACACTTAAAGGTTACTGCAACTCTAAGGAAATGATATGCATGGTTCTGAAAAATAATGTTTTCTTTTATGTAAACAGCCATCTCCTTCATGTTGCTACGTGTAACAAACATGGAAAAAAGTATTCACATAATTTACATAAGAAAAAGTCATGATACCACAATGGAAGATTATTCCAAATAAATGCATCCAAACTTTTATCATAGTAAGAGCAACGTATATATGAAGATAGAAAGTATAGATTGATAGAATTGTTTCTTGGCTAAAATATTTACACTTCAATCTATCTGTCAAATTGTTTATCAGGTTGTCATAATTGAAAAAAAAATTCAGTTTTACTCATTTTTAATCACATCAGAAAACAAACCGTCACGCCGCTTAATGATAAGAGCATGTTCTGGTTCCGTGTGACAGTACAGCTGTACAAAGTTTACATTAGAACCTGTCATCCAGATGTATACAGATTTACTGTATAGAGATTTATATAGATTTAATACAGATTTAGTATTGCACTACCATAAAGTTGAGAGACTTGCAAGGGACAGACTAAAAGAAAAGAATTTAATATGCAGTATATGCAGCATGACGCTGAGAAATCCTTAATTTTAGTTCCTATAAATCAAGCCCAAAAAATGTTGGCTCCTAAACACTTCCCACATCTCAATATAATCTTTCATTAGACCCTCCCAGTGGTAAATGCCCATGAACTTCAAACTCCATTCCCCCCTGTTTGTAGTCTCAAGCTGAGGCTGAGACAACCCTCTGTGTAAAGTCAGTGGAGTTCCCCCTCAGTGGTTCCTCCACACAGTTGAATGGAGAGTTAGTCACCAATATCCAGTTGCTGACACATTACAGAAGGAGAACCTACACAACCATTATTCTAAAAGCATGATTCAAGCCACCAAAAAATATGTGAGTAAAAGTAACGGACGTTTAGAAATACCAGCACATACTAGTTTTGCGCAATACACTAGATTTTGGTGGTTTTTATTATTATCACACATTTCCAAATTAATCTATATCCTGGGTCCTGGACCGAGTGTTGGTTTTGCTTCTCCTCGCTGCTCTTTGATTGTTGTCTTCTGCTAACCCCTGTTTATTGTGAGAACCAGTGTGTGTGTTTGTGTGTGTGTGTACATGTGTTTACGTGTATAAAGGGCAGGTGATGCCTTCCTCCTAACACGATATGCTGCTTCTGTATTAATCTGTACAGAAGCAGTAAGATTTTTTTTGCTCACTCACACCTTGTTCTGGGTGGCTTTGTAGGTTTATGAGATCCTTTGATCGTGTATTCCACCTCGCTGCCTTCCCATCAGTCTTTACTATTCACACATTCTTCTTCTATCACTTCATCTCATACAGTTTCTCTCTCACTCTCATTGTTTAAAATTCAGTTTGCTTTGTGAAGCACAAATGTTGATAATAATGCTGCCAAAGCTTCAAGGAGAAATATTCATATTTTCACATTAAATCCTTATTTCCGCCCCTTGTGTGCTTGTGTGTGTGTTTGTATGCTCATTTGCTCATATGCTCATACCTTATTTTCCACTCCAATCTTACCCTTACCCTTACCTCCATCTTACCTCTGCCCTAGAACATAATAAGCAGAACAAAACTAAGAATCTTTGGCCATGCTATCAGGTCTGTAAGACTGAGCTAAATGCTAGTGTTAACATGCACAGGTACAATTTTACAATGTTCACCATCTTATTTAAGCATTTTAGCATGCTAACATTTGATAATTTACACTAAAGTTTTGCAGGTATTTGGTCATAAACAAAAGTATTGGAGAAAATAAAAAGTTTGACCTGATAATGGTGCTAGATTAATAGTTGGATTCCCAAAGTACAATTCATCCTCTGCACTAACAGATGAGTTGTTAAGACATTTCAATAGAAAAACAAAAATGTGAACCTCATGATGGCACTAGAAGAAGGATTGCCAAAGTCAGTAGGATTCATTCCCTGGGGACCATGAATGTATTTACCAAATTCCATTGTAATCCAATAGTTCGTTCTGGACCAAAGTAGTGGAACAGACATTGCCGTCCTAAAAGTCATGCAGCTAGCATCACCAAAAACAAGGATTTTCAAATGTAAAAGTTAAAATACAATTGTGAAATACGTTTCAGTCAGATAACAATCAAATTGTGCATCTTTGTTTGCTTTTTCACAGATTAGATTTCTTAGTAGGATCCGAGACAGCCAAGCTCTGCCCTTTTCTGTATAAAGTCACTCTATATTCAGTTCAATTCAGTCTGCTTGATTTGCATGAATGTTAGATGAACCATTATCCCAAAGCAACCACATACATCAAAATACCAACCATGCAAATAAATAATGGGTACATACACAGCATCTGTTCCACTTGTGTGACTCTGTGTGCACGTTGTGTGTGAGTATGCACCTTGTTAATGAAGGTTGTGTGTATTCATTCAACTATATGTGACTCTCTCTCTGTCTCTTTCTAGGCTGCAGTGGAGCATTAGCCAAGCAGTGCACGTCAGCCTACCCAGAATGCAGTGTTATGATCTTTGACCTCCCCAAGGTGGTGCATACTTCAAGGAAACACTTTGTCACAGAGGCTGACCAGAGAATTAGCTTCCACGAAGGTAACGCCACTGCAACTGGGCAAAATCTCTTGACAGTTATGATCACACACACACACACAGCTGTCACTCTCTCACTTCTCCCTCGCTCTGTCACACAAACACATGCGTGCACACACACACACACACACACACACACACACACACACACACACACACACACACACACAATCATATGCAAAAATAGAAATAAGATAAAGTACGAATGTATGTGACTACAAGTATAAGTATGGAACTATGTCAAAATGCATGCTAGCCATAACTTTTGCCAAAAACAAAACAAGAGAAAGCAGTGGCGAACCAGTGAGTTTAGTCTTTTCCTGATGTGGACACACTTTGGTAGAGGTAAAGATCATTCTTGAACTTTTTGGGATCCCTCTTTTCTATGTCCCAGGGTTCATTACCAGGATGATTACAGATACAAACAATGTTGCCCTTGGCACGACATCACATAAATTGTAGGAGAAATTGCAGGTTGCTAATTAATACAATGTTTGCTAATGAGCAAGCTACTTGCAAGTACTGACACATCCACAGCCATGAGCAACAAATGGCTGGGTCATGGCTGGTGTTAAAATTTTCTTTCTGTCAACAAATGCCCTGGAAAGACCAAAACCAACAATAAAGTGATTCTGCTAACAAACAATTTTTGACTACGTAGCTTATCCTATGTGCAACACTGTTGCGCTGGGCAACGTGTTCCTTCATTAACATGAACATTTACACTGTAGTTTATTTGAGTAGTGCTGAAAATACTCACTAGTGCACCACTTCTTTTGCCAAAAATAGTCCCCACAAATGCTCTATTTACTCCTGTATTTCCAAAACATTAGCAAATGTTCAGTGACGGGTGAAGGTTCTCTTTCATTAAAGGGCTCTTGGATTTTCCCATACGATGATAAAAAAAGTGGTGTGTGTGCTTGATTTAAGATTAAATGCTGAGTTGATGTGTGAAATTTGAACTCCATTTGAATTCTACCGGTCTGCCACTATCTGTCTAGTTTCCTTCTAAAAGCATGAAGAAAAGACAGAAAAAATATTGTGAAGAATCTTCTGAGAATTCTCCGATGCAAGAGAGTTTTTTTGTTTTATTTCACACTGAAATGGTGTGATGAACTAATTTCAGAGTATAGATTTACCTGCAATTCAGTTCCATGTGTGCACATTATTCAGTTAATATACAATAAAATACAACTCTGATCTGAAAATAAAAGCAGATAAAGATCACCTATGTTTCTCTGAGCTCCCACTGAACTGTTGTTACAAGACTGAAGATATTCAAATTCCAATTTATACCTCACGCTTGTGTTGTGTCGGTTCCCCAACAAAGAAGCTAATGGGGAAATAGAGAGTTCACAGCAGCCTGCGAGCTTGAAAACCCAGAACTCTCCTGCTGCTCTCATTGCCGTGATTGTGTTGAACACAACAGGAGCTGTAACATGGAAAACACGACAATAAAATGTACTTATTTTGTCCCTGTTTATTTTTATTAGTAAAGACTTCTGTGTGCTTTATTTCACATTAGTTAAAACATTGTGGTCACATAGTTATAATGGGGAGTGAGGACATACTGAATGGGGAACAAGCACACATACACTTATTTTAGTACTGTTTGTACGGGGTAAAACATGTAGCAGGATATATGTAGGTTACATGCTTTTGACATGTGATTACAACAGACATCATCCGTTTGTATTAATTATATTTGAGTATGTAAACCAGTAATTTAATCGCCTCTTGTTAATGTTGTCTCAAACCTGAAAGGCTTGTCAACAGAATTAATAATTATGTAAAATAATGAACAGTGTC
The DNA here is from genome assembly GCA_013375575.1 of Percina caprodes. NCBI lineage: Eukaryota > Metazoa > Chordata > Actinopteri > Perciformes > Percidae > Percina > Percina caprodes. The sequence continues at coordinate 1,076,214 of JABXJD010000097.1, read as the reverse complement.
TTAGGAATTCAGTACACTTGAAAATGTGTGTGTGTGTGTGTGTGTGTGTGTGTGTGTGTGTGTGTGTGTGTGTGTGTAGGGGACTTCTTCAAAGATCCCCTGCCAAAAGCTGACCTCTATATCCTCGCCAGAATCCTCCACGACTGGACAGATGAACGCTGCATAGAGCTACTCAGTAGAGTCTACAAAGCCTGCAAACCAGGTTTGTGTGTGTGTGTGTGTGTGTGTGTGTGTGTGTGTGTGTGTGTGTGTGAGTGAGTGAGAGAGTAAGTACTATTTTTTCTTGTCCTGCTTGAAATGAGATGCCAGATTGTATCCCACAATGCAGCTGATCCCAGAAAAATCTGTCCTTGTGACTTTGATCAAAGACACGCACGCACACACACACACAGAGAGAGAGAGAGAGAACCAGCAGGTGTTATTAGGAGGCAGAAAACCTTCTCATGCATTTTTATAATAATGTGTATCTGTGTGTGTGTGTGTGTGTGTGTGTGTGTGTGTGTAAGTATGTAAGAGGAAGGAAGAAAAACAAAGAAACAAACTAATTAGGGAAGCCTAGTTACACTGGACAGAGAATACAACCTGTCATGGTATAAAGTAGTTTCTCAGACAGTAGACCTTATCAACAGCAGACATTTTGACTTATAGCAGGAAAAAACCACAGGTGTTACATATAACATTAATGATGTCTCTGTTCCAGCAATTATTGCAGTGCAATGCAGCAATTAACAATTGTATTAGTTACACCTGTTGACAAGACATCTGCAAGGAAAAAGGTTGTTGAGAAGCTTTATCAATTCTACAGTAGTCTCGCATTGTCAGACCTTCCTCCACAGAGCTGCAAGGAGGGTCTGGCTAGTCCACACAGCATTCCAGAATGGAAGAAAAATGTGCTCTCGTTTATTAACATTTCTACAGAGATATGAGGAACAGTTATCCATAGTCCTCATAAATCAACCGGAGTATAAAATTTCAACACAGAAAAAGCAGAAAGTACTGAACATCCGGCCGAAAACAGTGAAATCCAGCAATGGGGAAATCCCGCAAGTAGAACAACGTAGATTTATAGACTAATTCTGCAGTTTGTCAGGAAACTTGTCCAATCAGCCAGAGAAAGAAACCAAGAAAGAGAAAACAAACAAATGAAAAAAGGAACAACCACACAAACAAAGCTGACCTTTTGGTCCGTCCTGCAGGAGGTGCTGTGTTTCTAGCGGAGGCGCTGCTCCATGAGGACGGCTCTGGCCCAGTGACGGTGCAGCTCTACTCCCTGAACATGCTGGTACAGACGGAGGGCAAAGAGAGGACAGCTGCTCAGTACGCTGCCCTGCTGGCTGCCGTCGGCTTCACCGACATCCAGCACCGCCTCACTGGGAAGATCTACGATGCCGTGCTGGGACACAAGGAGACATGAGACCGACAAATAAGGCTACTTGTGTGCCAGGACTGAAAACTTACACCACCTGGAAGAAAAATGTTCTACTACTAATACTGTACTATTTTGGATTTCTTTTCATTAAAAATTTCACCATAAGTTTCTTTAAATAAAAAACGTTTCTGACAATGTATGACAATACCACATTCTGTATCAGCTCTTTCACTAAATCTGAATAACTTATGAAATATTAATTACAGGTGTGAAACCTGACCTGGGCCACGGTTTGGACCGAATAGCCAAACCTTGGTCTGATGAAAAGAGATGGTCTCAGTCTGGATCAAAATGAACCATGGCTCCCCTCTTTTCTAGAGTAAAATATTGTTGGAATTTTTCAGACTCTCTGACAAATTACAGAAAGTTCTGGAAGGCTTTCGTCAGAACCAGATAAAGGAAAAATGAGCACAGTGTTCAGCTGTTCTTTATATGAAAACCCTGTGTAAAGGTATACTGTGTATATTCAGCCGCCCCCATGAGGAAGTCTAAGTAATGACAAAACGTCCGACGCGTCCACATGATACAAGCCTTCCCTGACCGCGCACCACCTGCCCCCCATTTTGCAGCCAAGGCAAATCGAAATCCAGACAATCAAGTAAGAGACAAATCCCAGTGCAGTCGGATTCTGCTCTAAATGATTAGCCACACACTGCAAAGGTCAACCTATATTAGATGGTGTGCAGTGTGATCTTCCAGTCTCATCGCTAAGAAGATGAACTTTCTTACATATCTGTTCTCATCACTCAATCCTAAGCCCTGTGTCTGAACCCCTCGCCTCCATCTGTTCTTAACAGCCTTGTAAAGCTGTCTTTGTACCAGGCTCTTTGTAATGATGGTCATGACTCAGTAAATCTTCTTCACATTGGCCCAGCCCATCTCTTATTTCACCTCTTCTGCACACAGGATGTATTAAAAATGTAGATATCAGCCTTTTATTAAAGCTCAGCTTGTCCTTGTCCTGCGACACCTCTGATGGTTGAACTGCATCAACACAACACTGTCAGCGAGAAACTTCCACACAAGTATGTGTGAATATAATTTAAATTCAGCCACATTAATACAAACTGTCATTTATTATAAAATGAGCATGGCCAAAGATAATTGCACAAAATGTCAGTTGTCTGACTCTGCAGCTGAAAAAAAGATTAAGCTTTTAGAAAGCCTTTAGACACGAATATATAGTCTGCTCTTCACTACTCTATTTCTTTTCTATACACCCACTGATTCTCACTGCCCTCACCATCCGCGTCTCTCGTTCTTTCTCTCCCAGTAATTGTGAATTAATCAGATTTCAAAGTGCAACAAATTAGAATTGATGTCAAATCCTTGTGGACAGCTTTACAGAGAGTCGGCCTAATGAAGGGAAATGAAGTCCTGAGGCTGAAGCCATCTTGACCTGTGCGGACACAATGATAGCGCCCAGAGACCTGGTGCAGTTTTACTAGTGTCATGGTGGTGAACTGGTGCTATGTACCACTTGGTGCCGGGTGTTGAGGCTTTGGAGAATTATATCTTATAGGATAGAAGTTAAAATGCTAACAAACGAGACAGCTCAGAACATAATAGTAAAAATATATATTAAAAAGCTGTTACAAGAATTATAGCAGGTAGTATAATTCCAAACTATTCAGTTAGGGAAATTAAGCTATAGCATATAGTTCAGTCAAGATATCATTATGCTTAGGTCTGTAGTTTGATTTCTTATGTAGCCTGCCATTCACTCCTCTCACGCATGCTCACTCATTATTTCCTAGGGATTTATCTTCTATCAGTTACCAATCTCCCTGTAGAGTCTAAGCACCAAAGACTTTTTTTTGTCTAGACTTAATATTCTCATAAGCTGTTATAATAAACTTGTATCTATCTTGTATACTTTATTCACTTGACTCTCCGGAAAAAAAAACTTCAGATTTAGTTTTCCAATGCTGTAGAAAATCAGCTGTAATTCTGTGAAAGTATCTCTTCAAGTGCTCCCCCCCTCACTTTTCGTCAATGATTTAGACTTGGGTCAATGTTTTCCATTTCAGCAGAGAAAGGTGCATACATTTCTCCTCTCCACTTTTCAGTTCTATTTACTGCTCCATCTCATGGGACCGTTATTGTGCCAGCCTCAGGTTCAGTCTGACTGGGTTTTATGGATGGTTCTAGAAAGTTAGAGCTATAAAAAGAAGGGAATGCGATGGAGAAGAGGATAGGTGAGCTGAGGACGTTTAGGCACTTCTCCCTACGCTAGACATGCAACTCAAGTCCAACCTGAGAAGACACAGGATTCCAAAATAATGCAAAGACATGGGGTATCCTTGTTGCCTAGTGATTTCTGATACATATTGTGTCACCACAATGCCTCTGGTTTGATTCCAGACAGCAACCATGCTTCATATCAAATGAAGGCAAAATGTTTAATAATGCAAAAATAGCATTACATATGTGTGTGTGTGATCTCATTTCTCACACATTCATCATCTCGTATAGAATCACATTCCTTTCTGGGAAATAGAGTAAGTTAGCAATGAGAAAAAACAAGAACTATCCAGAGTATCTCTTAATTATGGCAAAGTAAGTAAAAATGATTACTTACGGCGATGACTGTGTGTGTGTGTGTGTGTGTGTGTGTGTGTGTGTGCTCTGTACTACACTCTTAAGGGACACTCTAAATCTGCTCCACAAGTCACGCATCTTTCCACCCTCAAGCTTCACAATGCCACTTTACGATAACAACTTTAGGGCATTTCAGGGAACACACTCAGTTTATGCCCACAGACTCTGTGTGTTTGTGAGGATGTGTGTGTATGTGTGTGGTGCTTGTAAGAGCTCCTGGCTCTTTTTGTGATGTATTTATGTTTTCATTACAAACTTTGAAAAGGAGAACTGAATGTTTAGACCTGTTTTTGCAGTCAGTAGAGTTTAACATCTCAGCGTTCTTCTGGAAAATCTCAACGTGATCAGAGTCGATGAACTACACACCAGGGAGCGATTTTATTTTTCTGTTTTTTTAAATGTATATCTTAACTATTTATTCTTCACAGTGATAATCTAAACCATGCATATTTAACGTGTTCCTTTTTATTTGGTAAAACAATTATTGCAATGGACTAAAATCTCTATTAACCTAACAACTGTTTTTCTTAATCAATAACATTTGCGTGAATTGTGTTTTTGTCAACAAATAACATGTAACACACAGATTCATCAAAGGTAGTTAACAGCATTTGGTTTGGTGTTAAAAGCAAAAGGAATCTTATCTAAATTTCATCCAAATGTGTTGCCACAGTAACCTGATGGGGCACAGTTTTATTCTAGAAAATAAACAAACTGCCTCAAAAACTGACATTTTACCTTATGTGACATGATATATTTACTCAGTATTTCAGTTACATGGTCAAAGACCCAGATCTGAACTATGCAATCTATTAAATATAATATGTCTGTAAAAAACTAAACAAAAATAACCATATAATATGACTGCACCTTGCTCCTAGCTGTCAGCTAGGAGACCTCATTCAAACCGATATTTGTTTTGTTGTGGCACAGCTGTATGTTAAGGTAGAGGATGGTAGTGTTGCCTCAACAGAGAGACAAATAGGAAAAGTGGGGATGAGTAGAGAGAGAGAAAGAGAGAGGTGATCTGTCTTTTCATCTCAACCATGGTAACACTTAAATTATACACACACACACACACACACACACACACACACACACACACACACACACACACACACACACATCACATCAAATCACACAACTCAATAAAAGTGTCTCTTGGCTGTAAGCCGTGCTTTGTCACTGCCAAACACTTCCATAATTCATGGGCCGCTGACAGCAGAATTGAACTAAGGACAAAGATGTCTGCCCTGTAGGCTACACACACACACACACACACACACAAACACACAAAGGTGGTCGTAGATTTTTATGAGCTACAAATACAGAGAAGCAGAGAATGTTAGAGGAGCCCTTTGGAGAGGTGATGAAGCTCTCTCTGTGTGTGTGTGTGTGTGTGTGTGTGTGTGTGTGTGTGTGTGTGTGTGTGTGTGTGTGTGTGTGTGGGGTGATAATGACTAATCCCTTAGTTGCCCTTCCTTCTCTCTGTCACTTACTGTTGCTTCTGTTTTTGTATCTTTGTCGTGCCCCTTAGCGTGACTAAATACAGTCTGTCTCACACACACACACACACACACACACACACACACACACACACACACACACACACACACACACACACACAGTGACAGTGCGTCCTCGCGCCACGGCAGTTGCCAAGGGGTCCCTGCCAGTAGTTGAACCAGAGACGAGAAACAGGATGCGCTCATCTCTCTGGTCCCACCCACACTCTAGAATGACCCACAGGTTTTCTTTATGGATGTGTGCCAGGAGGCGAGGGAACAGAGAGACCGGGGAAAGGTGTATAGGATGGCTCTGGGCCAGGGTTCTCTCGTGAGGTGAATAGATCCCCTTTTAGCTTTCCCAAACCTGCTCCATTACTTCTGAAAAATAATAGGATGATATTCCACTTGTTGTGAGAGGGTCCTCCCTTCGACATTAGGTCTGCCGCCCGGTTCAAAACCCCAGGGACAAATGGTGACTGTGGGCCCATAACAGGAGCCTTCTGGCTATCTCCAACAGCTGAGCTGAGTGCACGCCCCCTTAATGGTTTATGTAAGCTGCTGCTGTGATGTTGTCTGTCCGCATGACGACATGTCTCCCCACTACCACTTGGGCAAAGTGCTGTAAGACTTTTAGCCCCGTGAACAGATCCAGGCAGTTTATGTGGGGGAGAGGGGAAGCTTGTCCCCACTACCTGTGACTCACACATTCCTCCCCAGCCTGTAAGGGATACGTTTGTGTACACTATCATGTCTGCCCAGCGGAACTCTGGCTGACAGGGTCTGGAGGTTTCCCCAATATGCCAGGTCTGACTGTAGAGAAGGAGGGATGGAACCCCCCTTTCTGAATCTTTCTCACCCAGGGGGACTACCATGTGACTCGCAGACATCATGCCCAGTAGGCACATCACAGACAGCAATGCGTAACAGCAGAGACCTCAGTGTTTCCAGCCTTGGCACAGACAGTCTGGCTCTCATGATGGTCGAGCCTATGTCCACACCCTGATGAACTATCATCTGTGTGGGGACCAGTGAGATCTTTTGCCAGTTTATGGCGAAGCCAAGCGTTTAGAGGTGCTGCACTGTGTCCAAAGTGTGAAGCATGGCCTTATCCCAACTATTAAATTGTCCAGGTAAAAAAGGACTCTGATTTTTTTAAGCTGAAGCATCGTCTCCATGCACTTGGAGAAGGCAGCCGTTTGTACTGAAAATGGGCCCCTTAAAAAGGAAAAGCGCAGGAATTTCCTGTTTGGGAATAAGTTAGATATGAAAGTATATGTCTCTCAAGTCCACGGAAATGAACCACTCGTGGTGACATACACATTCCAATACATGCTTGGTTGTTGCATGTGGACAGCATTCCATGATGTACTGGTTGAATTGGGATAGGTTGAGAATGGGACGTGTCTCCAACACGTCGCAGAAGCGAGGTGGGGGGAGGCACACTGGAGCATGTAGCCCTTTGTGATCACCTTTGACATCCATGAGTCCATGTGTGTCAAGCTTTTCAAAGCCACGCTGTGCTCTGAGAGCCGGCGTGCGCATGTCTGTGTGCTGCTTATTGACATGGCTAGCAGGGAACGCAGAGCCCATTCCACCGCTGCACGAGACGAGTGATCGTATCGCACAGCCCAAGATAGGGCTTAGTCAAAAAGGCAGTGGCCGGTTTCTGCCATGTAATGTGGGTCTGAGCCCTCCTTACCGCGCTGGAACAGCTGGGGGGAGAGGGATGTCTGCGTGGCACCGCTCGTTTGTTTTGAGTACGCTTTGACGCTTGGTTGAGGGGAAACTGCTCTTTAGATAAAGTGGAGTGGCAACCTTTCACACCCCTTTATTGCTACTGTTGCCGCTGCTTGTGAGGCGGCTCGGGGGGGGGGGGGGGGGGTTGGACGAGGTGGGGACCGCCTGTATGGTCTTCCAGCCCTGTGGAGCCTGTCAATTTGATGGGGTAGGTTGCCACTGCAAGAAGGAGGGCGGGACGGAAAAGCAAGTGCTGGGGCTTGAGACGGCGCAATTGCTGCAGAAGCTGCAGGGTGCCTTCTCTTGGAACAACAGTGTTGTACCTGGGGCGCCGCTCTCCAGGAGCCAAGCCTCCGCAACTTCTCTGCCTTCTCGACCGCTTGGGTCATGAGGGTCGTGGCAGTTTGAAAGCGTGGCCCAAATAACCCATCGGGAGCTACGGGTCTATCCAAGAGCTTACGTCTGACAGAGTTGTTACCGGGGGATGGAGGCATGGCTTCTGATGACTGAAAAGGTGGCTTTCAGGAGCACGATGGACGCTAAGCTCCGTTCCAGAGACAGGACCGATGGGAAGCCCATCTCCGTGACATCATGAACCCTGGTTAAAGGGGCAAAGTGGAAAAAAGGAGACTTCAGTTTCCCAGGTTGGGCGAGCACTTCCTCGGTGAAGGGCCGAAGATCTGTAAAACGCGGCCAGAGCGCTGCACGTTTGGACAGCGGCTCCTGGACATAAACATCCTTGCTCAAGAGTCCACGAGCAGGGGCTGGTTGTTCAGCTGGTGAACAATGCCTCTCAGGTCTGCTGCTTTCTTTATGATGTCCGGCAAGTCCATAAAAAAGGTCTTAGCGGTGGGGAGGGGAGCCGCTTGATGCAGAGGAGAACACCGGTGAGGCGGAGCCTCTGACTGCTCAGGGTACAGGGAGGGTCACAGTGGCAAAGTGTCATCATACCCGAGCCCCCGAGCCCCGAGCTCCAATCCTCAGGGGGAGGGAGAGCCAGCGAGAAAACTGTCTTCGGCGGGAATTGAGTCAGCGGACTCATCCTCCCCAAAGAGGTCCTCCTCCTCCGGGAGTTCCAGGATGTCGCCGGGGTTCTGTCGATCCACCCAGTTGCTGCCCCCGTCGACATGGAGCACCAAGAATGCATCCGCCCGGTGTTTAAGCTCTTTAAATGGCAGGCAGGCACAGAATTGGCAGGAGGCCTGGGGGGTGAGCACCAGACCGGGATGGACGGGGCCGAGACAAGACTCACAGCCCAGACAGAGATCCGTGGAAAGGATGTAGCCGGTCCGGCAACCGGTACACAGGCGAACACTAGTGATGGCCAAATGAAGCTTTGTGAACTATTTTTTTTATTTTCTTAGCTCACTAGATGGCGCTCTCTGTTTACAGAAAAAGGTTAAAGGAATGGGATTTCACTGTGTTTTCAACCCTTTGTT
>JABXJD010000097.1:762500-1062500 GCA_013375575.1 Percina caprodes | reverse complement strand
AATGATTCCCATTCATTTAATTCCATGGATTATTAGCCGCCTCCCCTGTTGATTCAGTGCGTTGGCTTGAACAGCATAGGTGTTAGGCTCGGCTCTGCTGCAGAACTCTTTCTCTGTCTTTTTCATACAGTTTTCACAGAGGCAAGGAATGTTTCAGGTTTTTGCAAAAATACAGAGCCAGTTTAAACTCATGACAACCAAGCTTTCACCAGCTGTGGGCATAAAGAGAGATAGCAGACAGCAGTGTATGTCTGACAATGACACAGCAGGGGGACTGACATTGAGGGCTTTTTTCCCCATACTGATGTAAGCCTACATGAAACTTGGAATGTGGCTTCCTATAGGAGCCTGTTTTTCTCCCTCGACATTACAGCTATATTTGGATGTGAATTGCTTTCCCACATATTTGATCCCTACAGTAACATCATATTTTACAAATAACATTGTATAATAATTCTAGCTTGAAACTATACATTTCTTGAACTAGCTAACTTCGGTAGTAAGCGTTAACTTGGTTTGGTTGAAAATCTCCAGCTGATTCGTTTTAAAATGAGAAATGTAAAAGCATTCTAAATATGCAGCACAGAGTTGCTAAAGTAACTAAAATAACTCTAATATATTGTAGTAGCATCCAGGCTGACTCCCATGCAGGATGCAGTGGATGTACCAGTCCTGAATGGGACATTTTTGAACTTTGTTTGGGGGAGGGGTTACTGAACAGTCATCTTAGGGTTACAGGGGCACTTTTTTATGCTTACTGCAGAATGCAAATCACGTTGCTGTCAGTGACACTAAGGTAATCTGAAGGGGTGATCATCACAGTGGACCATTAATGAAAACAAATGGCAGCAGCACGCATTGATGCACACTATGGAAAAGTGTGACGTGAGCATGAGGCACGCACACATTAGCACAGTGTGTCCTCATCAGGATGCAGACAAAGGTCACAGGAAATTCTGTCTCCCTCACCCTACGTCTTTTCTCTGCTTTCACGTTCCCGTTCTTATCATACATCCATCTATCTTCCTGCAGTTATCCAGAGCAGCAGTTGCGTAAAGCTGCATCCCCTCCCCCCGCCTCGAACACTAAAATGACCTTCACCAGCTCAACATGCCGGGAGATGGGGAACACAGAAGCAGAGCGGAATGTTAAGAAAAAGGATGATTACAAGGGAAGGGAGGAGATGTAGTAAATGAAGAAACAAAGAAGGCAAAGATGATGGAGGTGTATTGAAGAGGAGGAGATGCTGGTAGATGGCAGGAGGATGATGAGAGAGAAGAGGGAGACAGATTATATGAGGGCAAGAGTGTGAGGGAACACAAAAACATGCAGAAGATGTGAGGAAAGAGACTCACTGAGCTGAAGAATGGAAAAAAAGATGAGTGAGATAATGTGTGGAATGATAGCTCACTTACAGAAATAAATCCTCATTCTGCACATTTGCTTTCTGGCTTCAATCAGATAGCATCAACCCAATTTAACCCCCATAAAGAATTTTTAAGGAAAAACCTCTGTCCAATTGCCAGTGGATCAACCAGTGATCCAGAAGATACAATATATTGTACTAACAAAGATAATCGAGTCTCTCCTGGAAGAGCACTGTCTCATGTGGCTGGAATGACAGGAGTAAGATGAACTGTGTCCATGTGTGTTTGACTTTCTTTTTAACCTTGTTTAGCCCTGTTTCACTGCACTGGAGATGAACACATACACATATGCTGAAGAAAGAGAGAGAGATGGAGAAAAAAGTAAGAAGAGGGTTCTCACAGTGCTGCAGGCATTACTGCCTGAACTCTGACTCCCTCTCTCTCTCTCTCTCTCTCTCTCTCTCTCTCTCTCTCTCTCTCTCTCTCTCTCTCTCTGACTCATCACAAAGTCATGAAATACTAAAGCTGAAGCTAAAGTAAGATTATTTTAAAAACTATCTCATACATTTGGAAGAAACCTTGATTTTCAGCTCAAGCAAAAGACCAAACGAGATATGGAGTATCTCTACCTTCTTTTTTAGAGGCTTTATCTCACTCTGTCTCTATCTTGCTTTTCCACTCCATGTATAATCATCATTAGCATTTTAAAAATCACATCTTTATGAGTCATGCATTGCACGCACTCTGGTGAGTTTGTTATTACATGGTTATGAAACTGGGGCAACTCAGCCTACCCATGCAAGGCCCAGTTCAGGGTTGTCAGAAGACATTTAGCATCCCACAAATTCACAAAACACACTGTCACAGTCGTGGTCAGTAATAAATGTAGCAGGATGTACGCAAGGACGTCAATGATTAGATGAAAATATACTGATCTCTGTGGAAAAATTGGGTCATTGCAGCAATAGACGTTACCAGGATTCAGCACGAGATGAAGACAATAAGAACAAAACAGATGCAGAACATTTATGGTATAACGTTGACATGTCAAGAACTAACAGGTAGGAATTAAAATGATGAATATGCAGAATAACAAGAATAAATAATAAGAAACAAATGCAAAATATGTTTAATATAAAAGAAGATGTATTGAATGAGAGAGAACAAACTTAATTTGGGCCAGTTCACTATAAACTACATCCGATAAAAGACAATATATATATATATATATATATATATATATATATATATATATATATATATATATATATATATATATATATATATAATTACAGCGATCTAATTGTGATCTTAAACAGAAAAAAATGTTGTGGTCAAATTATCGGCACCATTCCCCATATGGATAATTGTGTATAATTGTAAATCATTTACACATTATATACATTTGTTGTTGTTTTTTCAATGTTATAGTGTCAGTTTGTGGAATGTTAAATGTTGTTTTTTTAGCTTAAATACAACTAATGAAAAAATAATTATTCAACTTCTAACCAACCCCTCAGTTATGTCATTGTATCCTGTGATACAATACCTATAATCAACTGATCAGTATCTCTTAAGTAAATCATTCGCAGGATCACTGAAAGGCATTCCTCTGGACTGATTTGAATGTTACAGCTAACAGAAAGACCCTGTCTCCTAAAGAACATGCATGGAACTGCATTCTCAATTGTGTTTTGAGGGAAAGGTATTGTCCTGGATGAGGTTTGCTTTTGACGTATCACAAATAAGTTTCTAATCAAAATCCATGGAAGTCTGCTGTTTGTGTCCCGTGTGATACCAAAAGTCAACGTTGACTTGTTTACGTAACATACCGTACTTAACCTACGTCACATACGCAACATGTTGTGGTCCGCTGTCCTCCCCCCAATTGTTGGCCTACTCTTCCTCTGTTTATTGTGTCTCCCTGGCTGGCTGTGGGGGCGTGCCCGCCTAGGGGTGGTAGCTACCATCACCTGTTCCAGTATCCGCTCAGCTGTTTCCCATCATCTCATCAACTCCTGCCAGTCTTAAGCCCGGGCTAACCACCTCGTTGGCGCCAGATTGTTACCTACTCATCTGTGGTAACTTGGCTCTCAGTTTACGTATCTTACTCACTCAGTATTTGGTCTCGAGCTTGTTTCGTATTCCTCGTACTCACCGTGTTTTTCTCTGCCTCTCCGCACAGATACCTCCAAGCTGCCTTCCACCATCCCTCCGACCGGTCTCCGCTCTATTGGACTTGCCACTATAATCATTAAAACCACTTTTTTTTATCCTGCCGTTTGTATCTCTGTGTTTTGGGTCCCACCGCACACAACACAACATACTTAACTTACATAGTAGCCTACCTTAAATTACTAAACAAACATACTATTTTCACCCGAACCATTGTCTAAATATTACTGAGAAGTTTTCCGTTTCAAAATGTGCACCTGTCACTGTTTCCTCAAAACATAGTTGAGAATGCAGTTTCATTGTATGGGAATGTAATTCTTTTAGGAGACATGGTTGCTTTGTTAACGTATACTCTGAAGCAGTGATGAAGGATAAGATCTTCTGGCACTAATGTTGTTGAAATATGGATGCTACATTAGCCAGAGTCACAGATCTGTGCACACTAATATGATAAGACATCTCACTATCTATATATTTGTTGTCTTGAAATACAACAGGTAATAATCCTACTGTTTAAAAAAGAGAAGAACAAGTATAGACTTTTGCTTTCTGGAGATAATTAACTCAAGATTTCAAGATACTGGGCTCAAAAAAACCATGGACCTTCTTGACTTCCATACAATGGGATATTTGTATAATAAACCTTTTTTTATTGATAACTGGAAAAAAAATCAATATTAACTATATATTTTATTGTGTGTTGTATTATGCAACATGTGACTTTGAATTTGTTTGTAGACACACCTTTAATTCATATGTTTAACATGTTACATTATTTAGAAATGTATGTTGATCTTGAATTTTCTCACAATTAATATTATTACACATATTAGTATATTAGATTAGTATATTATTTAACATATTAGTTATATACACAATTAGTATTAGTTTGTCCATTTTTGCTCTGGTTGGAACTCACGCGATTTTGTTTGTTGTTGTTGTTTTGGGTTTTTCTGTTTGCTGCTCCTAGCTGCCTTCCCTTCCTTTGCCCAACACACCTTCTCTGAATCAGCCTCGTTAGTCCTTCCCTGCTCCCAGACTTTTTATCAACAGCCAATCAGCTCCCGGCCTGTTCACCTGCCTGATGACCTTATTTCCCTCACCTGAGCTTCTCTCCACCTGCACTTCCTCGTCAGATTAGTTTGTATTTCATGCTACATTCCAGACACAGTTTTTAGCTAGTAAGTTACAACTTCGAGTCACGACTCACGACTTGGTAGCATTCCAGGCAAAGTCATCACAAACCATTCTAACTAGCATTAGCCAGTGGCTGATACTAGCAATTTCTCGTCTGTGACATATTTTTGGCTTCATTTAATAAAAAATAACCTGTAGAAGTACACAATTGTATGTGTATTGTTTTGATTACAATGTGTGTTATTACTTATATTTATTTAGTTCTATTTCTCACGGTGTCTGTATGGCATCAACAGGGGTTGCCATTGTTGTTCATGTGTGTGTGACGTCAAAACTGTAACTGGGAGTAGCCTACAACTATCCGGTATGAGTTCACGAGGAGTAAGTAGTAGTAGTTGTAGTTAATAGTTATGTATGAGTTATGGGTTGCCTGGAACGCAGCATAAGTCCTGGTTTTCAGCTTAGTCTTTGTTGGAGCTTTTGTTCTTGTATGATCAGTTTTTCCTTGTCTGCACAAACTTTGAAAAAATGGATTTCTTTAAGTTCCTATTGCCTTCAGTCTCCTGTATTTCTGCACCTGCTGCTCTCTTCATGACAATTTAGTAGAACTCAACTGAATCTAAGAAGCTGGCAACAATGAGCCATTGAGGGTTATACTGCTCTAAAACTACCTGCATTAATGATCTGATTAACTGCAGTTACATTGAAGAGATTAAATTCCCAGTACGTAGTCACTTGAAAGCAGACAGAGCAAAATCAAAATCATAGCAAAACCAACCTTGTAGAGAACATATTGTACATAAATATACTCCACAATGGCGGAGTGCACTGATATAAACACACAAAGAGGTTGAAGGTGAAAAATACTTTCTTTCTATGACGTGACGTGAGGTTTCTTTTTCTCCCACATTTGTCTTTTGTGAAAATCTTTTCATCCCTGACATTTGAAAACTCCCAAAAAAAGAACATGGGGAGAGACAGTACGGCTCATCATCACAGCATCCTCAAGAATACACACCAAAAAAAGATCTGCCGTTGCTGGTAACCATGAGAGGCGGAAAGGAAACAATGAGACAGATAACGACTGCATCAGCACAGTGAAAGGGAATGGCATAATGCACTGACAAGTGGCCTTTATGAGAAGGACATTGTTGAACACCATTTAAATTGTCAGAAAATGAAAATAAAGTAGATCAGAGTAATGTGAGACAGTGTGACATTTTGCAGTCTGCTTCTTTGCATTTTGTATTTTTTAATTTGCTGTTACGTTCCTTTTAGTCAATCACAGCAAGAGGATGTGATGGGATATTGATGAATTTCCAGTGCAGTTGATGTGGAGTTTGATTGCAAGAAAACTGTTCTATTGACATCAAAATGTGACATTGATGTCACATTTTGTTGTGCAGAGGTTTCTTTCAATGTTGCAGTGATTACCTTGGTGAAGTCACATTACTGCTGTGGTATTCTGAGCGCAGCTGTCAGCTAATCAAAATCATTGGTTGAGCTGAGTGCTTAATACTTACAACTTGCATAATACCATTTTTTGTATGATAATGGAACAAGTTGTGTAGTCTTATGTATTGTAGTGGCTATACTGTACTGTATATATATTTATAGACCAGAATCTGCCATATCATAGTGGGGGGTCTGGGTGTCCTCCCCCATGGAAGTTTTGAGCATTAGCAACTTCATTTTCTGCATTTGGATAACCTTTAATTCACCAATTTATGGTGGAAATACCTTTATTTAGCCTATGCTAACTCTTGGGGGACAGAGCCTTCTCCGTTGTAACCCCCTCTATGGCCCCCTCACTCTAGAACTCTCTCCCCCAAAACCTCAGACTTTCCGTATCACTTGCTCACTTCAAAACTGCACTCAAAACCCATCTCTTTAAAGTGTCTTTTAATTTGTAACTAAATTAGCTGTTTTCCATTTGTTTTTGTTTGTTTTTAATCCTGTTTCTACGCGGTTTTGCAGCACCTTTTAATATGTATCTCTAGTTGTTGTTGTTAATCCTGATCCTGTTACCGATCAGTTATTGTTATTGTGTTTTTTCATTGACCTTGTAAAGTGCCTTTGAGTACCTTTTAAAGCGCTGTATAAATTAAATTGGATTACTGTTATTAGTATTATTATGTGAAGAAAAACAATACAGATGAAAATTCAAAATATATTTAAAAATATAATGGAGTATGCATGTTGTTGGATGTCATAGGGCATTTTTAAGTGGGTATATGTAAATCCTGGAACTTTCTTAGTGGGTATACTGCGTATACCTGCGTATCACGTATAGACTACACCACTGGATGGGACTGAAATGTCAAAGAAAGTAACAAATTAAAAAAAGCAAAGGAAAAAAATTAAGTTTTCATCAATATATGTTTAGCCTTATTAGTCTAACTTATTACAAAATTACTGTTGAATTACTAAAAAAAATACTACATGATGGGGATAGCCAATGTGTCAAAAAGAGCAACAAATAAAAAGGTTTAATTTAGTAGGGAATGCACTTTAGGTCAAAAGGTTAACAAACAACACAGCCTTCTCCTATGGGCTAAAGATGTCCCAGGATATCAGTGCTCCAGTCCAACTCTTTGTTCCTGTACTCATCAGTGCATTCAGTACCTCAACAGAGCGGCTAAATAAACCATGACAAATGTGAAGTTAAATTAGTGAGTGCAAACTGGAACAGAACATTTTTAGAACATTTATTTTGTTGTTGAAGCTGTTGTTGATTTTATGATGCAGTTGCAGATGCAAAATATCTTCCATCTGTGTCTGACAGAATAGTCCATAAGTACATAAACCTTATTCCAAACATTCAATTAAGACAATTGAAGTATCTCTTATCAATGTGTTTTTTACATTCAGTATTAATTTATTTAAGTTTTTATTTTTTGGTTAACTCTCAATGCTCTCATCTACCTCTTTATCAGCATCAACAGATGAACATTGTACGCTACCTGCCCAAAAACCAAAAGCCAGACAGAGTGAGCAAATACGTGGTGAACATAGCTTAGCATTTAGCAGTTAAAGAGACACAATTTTTATCAGGACAGTACCATTATTTTTTGCAATTTACTGAAATGTCTATGAAAGAATTTGCAGTCTGAATGATGTGACATTTTAAATAATACAAATATTCATTCTATATCATGGCAGCTGTAAATTACAGATTTTAACAAGAACGCAGTCCTTTCTGTATGAAAGTTGCCCAGCCCTAAACTCTGACTTGTGTTTTGTTAGTATGCTTTGAGATGTAAAGCACTTGTCGTTTGCATCACTACACAAGTGGTGCATGTTTATGTTGGGTTAATAATACTGCAGCCAATCCT
The DNA here is from genome assembly GCA_013375575.1 of Percina caprodes. Taxonomy (NCBI): domain Eukaryota; kingdom Metazoa; phylum Chordata; class Actinopteri; order Perciformes; family Percidae; genus Percina; species Percina caprodes. The sequence continues at coordinate 1,054,486 of JABXJD010000097.1, read as the reverse complement.
TGAGTTCTTTGCAGAAATCTGTGTCTCTGAACAATACAAATGGTCTGGTTATGTCGTCCCACACAACACCTTTAAGGATGTTTCCTTGGTACCAAATTACAAGGTGGAAGCATATGGAGCAGCAAATCACCTTCCTCCTCATGTGCAGTTATAGCTTCAATCACAACATTTGCCTTGAGGCTTCATCACAAATTAAAAAAAAGCAATTTACTTTGAACTTACATTTTAAACCGGCAAAATCTCTGACAAAAAGTGCTATTTGCATACCCCAGATTGACTTTTGAATGTTTAAAAAAATAATGTCCTTCTTGTAATTCACCGTAAAATGTTTTTGATTGATGCTTTGAGATTTTGAGTTCAATTAGAAATCCATTTTCTGTATGTAAGAACAAAGCAAGGAAAGAGGTAAAACTATATGTTTATTTCAATCAGGAGAGACATGAAAACAGAGGTTTATTGTACAGCTCAATAAAATGTCCAAAGTCTTTAGGGATTAGACTACATCGCTATACGAATATGTTGTATATCTGTATATAGGGTTAGAGAACCATCAGACCCCCCCGATGGAATCTAGACACCAGTGGTGGTGACAAAGGAGCCCGAAGACCAGACTGAAGGAGGCTCAGCTGGTCAGCTGGTCAGCTGGAGTAGATGACTGGAGGTGGAAGGGGGGGTGGAGGGTTGCACTCTTTGCCTGTAACAACAGCTGAATAGCACAGGGAGAAACAGATTTTTAAAAGCAGGGTTGTCACTCTGGGATTGCTCCTTGCCATTTGTGTACGATTCTGATCTTCTGCAGGAAGGTGAACGCCTCCAACACCTGATTCGAATTAGGTAGAAAGCATTAATTAAATTAGGTCTTCCTGAAAGAATTTACGCTCAGCTATATTTAAATCAGGAGAGACTAGTTGCATGTATGCAACAGTTACATGCATTAATAAAAAAAAAAAAAACTTGTTCATGCTTTGCGCATGAAATGTGTTAATGTCACTGTAAATACTGACAATAAAACAAATAGTTTTTATACAGGCTATAACATTCATCTCTACAATGCACTTACTCTGGAGAATTAAGACCAAAGAGTTTTTTTTGTCTTATCTGTTCTATAAGTATATACTATTTCTCATATGTGTCAGTAAACAAAGATCAATGAAGCATGTCAATGTAAAACGCAAAATTAATTAATATTTTTTTTTTAACCATGTGTCAAACTGTGTTGGATGTGAATAGAATGAAAACAAATGCTTTGGCCTAATAAAACTGACAATCACACATGAATTATGAATGTAACGTGGCATATTAAGTGTAAAGGAGAAGCTTCATGAACTCATCATGACTTATTATTTTTTGCCTTGGGTGCAACAGTTGCAGCACATACTGTATCTACCCTGATTGTATTGTCCTTAGATTATTGAATTCAGTCAGTGGAAAATTGTTGGACAGCATCACTCAGGCATTATATTTATAAGCATTATATGCCATGGCTGTAGTAATTATCACGAGAGCAAACGAAGAAGTGAGGTGACAAAGTGTAAGAGTAGGTAGTGGTGGTGGATGTGTCAGACAAACACAGGACTTTCACATGGCAGACCGGGGTTGGAGTCGCATGTGAAACCAATATTCATTAATTTTTAAATTAAGCAATTTTTACATTCAAATTTTGCGGATCTTAGTCCTGTGACGCAATGACGTTTGTGACGTCCTCCTTTCAGTAGTATTAGTTTATAGTGATTCATTTTAAGTGACTTGTCAGGGACAAGTGACTACAGTCACATGATTAAACTGCTGCCATGCTGCAGTAAATAGAACGTTCGTTTGTTGAAATCAACCTATAAAATCATTAAGTTATACAGTGGTGTGAAAAAGTGTTTGCCCCCTTCCTCATTTCCTGTTCCTTTGCATGTTTGTCACACTTAAGTGTTTCGGAACATCAAACCAATTTAAACAATAGTCAAGGACAACACAAGTAAACACAAAATGCAATTTGTAAATGAAGGTGTTTATTATTAAAGGTGAAAAAAAATCCAAACCATCATGGCCCTGTGTGAAAAAGTGTTTGCCCCCTAAACCTAATAACTGGTTGGGCCACCCTTAGCAGCAACAACTGCAACCAAGCGTTTGCGATAATGTGCAATGAGACTTTTACAGCGTCCTGGAGGAATTTTGGCCCACTCATCTTTGCAGAATTGTCCTAATTCAGTTACATTAGAGGGTTTTCAAGCATAAACAATCTCAATAGGATTCAGGTCAGGACTTTGGCTAGGCCACTCCAAAATCTTCATTTTGTTTTTCTTCAGCCATTCGGTGGTGGACTTGCTGGTGTGTTTAGGATCATTGTCCTGCTGCAGAACCCAAGTTCGTTTCAGCTTGAGTACACGAACAGATGGTCGGACATTCTCCTTCAGGATCTCTTGGTAGACAGCAGAATTCATAGTTCCTTTTATCACGGCAAGTCTTCCAGGTCCTGAAGCAGCAAAACAGCCCCAGACCATCACACTACCACCACCATATTTTACTGTTGGTATAATGTTCTTTTTATGAAATGCAGTGTTCCTTCTACGCCAGATATACTTGGACACACACCTTCCAAAGAGTTCCACTTTTGTCTCATCGGTCCACAGAATGTTGTCCCAAAAGTCTTGGGGATCATCAAGATGTGTTGTGGAGAAATTGAGACGAGCTTTGATGTTCTTTTTGCTCAGCAGTGGTTTTCTCCTTGGAACTCTGCCATGCAGGCCATTTTTGTCCAGTCTTTTCCTGATGGTGGAGGCATGAACACTGACCTTAACTGAGGCAAGTGAGGCCTGCAGTTCTTTGGACGTTGTTGTGGGGTCTTTTGTGACCTCTTGGATGAGTCGTCGCTGCGCTCTTGGGGTAATTTTGGGCGGCCGGCCACTCCTGGGAAGGTTCACCACTGTTCCATGTCTTCGCCATTTGTGGATAATGGCTCTCACTGTGGTTCGCTGGATTCCCAAAGCTTTGGAAATGGCTTTATAACCCTTTCCAGACTGATAGATCTCAATTACTTTCTTTCTCAATTGTTCCTGAATTTCTTTGGGTCTCGGCATGATGTGTAGCTTTTAAGGATCTTCTGGTGGACCTTACTGTGTCAAGCAGCTCCTATTTAAGTGATGCCTTGATTGTGAACAGGTGTGGCAATAATCAGGCCTGGGTGTGGCTAGAGAAATTGAACTCAGGTGTGGACAACCACAGTTATAGTATGTTTTAACAAGGGGGGCAATCACTTTTTCACACAGGGCCATGATGGTTTGGATTTTTTTTCACCTTTAATAATAAACACCTTCATTTACAAATTGCATTTTGTGTTTACTTGTGTTGTCCTTGACTATTGTTTAAATTGGTTTGATGTTCCGAAACACTTAAGTGTGACAAACATGCAAAGGAACAGGAAATGAGGAAGGGGGCAAACACTTTTTCACACCACTGTAAGAAAAAAATAGTATGATTTGTTGGCCACATGGTGGTATTCTCCCCGCAGGGTCCCATCCTTGAAAAGCAATAGGTTTGTGAATTTGAGGGTAAACAAACATAAAGCTTTAAGAGTTGTTGAAAATCAACCAAGGGCCATGAAAGTATTTCACTTCATTAAAATAAAAAAATAAATCCAGTTTCATCAATAAAACTTAGCCCTCGCTTCATCTGAGGATCAACACTTCACATTCTGAGGAGAAAACCTGAATGCAGATTAGTTTTGATACAGCACCACCTTGACATGATGATGTGCAAAACCGACGCCGTCATTTATTTGTTATGTGGAAATGAAGTCACGCAGAAGAGAACAATGTTAACAATGCACGTATATTATTAAACCTCACAATACTTTGTTGGACAGAGACTAGGGACCAGTGTTCATTTCCGGGACGAACAATATTTGCTGAAAACAAAAATAAGACTAATTTTGTGAAAGACGGACAAGTGAAATAAATTATTATTAAATTATTCAAAAATGCATGCATCTGTGGAGCCACACATTGCTCCTAATATCATTATGTCTCAGCCATTGTTAGAGGAACATAGGAATTATTCCAGTCCCAAGTTTTGGGCTTTTACATTAAACCGCTTTATGAAGTTTTTAAATCGACCCTTTTTTGACCCTTTAATATTCTTACAGTGTATGTTAAACATTGGTGGGTTTCCCACGCACTGTTATCTAATGCAACTGGTTCTTGTGTGGAAAAAGCTACACATTTAAGTACATCATAACAAATAAATCATAACATTATATATTTTAGTTGTCTATTTTTCTAATTGCTAGCAGTCGTAAATGAGTGCAGGATCAAAGGGATAGTTCGCTCTGCAGCTTAAAGCCCATACACAGCTGTGTATTAATGCAAAGTGAGCAAGAATGACAGAGAGCAAGTAGTTTTGGAATTACGACTTGATTTACCGAGGAGAGTCGGTCCGTGGATTTACAGCAGAGCCGAGTGACATAGACACTGTGATAAATTATCCACTAGCTTCACAATAAACGCAAAATGACACCTGCAACCATGGTAACACATCAAAGACGCTCACAGCTTTAATATAGCCCCACATAAGAAGAAATCAAAAATACTGTATATAGCAAGATTTGACTAATATTTTACAGATTAAACCAGAGTAAATGTCTTTAGGGTTTGTAGACTAAAACCAAAAACCAAACCAAACCAAAAAGAAATTACTAAAATTTGATTTTCATAACAAAATAAAAATCAACTTCCAAATCACCTCAAATCAAGCAGGTATAAATATGGTCACAAAATTGATCTTTCAACGTCATAGTCATAGCCACTGACTAGTGATATGTCTGCCATATGCAGTACACATTGTCTTTTGTCATGTTGGCCATTTGCCTGATAAAGACCCGGCAGTGTCAAACATTGCTTTATTTTTAAGCCAGCGTGATACTCTTCATGCTCCTTCATGGAATCTGTTATCCTGCATCATGCCTAAATATAGAATAGGATGTACACACCACAACGTCTTTGCCGTTCCCAAAATGGACCTGAACTGCAATGTCATCCTTGAGCATTTCCAACACATTTGATGAAACACATCATATGATGCTGTGAGGGCAACACATGAATCAAGAGGTTGAGGAGATGAAACAGGACGGAGATGGAGCAATGACCTTGGACACAGATCTGTCATCTCTCTCTTGTGTGCAATTCCTGTCACTGACACCGGCGCCTTTTATAACCTCGATTTATGTCCAAAGTGTTCAAAGTAATGTTTTTGCCAGGCAGTTTCCAATGAATTTACCCCTAAAGGATTAATTCAGCCACGGAAGGTGAGAAAACTCATGTAGAAACTCTCCCTTCTGCTTTTCTGCTGCTGACTCTTTTTTTCACACACACACACACACACACACACACACACACACACACACACACACACACACACACACACACACACACACACACAAATATGTGTGAAATATGAAAAGCTTATTCCAGGGAAACCCATCTGATATCTGTTTCAGTCATTACCATAATAATTGGCACTCCACTGCACAGAGTAAGAGCTTGGCGGGCTCGGATTGAAGAATAACTGGATAAGAGAAAGGTGGGGGCACACTGCAAAAATTATCAATCATACCGTGTCTTGTATTCAGTCGGATGGGCTTATTTCCCCCTAAAACTAGAGAACATGTATGGCTTGCAGTAATTTCAGTTTTATTCGTCTCAGAATTTGTCAAAAAAGGCGTAATTATTTTAAAATAAAGCATAATGAAGGTACATTACTTCAGGAAAACCACTAAACTTGGTCAAAGAAAATACTTAAAACTAACAAATGTGAAGATGTCTTCTTTAAAAATAGGCATTCACAGTTAAGATACATTATTTTCAGCATGAACGCAAGAGGAGCAGATAGTACCAATGCACATCAGTTTCACACTGTATGTGCTTCTGCTCCACAGGCTGACAGCCCCATGAATCTCACCTCCTCCGAGAGTACGCCATGTAGCTTCTTTATGCTGCCTTCTCAATTCACAGAAAAGGCTTTGCTCTGTCTCTTTATTTTTGTGTTTTGCGTTGAGTTGATTTTGTACTCCAAGTGTGTGCTCCCAGGGTTGATGAATGGCTGCATATTGATGTAAATGCTACATTGTACAGATCAGACTGCTTTCATAACAACTGAGATTTGTGCTTTATTTGAGATTTCTACTGGTGTACAAATCCACTGGTCAATGCAGAGATTTCTGAGCTTCCAACAATTCCTTTCAACTTGTGTTTTATAACCATTTTCATTAGTTAATCAGTCATTAGTTGTTTGTAACAATCAGCTTAAGGATGCAGTGCACAGATCATATTATGGTAAGCAGTGATAACTAAGGACCTTAAGTTTTTGGATGGGAGGGGCGGGGTTATTTGAACTGTTCTGCCTGAAGAGATGCAAAGTCTCATGGGATAAAATGTTCTGAACGGTTTCTGTCCTTAGTTAAAGTGTGTTTTTACTAATGTTCTGTTAATGTTTTGGGTGTGCATTTATGTTATCTGGGTTTTAGTTTTGTATTGTTGATTTAATGTTCATGTTTATGTACTTTTATTATTGGACCATGATCAAGATCCTGGTGATCCTGCGACGGGGTCTTGGCAAAGCGAGATTTTTCAGAAGCACAGCCACAGAGTTCAGATAATTCTTTGAAATTCAAATTTGTAAGTTGTATGCAAAGCAGCGTATTGAGCGTCTGTGTTTCCTTCTCAATGGATCATTTGTTTTGGATGCATTGTTCTTAAAATTAATTTGTAGTAAAGAAAAAACAATGTTTATGAAGATGAATGATGTCTTTAGTAGTAATAAGTAGCTCAATGGTTTGGATTTATATAGTTTCTTTCCACATTTAAAGCTATAGTGCGTAGTTTTATGACAGTTTTTTACCCACAGTGTCAGGTTAAATTCAGTTCTGGTCAATAACCCAGTGATCCCTGTCTCTACAGCACCTGTTTACTGGTTCCACATATTATTCCACTTATTTAGTATTATTCATCATTCCCATTCTCACATCTCACTTATTATTATTTTTTATTTATTCATCATTCTCATTTCCTATTTCAGAACTGTTCATATGTTCATACTGTTCATATTGTAATATAATAATACTATTTATCCCAGTATCCTTTGCACTATGCTCCACATTTAAATAATTTTATTGAACTCTTCATTGCACTCATGCCTCTATATTGTTTCTGTTTATAGTATGTATATATTGTGTATATATTAGTGTGTATATTTTGTTTTGGTTGTTTTGTATGTGTAAGCATAGTGTGAGTAACGATGCGCCAAAGAAAAATTCCTCGTATGTGTCCTCATACCTGGCAAATAAAGCTGATTCTGATTCCGATTCTGACAAAACTGTCCATCCACGTGACACTAGCCTTCCTCGGTGTCCTCTTGTGCTATGCACTTGTGGAGGTTGCATGCTTTTTTCTTGTAAGGACGTACAGTGGATATAAAAAGTCTACACACCACTGTTAAAATGCCAGGTTTTTGTGATGTAAAAAATTAGACAAAGATATATCATTTCAGAACTTTTTCCACTTTTAATGTGACCTATAATGTGAACAATACAACTGAAAAACAAACTGAAGACTTCGAGGTTGAAAAATAATAAAAACATTACAATAACCTGGTTGCCTAAGTGTGCACACCCTCTTATAACTGGGGATGTGACTGTGTTCAGAGTTAACCAAACACATTCAAACTCATCATTTAAAGTGACTCCAATTAATCACAAATAAAGTTTAGCTGTTCCAGTAGGATTTTCCTGACATTTTCTTAATTGCATCTCAGAGCAAAGGCCACGGTCCGCAGAGAGCTTCCAAACCATCAGAGGGATCTCATTGTTAAAAGGTATCAGTCAGAAGAAAGGGTACAAAAGAATTTCCAAAGCATTAAATACACCATGGAACACAGTGAATTTCTGGGAAGTACTGGCTGTGTGCTACATGTCACAACAATCTCTCGTATTCTTCATATGAATGGGCTTTGGGGATAGGGTGGCAAGACAGAAGCCTTTTTTTCCAAAGAAAAACATCCAAGTCTGGCTGAAGTTTGCAAAAACAAATATCAAGTCTCCCAAATGCATGTAGGAAAATGTGTTAGGGTCTGATAAAAACAAGGTGGAACTTTTTGATCACAATTCCAAAAGATATGTTTGGCGCAAAATCAACACTGCACATCACCCAAAGAACATCATACCCACAGTGCAGCATGGTGGTGGCAGCATCATGCTTTGGGGCTGTTTTTCTTCAGCTGGAACCAGGGCCTTAGTCAGGGTGGAGGAAATTATGAACAGTTCCAAATACCAGGCAATTTTGGCACAAACCTTCTGGCTTTTGTTGGAAAGATGAAGATGAAGAGGAAGTTCACTTTTCAGCATGACAACAACCCAAAGCACACATCCAATTCCACAAAAGCATGGCTTCATCAAAAGATTAACGTTATGGAATGGCCTTTCAGAGCCCAGACCTGAATCCCATTGAACATCTGTGGGGTGATCTTAAGAGGGCTGTGCACAGGAGATGTCCTTGCGATATGACAGATTTGGAGCACTTTTGCAAAGAAGAGTGGGCAAATATTTCCACGTCAAGATGTGCCATGCTAATAGACTCCTACCCAAAAAGAATGAGGGCTGTAATAAAATCAAAAGGTGCTTTAACAAAGTTAAAGTTTAGTTTAAGGGTGTGCACACTTATGCAACCATGTTATTGTGCATTTTTATTTTTAATTTTCCCCCCGCAAAGATTTCAGTTTGTTTTTTCAAATTAATTGTTCACTTTATAGGTCTCATTTAAGGTGGAAAAAGTTCTGACATGATTTACATTTTGACATTTTTTTACATCACAAAAACCTGCCATTTTAACACTGGTTTGTAGACTTTTTATAGCCACTGTAGCCTTGGTGTTTTTTAAAGGAGAAAAGGAGACAAGTTATAAATAAGGTAAGTTTGAAGACACTACCTTATTTAAATCATTAAGTCGATAGCCCACATATTTTTGTTTAATCTCTTTTCTGTGTTGTAGTTTGTAGACGGTCCCTAAGCTCTCTAACTGTCGTCTCACATCTACACTAGTCAGATTCATTGTGTTCACTCAGAAGGAATCACTGCACATGTGTAGGTGCTTTTAATGACATTTTGAACATGTTAAGAGGCTAAAAACACATTTAAAACTTGCCCTGTTTAAGCCTGTTGGGTGCTAACTCTAGCAGGAGGATAACACGGTGTAGGCAGCACCAGTTGGTTTTGTTTTTATCTCTACTACATCGCTATGTGTTGGAATCAACCCAAATTCTCCTTTAAGCCTATGCCAGTAGCAATATTTGTGGATATACTCAAAATTATTAAATCTGACTATTTTTATACCAAAAAGCACTCTGTTTCTTTTCTCGTGAGCATCTCACCTTCTTACTTCAAAGTGGAAAGTCTCTGAAAGGTTTATAACATCTTTTTTTTTTTTTTTACTTTCTGTTAAGCAGCAGAATTGTTTTACCTGCCCTCACAGACTGTTTCTGACCCCTTTTGTTACAGGAACAAAGGTGAACACTTTTGAGGCTGGGCCACAGGGAGTTTGGTTTGCATTAACCACACCGGCTGCAGCGAGCCTCTTGTTCTGTTATAACCTCCCTGACAGAGACTGAACCGCGTGGATTTATCAGTCAGACACCAGGCAGCTTAATGACAGCATTGAGCTGCTGTAAGGGGACTGCTAATTCAGCGAAGGTTGAGTTGCAAATAATTTCATCATGTCCTAAGAAATCCCACGGATGAATAGACCTTTTTCACGGCAGACATGTTTACATGTCATACTGCAGTAGGAAAGCACAGGTGTCTTCAAAACCATTAATGATGGCTGCATTCCACTTTGGAGAGTCTGGTATTGTGCATACTGACTCACTGAAATAGCTTACTGGCACACTTGATGGAATTGAGCCATCACCAATTTCAGCTGCGCTTTGCCTACTATGACAAGTCAAAATGTCTGCTCTAAAAAAGGGCCATTCCCATTGTACAATGAGAAATGTTTGAAAGTGAACCATGTTGAACAAAGACAGTGAGAGCACTTTTTAAAGTAACATAAGATAATTTAACAACAAATAAGGTCAACTGCACTCTAAGCTTATTTACAATTATCAGTTCCACGGTTTAGTTGTGGTAAGTGAAGCACCTGGAGGTTCAACATCACATCAGGCTCCCGGCGGCTGCTGCTGTCCCCCGATGAGAAATTAAAAAGGTGAAAGACAAAAAGGTGGGCTGTTTTCTCGTCGCAGCCAGTTTCCTCCAAGGTCAGGGATGGAAGGATGGTGGTGTATGACTCATAGAAATTAATTCATGAATCATTCAATGGGTGAAGGGATAAAAAGACAATAATTGGAAGCAGGTTTGTGACTGTCCAAATACTGCAGGAGCAACCATATATCCTGCAAATACAATTGCAGACAGCCAATTTGCTTTGACAAACAAAACTGTGAGGAAATGTAATAACTGGCTCGGTCAGTGGATTGGAAGTTGGAGTCGTCCTGTTTGACCTTTTGCTAAGCTTCATTTTGGTTGAGGTAAAGGAAAAATTTGGGGTTTGGTTCAACATTACAATATTCAATTTACCCTATCTCATCAGAAGATTTAACCAAGGCCACAATCTCTCTCTAACCTAAACTGCGTGCTGTAAGTAAAACATGAATAGACAGGCTTGGTGGCAGAAGAAATGTGACAGGCTGAAGGCTGTTGTTCCAGTCAGTGAAGGATGTTGGCTAGAAGGGCTGGAAAACGCCAGTGCACCTTTTGATTTATTCAAATTAGTCTGACAGCTGTGTCAGGTTTTGTGTTGTCAGGTTTGCTAATGATTATCTGTGCCTTCTAATGGTACTTCTCCTCCTCACATCTCCTCTCCTGTGATCTCTCCATCTTTGTCCATTTTTCTTCTCCTTGGGTCACTACAGGATGATGTTTTGCCTGCTAATTCACTGCAGGTTTGTTCTGATTCATTATTAGAGTAAAGTATTCAGTTCCTTATAGTTATAAGGATAAGGATTATAATACCACACTAAAAAAATACTCTGTTACAAGTAAAAGTCCTGCATTGAAAATGTTACTCCAGTAAACGTATGTATGTATGTATGTATGTATGTATGTATGTATGTATGTATGTATGTATGTATGTATGTATGTATGTATGTATGTTTCATCATACATCAGGGAAATGTACTTAAAGTATTAAAAATAAAAGTACTCAATGAAGAAAAATCATCACATTTTAGAAACTGGAAACGATCAAAACTGTTCTGTCAATCTACAGATGTTTATTGTACATATTGGCCTATATATTGTTGGGTAGTTTAAATTATAATAAAACATTGTATTTTATAAACCACAAGTGTGCAGGAATCTTAATTTGTAAATTAACAAGTCACTAAAGCTGTTAGATTAATGTTGTGGAGTAAAAGGTACAATATTTACAATATATTATATCAAATAATGCTCTTTTTTATACTCCTTTTACTTTTATATTAGTCTGTTTTATTTATTTTTTTGCAGTTTCCTATCGTGTGTGTGTGTGTGTGTGTGTGTGTGTGTGTGTGTGTGTGTTTTGCAATGGTTGTGACATCACTCCCGAGGCTCCTTTTCAGCTCGGGTTCACAGCTACATACACATACAGTACATTTCTTTTTTAAATTTTCAAATGCACACAAATGGTGTGCCATAGAACACACCTCTCCTTTCATGCAACATTGACCAAGCCCAGGGGGAGAAGACCTCGTTGAATGTTGCAGTCCCATCTCTCTGGAACACCCTCCCTGCGAATGTCTGAAATTCTACATCCCTAGACATAATTAAAAGAGTAAAACAACATGTCATAAAAAAAAAATGAAACATAAACTGTAAAATCGGAAAAGGTTACATAGATACAGGAGAGGGAAATTGTCACACCACTACTAAGTAGTAGTATTATTATTATATCTGATTTTGGACTTAAAATAACATCTGTAATCGTCCGAATATCAGTGGGTAACTTGTTCCAGAGTCTCGAGGCAGCAACCGCAAAAGCCAGATCACCCCAGGTTTATACCTGGATCTTGGGACAGTTGATTTGAAGACAGCAAGCACTGGACAGGTTGTGCTCCCGTAGGGTTAAAATCTTGGACAAATACTCCAGGGTCGGGCCATTTAAGGCCTTGAAAACAAACAAATTCTTAAATCGATTCTAAAATGCACAGGGAGGCAATGTAGAGTGTAGAGAATGGGAGTGATGTTTGCACGTCTAGATATATTTGTTAAAAAGCGAGCAGCAGCATTTTGCACAAGTTGAATACGTGAGATGGAGGTTTGATTCCAAGTGAAGGATGAAGTGAATATTGGTGTTCTTGTTTTTTAATTTCTTTCCTTTGCAGATGTATTCATGTGGGCTTAATCAATAACTAAAGTTCCTTAAGCCATGGCGCCTATCCCTTATTGTTTTGTTTCATACAGAATGCATAGCAAAATATGTCCTTGCTGTAAAAATTGCTATAGAAATGATACAAAACTGGTCTGATTGGATATGGACATTTTTGGTGTGTTTTTTCATAGAGCAGTTATAAAGATGTCAAGGGAGTAATGCTACAAAGAGAAACAGCTGCAGGCTAAGACATCATCAAGATAGATAACTCCTTTTACCGTGCAGTCCAGCTGCATACAAGCACTCCTGTGATGCATCATGAGATCTGGTTTCCCATTGTAGGACTTGACATGGGTATTCCAGCCATTATTGTACTATGTGGAATCACAGTTAGCTCTCTGTGATTACCAGTCACTGTCCTACCATCCAGCTGCTGGTACTTTTGCGACAATATGCTCTCATAGTTGCTATAACATATTTAGTTTCCATTCTAATCCATTTTCACAACATAACATAAGAAAACTGTTCACTCTGGTCTTAGTCCAGACACTTTTGTAGACACAACTTGGGTCTCTGTTGGTGACACGTGAAAGATATGAAAGCACAGAGACAGCTAATCGAATGTAATCCTTATCATAGACATACAGAGTTGAAGATGAAAAATGGCAGAATGCAGAATGAAAGTATGCAGTATATGCTTTGATGTGAGCGTATTGGGAACTGAAGCCCTCAGGGTGTGTGTGTGTGTGTGTGTGTGTGTGTGTGTGTGTGTGTGTGTGTGTGTGTGTGTGTGTCTCAGTGGTAGAGCTTGTGTTCACATGATGACAAATTGTCACCTAGCAGTCTGCGTGTTCATGCAGTGTCACTCATTTATCTCCTGTGCGCTACACACACACACACACACACACACACACACACACACACACACACACACACACTGTGTGTCACTATAATGGATTTATTGACCCCACAGCACTTCCCACCTGTGGTTTCTTAATGTATGACTCTCGTCTTTGTTTTTCATCCACAGTTTTCCTTTTTCACCTCTACTCCCCCACCCATCATCTTGTCCCATCTCATACACTCCTTCGCCTTCTGATCCTCACTCCTCTTCTTAAACGGCTGAATCTCGCCATAATCTTCTCAAAGTCCTGCATAAGTGAACAGGAAAGATGAGAGGAATGAAAATCAAGGAACTGTAAGGCGCTTTACAGTATACACACACACACACACACACACACACACACACACACACACTTCACACACTCCATTTAAAGTGAAATTGAGTGTCTGGTGGAAGCCTTCATTTATCTGTGAGTGATAAAATGAGGCGTAGCTTGAATACGTGTGTGTGTGTGTGTGTGTGTGTGTATATGTGTGTACACTACAGTGTATCTGCTATGCTACATGCAAGTACATGCAAATGTGTGAACATATTTCTGCATATCTGTTTTCTTTCATTTAATGAAGCCCCAAAGAAATGTGTATTATGTTTTATGACAGGCTTGCAAAGAATATTCCCAAATATACAATATGACAATATGTAACACATGGAGGCATGGACATGGGCACAGATGCATCAAAGGGTCCCTAGAATTACATTGTAGCTCAGGGTCTTCTGAGTACCATGGGCCCAGCTATTCCCATTTGGTCCTATATGGTAAACTAGACTAAATCATCCTTCCTCAGATGAGGTCCTTGTACTGAAACCCCCACCTGCCATACCTTTCCAATGAATGCACATTGTATACAGTTGTTGGCCAAGTGGGAACTGGGTAGAGGTGAACATATACAGTATGAAGTATTTGAACTTATCTAAGTAAAACACAATAAATGCCTTTCATGACAGCAGTTAATTAGCACCAAACACAAAGTACAGCTGAGGCTGGCAATGCCATTGGCTTTGCAGATATTTAATAATAATAATATGTTTTATTTAAAGGCGCCAAAACAAATATTATACAACAAAAACAACAGAAAATGCAGAGCAATATACATTTAAGTGGAATAGGCAGTTTTAAACAGATGTGTTTTGAGTTGAGACTTGAAATGGGGGAATCAATCAATGTTTCTGAGTTGGGGTAGTAATGAATTCCAGAGACGGGGAGCAGAGCGGCTGAATGCCCCCCATGGTGGTAGAAAAAGTAAAATGTTGACTAATGGTGTTTGTGGCGTTTGATGATGATACCCAAAGTGTTAACAATTCATCCAGAGGGAGACATTTCATGGTGATCCAATGATAGATTTCTATCTTGGACTGACTAGATATCACAGCTTCTAAAAGATTGTGAAAACAAGACATTTTCCTGTATATTCAAATTAATATTTCAGGTGTGTGTCTGTTTCTGTGAGGCTATATTGTATGTACAGTATGCATATGTACTTTTTATAGATAAGGTGTGATTCACCTTTGTGGCTGGATGTACTAATGAGATCTCTTTACAATTTCATTGGCCACTTGTGGAAAATCTCTGTAGTCCTCTCAATGATACTGTACCACTAGGGGAAAATAGTCATCTGTTGTCTTCACAGGTTGTTAATTAATTTCAGGATGGGGTCTAATCTATTCAGTCTCCTGTGTAAACTATTTACTCTTTTGCAATATTAGTCACACAATAAAAACTTTGTGACATCTTGTGAAAAATCTCAGAGCTGAGTCTCTTGAAGTGTGACATTTCTGCAGCAGCAACACAGCAGTCTATATTTTTCTGCTACATTCAATCCACCTTCTTAATAAGCACCTGGACACACAGATCAATGAACTATAACATTTGAATCAATGTTTTTTTTTGTGACATTTTGAAATTGTATGGTGATTTACAATACAACAGTCCAAAGTAATAACATAAAATAAGTTTTATTTTTATTCTGATAAATTACTTTCGGGCAATAACTTACAATAAAACTACAAAATTGTCAAAAATCCATCATGGACAAGCCTGAGCAGGATTCTGTATAATGGATTTCATTTAGCAGACTTCTTCATAAGCTGACTTTAAGTCAAGCAAGAATAACATCTTGAATTGCTTAAAAATTGATTCCTGTCCACCAGTTCACTAAGAATTATTTAACCTACCGCAGAGCAGAATGTCATCATCTGTTTGCGTTAATTAACGATGACGGGATTCAAATAAACATGGTTGCACGGACAGCACGGACCGACGGCAGTTATGGAAATAAAGAAGTGGCTGTGTTACACTTGAGCTCCTCAAAAAGAAGAATTTTATTCAAAAGTGAGCTATACTTTGCTGTTTGTCAATCATCTAAGGTTTGGCACATATTTTAGCCTGTTTTCAGAGAGTCGAGTGGCACTGTCCCCAAGGTGTAATTTGTCTCACAATGGATAATTAATACATAAAGTACATAGGTTAACATTGTCACTGTGGTAATCATCAGAGGAAGCTTTAACAAAAAGCCAGAAATGAGAGGATCACATTGTACATTCTGTTTAAAACGCCAGTAGCCAATGAAATAAAATGCTTTTTTTCATTTACCTGTTAGTGCCACTTTTAAGGAGGGAAACCCTCTGTGCTAATGGAAGTAAATTAAAATAATTGTGTAGAGGGTGCTGCCTGGGAGTTCAGGAGGATGTCCTCCACTCTTTGCATGGCTCTGACTTGATACAGTGTGAACAAGGCAAATTGCACACAGCTGTTGCCTACTGTATATGTGACTGCTCTTCATACCCAGCATCCTTCTAATGTAATTATGAATTAAAATTTGCTTTAATTTAAGAGCCATTTTCTTGGGTTAATGGAACAGAAGCGCATAAGTGGTAAGGGGACTGATCACATGTAAAGCGGACACTTTACTCTTTACGCCTTTCAGAGTGAGTACATTATCAAGCGAGAGCAACTGGTGTCTAAATATATTTCATAAATGAGATATGTAAGGCAAGGCAGCTTTATTTATAGAGCACATTTAAGCAACAGGGCAATTCAAAGTGCTTTACACAAAATCAGTTAAAAACAATGAAAACAGTTAAAAGAAAATAAAACCCATAAAAAAAACAGAAGAAACATTTCAAAAATAAAAACAGATAAAACACAGGAATAAAAGTTACAGTGCAGTATATAAAAGAATAAACAGTAAAGAAATGAGCAACATTTAAAGGAAGGCAATGTCAAAAAGAAATGTAAGTTTATGGATAGTTGTTAGCTTGTTAAAGTGTGGAAGTTATTCTCATTTGTTTTAGAACAGCTGCATTACCATCACCCTCTGTACTGGTGCCAAATCACTTTATATGTAGGCCAGGAAAACAGGTGATCATATTTGAGATCTGGCCAATGTGGCTGCCTGTAAATTAAGTGTCATGAATCACATCTGGATTAAATTGGGATGCAAGACACTTGAAATGACATGACAAGAGTTTTTTTTTTTTTTCTGAATGTCTATCATAGCCATGCTGCTCCAGATTTGTTGTGTGCCTGTTTGTTTATGATTTCTGCCAAGTTCTTTTGCTTCCTTGAACTGACTGCTAACCTGCATGCCAACAAATATCTTCCTGGCTCTGCCTCCATACAAGACCAGAATTGTCTCACATAAAAACAATATTCACATTTGTCAACTTGTTCCATAGGGCACGTCTGCAAATAGGAGGTCTGACGCATAGTAAAACCACATCACTGCCTCACAATGGGAAACAGGATATGTTAAAAATACAGATATGGACAAATTGTATTTATTTATTTTACTGTTGATGGAGCCATTTTGTCTAACCATTTTGTCCCCCCCTACTTCCTAACAGAGGTTTATTTGATATGCTCATCAGATTGTGGTTTGACGTCAAACAAGTGTATTTCTCTAAACGACACCTGTTGAATAAAGATTACTCACAATGTTAATCCACCACTTACAATTTAGAGATTGCACTTACAAGCTGTAAGGAAACTCTTTACAACTTCAGTCACATATTGTCACCATTAACAAGGCCATAGTCTCGCATTGCCATATCTTCCTCCACAGCACTTCTGAGTAGGCTCTGGCTAGGCCACACAGCATTCCGGGATGGGAGAAAAACGTTATCTTGTTTATTGGCATTTCTTTAAACCAATAACAATCGTCTTGGGCCGGAGCGGATCAACGGCTCCTCTGCCGGGGAAGGAACTTGTTTTGGTGGAACATGTACACGTTCAAAGGTTGTTTTATTTGTGAAAGAGAAAACTCAGATTGGATAGATTGTCTAGCTAGCTGTCTGGATTTACCCTGCATCTGAGGAGCAGTTAACCATAGTCCTCAGAAGTCCACCGGAGTTTAAAATTACACCACAAAGAAAGCGGAAGGTCCTGGGATATCGAAAAAGGACATCCAAAAAGAGTGACATCCGGCGGAATTTCCGGCAGAATGAGGGCAATCCCAGAAGTGGAACGTTGTGGATATAGACTAACAAGGCCATAACCTGTTACCCAACCCATTCCTTTTTTTGTTTCACCTCTGGATGACTGTACATTACACTAGGAGGACCTTGACTGTATTAATTTCATGTTTCCCAGTGAGAATTGATTACACTGTAATAGTTTATTGACCGTGATGACGTAGTACCGGCTTGGCATACAAGCTATGCGAGCTCATATTGTCTTAGAAAAGATGGATTGCCAGGTGTGAAATCAACCAGCACGGTAAGCACGGTGCATCAAAAATTTCAAGGACGTTGTAGGATGAACAAGTGTTTTTTTCCAAGAAAAGAAAGAATAGGAATGAAGTATGCACCAGCCACCTGAGAGAGGAGTGATTGTCATTCAGCAGGCGTCTGATGGCTGTCAGGCAGTTTTCCTTCACTGCAGATGTGACGCAAACATACACTCCTCTTTCTCTTATCTGTGCTGTGTCATCCTCCTCCCCCATCCTCTACACTTTCCTTTCACACATCTCTTTCCTGTGTGTGTGTGTGTGTGTGTGTGTGTGTGTGTGTGTGTGTGTGTGTGTGTGTGTGTGTGTGTGTGTGTGTGTGTGTGTGTGTGTACTTGCAGAGCCCCTAACACAACAAGAAAATAGACAGACATACCCTTTTAACTATGGCTTACGTAAATAAATGATCTGAGTTATTGGTTCATCGTTATACTCTATATATAAATCTTGCTTAGAAAATGACAGCTTATGTTCTGTCTTTCTGGCCCTCCATGCATTTTTTTGATTTTGCGTTCAGCTGTTTTTCTCAGTTTTTTTAATCTTTCTGATTTTCTCCTCTTTTTCCTTTCCATGTCAGCTCAGAGAGAAATATATCCCCCTCCTCTCTCGCTGTCTCACTTCCACACAGCTTCTCACTTACCCTGCTTTCATGCCTTCCTCTCCTCCCCTCTTTCTCTTCGTTTTTAGACAGTAAATCCCATCCTCTCCTACAGTACAACTCTGTGACTGTCTGAGTGTGTATGAATGTGTGTGTGTGTGTGTGTGTGTGTGTTAAGAGATAGTAAGGGATACACATATAAACCCACAACACGGACAGAGACACAATAGCTGAGCAATATGCCAGCACTCACCTTCTCACCCGTCTCACTGTACATTTCCAAACACATTGACTGTGACCGGTTATGATACTTTGACCAATGCACCACTGTAAACTACCAACTGCTATTTTGAACATAATCCCATTTGCATTTGTGGAAAAGGGAGAGGGAAGAGGGAGGCACTGATACCAATTCTCCACCAGAATACATGGTTTTACACAGTGCTTGACTAGAATGAAATTAAAATGTCAGTCTGGTGAAACTCATTTGTGATGTTTTGGCAGTTTTTACCAAATGAAACACATTTGTTGGTCTGTTGTTCAGGTCATCGGGTATGTTTAGTGGTTGAGACAGAAGGTGAGTGTGTTCTCTTTTTCTTTTCTTTCTTCAACTCTTTGCAAGACAAGTTGCTGTGTTTGGGTTAGGTGTGGGTTACGGTATGTGACTAATGCCAGGAAGTAACAAACAAACAGCATGACTAGCTAATATCCAACATATAATTTAAGTCCAACAATTAGCCTGGTCTAATCCTATGACTGGGTTTTCACTTTTACCAAGTTGTATTGGCCATGTGTGTTTGCTTGTCATATTTTTTAAAGATAATTCTTTGGCCATTTTTAGGCCTTCACAGGTAGGTTGGAATTGAACTGGGGCCCGCTGTGTCAAGGAGTAAACCTCCTATATGGGCGCCTGCTCTACCGACTAAGATATCCAGACGCCCAACTTTTCATATTTAACCGCACTGATTGGGTTGTTTACTTATCTAAACCATTCATATCAGGTACTGTATGTCTGAAGAAATCCATGCAAACCATAATTTAAATGGGCTCAGACGTATGTGGAGATCACATTAGCCCAAAGTTTTAGACTGTCAATAAGCAGAGCCTTTACAAAGGAGAGTTTTGCTTATTAATGTTAAACTATCTTATCTCACCTTACTGCCCACTGGTAGCTGTTTCATAAAGTATTGAGGTGCTGAAATTGTCACCAGATCACCAGAAAACAGATGCCTGCAGCTCACTGTCCAAAAAGCTGAATCAACCACCAAAATGCATCAAGATGATGAGATGAAACATACTTTATTACTGGGTTTGCTGGGACCCCATGATGCATGATTGGCTAACCATTATCTGAAACAGGTTGTTGAAGTATTGAGCGTAACAACTACATGATCGTTTTGAATGCACAGTGACAACAGATGTAGGTTTATAGATTTTATGCTGAACAATTAATATTTTTCATACCCTGCAAAATATTGCCCATAATTCTACTTCCTCTTTGCAAAGAAAATCACAATAGACCTTCATTTCAACCAGATACTTTGGATAAGCTACAACATGGATGCAGAGCAGAATCACCTGGAAGAACTACAGTGGCTTACAAAGTGGAACCTGGTAGGTAGAGACAAATCATATATGAGTAAATACATGGATAACATTATTTTAGCTACTAAGGCATGGCACATTTATATTCATCAAAGTGAAATATAGTTTCATCAAGATGAAAATTACCGTACTTCAGAGAGTCATACATGCATCTGCAATACATCACAAAACAATATATAATACAAAGCACACCACCGATGCACACAAACAGTATTTCATTTGGAGTAGAGCTCTCCATCTGCATTTCTTCTGGCCTCACTCCTGCTGCTGCCTACCACATAAACCAGAGCCCACACCAAATCAATCTGGTGACACAATTAGAGAGCACAGAATGGTCCATAATTAAAAACAGATTAATTGAGATGCAAAGCAAACAAACTAGGACTTCAGTGAATGAAAACTGTGCAATGAGATTTTTTTTTTTATTGGCACTGGATGTGGCACAGAAACCTGTTCCAGATACTGAGGCAAAGTTTCTGTGTTGGGACTCGAGAACAGGCAGCAGGTGATTGAAGTTGTTTATCATTGGAGTTGTGGCACGGGAAAGGTTATTAGAGGAAGCCACCCTGTCCCCATATGATTGTTGTTTTGTAACTATACCATTCCAAAAAAACAAAAAGCATGAACCCATCCACCCCTCCATCAAGAGTCCTGACTAGGTACATGTATCAATTAGTCCTGGGCTGTCTGGCCTTGCCTATTAGCCACTGCTGCCTGGAAGATTAATGGCTGTTTTAATCTCTCACTTAGAGACTGTAATAGGTGGGCCTGCAGACAGACACCTCTCTCGCACTTTGCAGGAAAAGAGCATCAGCATCAGTGTCATAGGGTTCCTTACTATTACCACCATGATCTTACCAATTAGATTGTCTCTTACAGTAATTGTGTATAGAGGTATCTTTGTCTTTGTCAGTTCCTTTCCTGTTGTAAGGAGGAAAAAAAAGATTCTGTTTGATGAGATGAGAAGACTCATCAGTGGATATTTTGGACATCTGTTGGACACATCTGTTAACAGACTGACCTTAGATCAGGAAAAAACCCTGAATCAAACTATGTTTAATAAGGTATGAGCAAAACTAGTGACGATGTTGGAAGTGGGCTTGTGATTAGAAGGTCACTGGTTTGAAGCTTTGAAATAACATTAAGGAAACAGTTGGCGGACGCCAGCCTTATTGGACTCATCTCTACTGAGAATGAGTTTGCCTACAGGGCAGAGATAGACTGTCTGGTGACCTGGTGCAGTCAAAACAATTCATAGCTAAACACTGAAGACAGTGGATTTGGTTGTGGATATCCAAAAGAATGCAGCCCCACCCACCCCCCATCACATTTCGCTTCCTAGGCTTCATCATCTCCCAGGACCTCAAATGGTAGCTAAACATCAGCTCCCTCATCAAAAGGGCACAACAGAGGACATACTTCCTGCGGCAGCTGAAGAAGTTCAACCTGCTAAAGTCAATAATGGTGCACTTCTTCTCTATCATTCATCATTAAGTCCATCCTCACCTTTCTGAAAGACTTCGCTCTGGCTGCTGCCCACCACAACCAAGACCTCAATAGATAGATAGATAGATAGATAGATAGATAGATAGATAGATAGATAGATAGATAGATAGATAGATAGATAGATAGATAGATAGATAGATAGATAGATAGATAGATAGATAGATAGATAGATAGATAGATAGATAGATAGATAGCAATTAGATACATGAATGCCTATTAGCCTCTTCCTAGTTTATGAGTGAGCATGCTATGACTTCATTTAATCTCCCATAAGGAATTTATGGAGGGAGAGCTGCCACGTAATGGCTGAATAAGGACCCATTAAGTGTGTTTATAATGCTTTGCAGGTTATACTCATTGTTATAAACCATAATCTGTCCCAATTATACTAGCATTAATTACCAGGCCATGAATGAGGATGATCATTTTGTCATTTCAGGTTGTTCTTTCTTTCCCTCTTTCTGTCTTCTGCCCCAGTGGGCTCAGACAACAATGAAGTGCAGACACACTGTATTGTATGTTTCCTTTCCTCAACTTACAAAGAGCTGAAGAGACAGCACCTCATTATCCTCAATGTGTCAGGTATTAATTCTAAGGAGTTGGCATATACATGACGTACCTCTGCTTACCTGTCATTCAAATGCACCTCGATGATTTTCTGCCGTGATTCTCGTGGCTTTCATGTTATTTTGGCTCAGTTGTCTAATCAAGTGGCTCAATGGCACTTTTTTCAAGCAAGATGACAGAAGCTTCTCTGCTATCACTCTATTGTCACATATACAGGATGAGAGATGTCTGATTTATTTGTTACACTTTGTCTGGGTCCAAGGTTTATTAATGTATTTAGTGGGAAGCAGGAGAGGGATTCTTTGTTTTACGTATCGTTTGTTTCCCTTTCTGAAATATGATCCTCAATTACAGTCTCTGCAGTAATGTCCCATCCCCCACCCTCTATCATAAAGTACCATAAATGCAAGAATATTAAGCTACAGTGCACAATTGTGGTGGTGGTGGAATTGAAACATAAAAACATATTGATTTAAAAGAAAATCTGTAATTATGATATCTTAGGGTAGCTTCAGTAGCTATTGGTTTGCTGAACTCTTTCAAATGATCACTGTACTGGAGATTTAAGTTAATTGTCTGTTGTTTCTGAACCATTGCTTCTGCACTTTACAATAGAACTGATTGAAAGTTCTTTTTAATGAGATGTTACGTTTTGTTTTTATAATTGTTGTGGTTATGGACTGTTTGGCCTAGCCTGGCTCCGCCCTCCTACGTACTTCTGCTCAATTTTCATTTTCCTTCAGTACTCCGTCTGGGTTTGCACATCTACAGTTAAAAAAATGGACCGACAGATTCCGTTGCTCTGTACGGAGACCAGTGAAGGATATTAGAAGCAGTTTCCCGGTGAGTACTGAGTGTTACTGCACAGCCTCCAACTGAGCTTGACGACGTTGATGTGACGTAGGCAACCTGTCTGAAAGTTGTAAGTCTTCTGGTAGCTGTGCCAAGAGAAATCTCAATCATTCCCAATCTTGTAGAGAATGAGAGCGTAGGTATATATAAGGAGATAACATAGGCACAGGATAATTATTGCTAACTAAAATGTTAGTTAATATTAGTAATTAAACCCAAACAGCTAATGTAAGTCAAAACTGTATCCATGCTCCTCCTGACAATAAAGTGATTTGTCTACTATGCAACAGCAAGTCGCTTGGTTATGACACATTCGTTAGCCTATTTTTACAAAAACGTCTGAGTGAGATTTAGCGTTAAAATGGCGCCATAGGAGCTACGCTTTGTGGACACGTGCTTACCCCCTTGGGTTTGCGGTATATTTGTGGGGTTTCTCCAGCAAAATATTTGGCGGTCCAATCAATGAACAGAGGGAGTGGCTGAGAACAACGACGTTGAGGTTTGGTAATCTTCGGTGAGTTCCTAATGGTGGCAGAGAAAGATTTGAGCAAAGCCATTCGGCCCGTTGTGGCAACACTGCCAAATATCCAGAAGTTAAAGCCCAAGCAAGAACAAACTTTGCTTGGTTTTGCTGGTGGCCATGATGTTGTGGACCTCCTCCCCACAGGTTCGGGGAAAGGTTAGATTTTCCAGTCAGGGGTGAAGGAGTTAGGTTAGCGATGCTAAGCAGACGTCATTACCAAACGTTTGTGATTGGTTATAGTAGAATCAGAGAGGCTCTGGACAGATCCAATAGTTTTAAACTTTAACAGAGTACCTGCCTTCAAGGAAGTTAACACTTGTCAATGGAGAGTGGCCAGACTCTCTGTATAAATAAAATGTACGAGAGTCTGGTGGACCAGGCTATGTTTGGCCTACTGTGGCTGTAAACCTACTTTACCCTTGGGGGACAATAAACTGAACTGAAACTTTAGATAGATAGATAGATAGATAGATAGATAGATAGATAGATAGATAGATAGATAGATAGATAGATAGATAGATAGATAGATAGATAGATAGATAGATAGATAGATAGATAGATAGATAGATAGATAGATAGATAGATAGATAGATAGATAGATAGATAGATAGATAGATAGATAGATAGATAGATAGATAGATAGATAGATAGATAGATAGATAGATAGATAGATAGATAGATAGATAGATAGATAGATAGATAGATAGATAGATAGATAGATAGATAGATAGATAGATAGATAGATAGATAGATAGATAGATAGATAGATAGATAGATAGATAGATAGATAGATAGATAGATAGACAATATACATGAAATAATTATAGGATAAAATACAAGAACAACTATTTTAATATATACAGGTTGGGAAAACAAAAATGTGCAACTGCTTAATAGTATGATAAATATGTAGATAAACCAATTGTGCAGGTTGCACTAAGTGCAGTATTGTGGTGTCTTAGAGTTGTATCCAGCACCCACTGATGAAGTGTTAAAGAGTGTTAAAAAAATATATTTTGTGGTAAAGTTAAACACTTAGGAAAAGAGAAAACTAAAAGCTTTCTGTAATTCAATACAATTAAATCCAAAAATAAGAGTCCTATTAAGTCCTATTTCTATTTAATTACTTCTGTCATGTGCATTTTTTTTCTAAGGGCACAAAAATGTATTTGTGCCCTTAAAAAAAAACTCAGATTTGCAAGTCAAACAGCTGGAGCAGCACAACTGTCATTGTTTTAAAAAGTTCGCTTTCTGTGACTACAGATAGAAAAATCATCAATGGACCGCTGAAGAGACAAGAATTGATTGTACCAGTATATTTTCAGTAATGAGTCTCTTGGGAGAGAGCTGTGACTGTGAAAACCTAAATGACAGTCCGCCAGTGAAAACTTTACTTCTTCAGGGTGGAGTCGTTGTGATACAGCTATGGGGGGGGCCCTCCAATCTGCCATGTACGGTAAAGCTTGTATAGGGATTAAACCTTTGTGTCAGTGTGTTTCCAGATTCAACTAACATTCATTTTATAACACAAATGCTAACATCTGTGAACTGGCGTCTGCCTCACTGACTTGTTAATATACTACAAAATACTAGTTAATACCAAATCAGATATTTAAGATAGGACAAACTGCACTGTTTGTGTGTGTGTATTTCACTGGTGGATCTGAGAATATCTCAAAAGTTCAGACAGTGCTCGAGGCTTGCTGTCTCATGCTGCGTGTCTGACAGTCTGACAGTATCTCACTCCCACACAGTGTAAAAAACAGAGAGCAAGAGTGGCACAATGATATGTTTATTGAGAGGCTTTGGATAATAGAAAAGGTGGTGGCTGCTGCTGGAATGTCACAACCATTGACAGAAAAAACATGAACTCCCTTAGACACAGACACACACACACACACACACACACACACACACACACACACACACACACACACACACACACACACACACACACACACACACACACACACACACACACACACACACACACACACACACACACACACACACACTCCCATCACTCCAAAGAGAGAAAAAAACTTACGGCAGTACACAGGACAAGACGGTAATCACAGTTTGTACAAGCTCAAATCTACATGAAAAATTCACAGTTACACATAGATGAGGGAGGTTTTCTTCTTAGGCACAGCAAAAGCAATACAATGTGTATCTCAACAACAACAAAATAATGATAAAAATAAAACATTTTTACATATTTACACTGGATTTGAAGTGGGAACATACTCTATTTGCAACCCCCAGGGAATTGAGTGGAAAGGTTGCACTAGCACCAAAGGAGAAAATGGTATAGGGGAATATGGCAAGAAAGGTGAACGGACAGACACATGTCTGTATGTGTTTTCTCTTAACTGTAGACTAGTACCAGAGTAAGGACTCAGTTCATCTGGTTACCGCCTGTATATGTCCTTATATTATCTCTCTTCCTATACACATTTAAGATTTGCAGAACCTGGGACTGAAACATTTAATATAAATGTTATCCCAAGTCAGACAGAAGAATGGCTATTTATAACATTGTCAGTCTACATACAGATCTACTGGTCAATTTCCGGCGGCGACAATGCTTTGAAATGATCATACACAAGTAAATCACATACAGACAATATCGTAGACAGTTGGAGCCGTTTTTTTCTTTTTATATATTTGCAATTTAAGTTCGGAAAAATCCCTGTTGTTCTTGCGCTTAGGGAGTACGGTAAATAAATAACAAGGTTATTATTCGAATACTTTTACCCCTCTTCTGCGTGCTGACACAACAAGAACACCAAGGCAGATCCACACACTCCTCATTACTTTGTCCTTGGGAAACCTTGTGTTCAGGTAGGAAAGACAGTCAGTAACGTTCTCCCTCTCTTTCTCTCAGGTTGTAATACATGTAGCAACTGGACTGCTCTTTGACAGTATGGAGCCTTGTACATTTTGCCTTGTACAAATGAGGGCTGCTGAGTAGTAAGCTGGTGTTTTCATTTGTGAGAAGGGAAGCAAGCGCATTTGTTTAATCAGGCCTAGGTTTTGTTGTTTGTTATTCTGTTATTTAGTCAGTACCTTACAGTTGCCTCAGGGAATCACACAGTCAAACAAGGAAGCACTGAGACGATAAGCTGTTTAGATACTCAACAACTGAGGAGTATTGCTGGCATTTATAGTCAATTTCCACACAACTACTACACTAGAAAGAGCCATCAAACTTGAGATGTTTGCTTTAAATTAGAATTCCACACAACCTTTTTAATCACACCAAGCTCCTGGATTGTGATATTTCTTTAAAAACAATTAAAGCTGAATTGAATTTGTTTAAATCAAAATCCTCAACACACAGAACCCTGATTGGCTCACTGAAATCAGCTATAGTACTCTCATTCAAATGAGGTACAGCTGCTGGTCGAGGTGTTCAAGTGCAAATACTGAATGCTGGCCTACAGTAAATTCAAATTGGACAGATTCAAGTAATTCTGTAATGAGAGCCAATCAAGACAAAGTTAAGCTGTGATGTGTTTTCCTTTTATGATGCCCTCATGTCATGTTCATGTCATGTTAAAGTTGTTGTAATTATCAGGTTCCACCTTTCAATATCCTGTAACTCAGATATTTCTCTACGCATTGATACATTTTTGCCAAAATCTATCATTCAAGGGTTAATTAAACCCAAATATAATGGATATATAGGGTTATATTGTCATTTAACAGTATTTAAAAAACACACAGGACCAATCATCTTGAGTTGTTAGGTGATGTCAATGCTCACAGGCCGCTAACATGGGAATCTTCTCCATCCATCCATCCATCCATCCCTCCCATATGACATGAACACAGCATTTGTCTAAAGATGGTGCCTCCAAATTCTGTATTTCACCATAATGAGCCAGTTTTTTTACCCAACCTTTTAAAAGACAAATCTCAAGATTCAACAATCCTATGTGCTGATCGACAGGCGATCTTCGTCAAGTCATAAATTCATGTGATCATGTCATATTCACCAGGTATTTGTGTTGAGGTCATCTATCACTGGTAATCATATCACATGGAGTTGACCAACAATGGGTTGTAAATAATCAAAGCCAGGCATGAACTCCACTATTTGCAGCATGGACATGTTAATCACAGGGCATTACAAATAAATGGATATATTTACCATTAACCTGGTCTACTATTTACCTGGTGTTGGCGTTAAAAATCACAACTCGTACTGCAGATTTGATTGGCTGTTTGATGGCAAGATCCTACAATTGAGTTGACAAGGAGCGCCTGAACACAACATTAGTTTTTTATCTTCATGAGTCTAGACTGGCGTCTTATATTTCGGGGAGGAGCAGGTTCAGCCGGACCTTTTGTGGGCCGCATCCTTCACAGGATTCAGCCCTGAATTGGGAGACATCTTTAAAGTGCTTGAAAAACAATACAACTTTAAGTTTAACCACACAAAACAACGCACATTAATGTCTTCATAAAGTATACATTTAAACACAGAAATTTTTAATTCCTGATATTATGGGTAACGGGAAGCTGGTATCTTTTTCATTCATACACTTTCACACTCTTGGGCTCTTTTCCTATTCCTAATGTCTGGCTCTGTGGACTGGCTGAATTACCTACCACAGTGATTCTATTGCTTCACATACGGCAGATATTAACACATGCTGGATGCTTAGTGGCAGTATTCAGAGCATTAATGTGCACATACAGCAATGGGATGGTGAGTGAGTTTG
Source organism: Percina caprodes (assembly GCA_013375575.1). Taxonomy (NCBI): domain Eukaryota; kingdom Metazoa; phylum Chordata; class Actinopteri; order Perciformes; family Percidae; genus Percina; species Percina caprodes. The sequence goes on along the minus strand of JABXJD010000097.1, from coordinate 1,026,100 downwards.
CAAAAAAACATCTTTAATCCCGTGTAGCCCTTCTTTGGCAGGTCTGAAACAAAAAGGAGGGCTTCACTCCACTGGTAACCAATCACAGTCCAGTTGTGGATTGTGAGACTGTCAAAATAAATCTTGTTAATTTAGGATAAAACTTGTTATCATCACAGCTAAAATGGTTTATCACAGTGGAGATGGCATTATGGCACAGTGTGTATGTCTGTGTGTAAGTATGTGAGTATTTTCCTGCATCAGTAACAGGCGTGTTTGTTTGCTGTGTGCTTGTTTAGATAAGCCTGTGCCTGGATGTACGGTTTCCAATGTTTCTGAGTGTGTGTGTGTGTGTGTGTCAGCCTTAGCAGATTGAGTTTTATTCTCACCACTGGGAAATTTCAATCCCACAATGCACTGGGAGCGGCGCCAAATGAGGAAGCGGCAGCAGCAGCAATGAGGAACCAATCACAGCTAGAATACTGGGGGGAAAAAGGGCTTCTCCTCTCTCTCTTCTTCCCGTCACTGTACTGCCAGAAATGGTCATTGTTTAGCTATCCATCAACATGAATTGGGTTTAGAGCATGATTCAATTCTTATCTTGTGTGTATAAAACACACACACACATGTATCAGAGACACAGTAAAACCGATTAACACAAATCACACAGGAAAATGGGGATAGACTGAAGTGCTAGTTGGTTCCCCATCGTTCCCTTTTTGTTTCTGAGCAAACAAAAGCAAACAGAAACGTCTGGGAACCCTGGCTTCAGAAAATGTCAACAGCAAGAAAATTCCAAAGAATAAAACCGAATGTCTCATCATTCTCGCAACTTTAGGGGAAATTAATTTAGGCCTACTTTTACATGGGATCTCTTGCTTTTTTAATGTTTTCCCTAACCCACTGATGAGTCAGAAGGAAAGTCTTTTGTTGGATTGCTGAGCCGTGAAAAGAGAGACAAAAGAGGAGTTGATAGTTTTCCCAGCATCATGGGAAAAACATAATTTACCTAAAACGCAGCCTATAATACACCTACTAGCAGGTAGCATGACGATTCACTTAATGTACCAAAAAAACCAAAGTGCTCCCAGTTGAACAAGTGGGATGCCTTGACGATCTTTGAAACTCTTGTGATGTGTCAGCCCAAACTGTTGACATCACATTCCCCCGCCACGGCAAGGTAGGTTCAGATTTGATGTTGCATGGATGTGTGTGTGAATGCTAGTGCTTGACTGACACATGATTTTGAATCCAGTATACTACGCAAAAATTCAGCTTTTAAAGTATTATTATGCCCAAGCAGCATCTTAATGGTTGCTGACATTTTTATTTTTAGGATGGAAAAGGCTCTGAAACAGAATTAAGTTCATCACTGAGAGACAATTAGCATCTTCACTGAAAGCCAGATTAATGACCTTAAGGCAGAGTGAGGCAGGTGTTATCGCAGGTTTTTGAATATGAAACTATTGAACGATTTCTCTGGCCAGACATCAGGTTAGTTATGATCAGGGAATAAACTTGGATGACAACTAATGACATCTATTTATAACTAAAGGCCAACGTCAGCAGCGGCCCAGTATCTATGACAGCAAAATCATAAATCGATAAAACCAAGGGCATTTGTCCACAGTGTAATGTTTCGATGCAGTCATTAAAGTTAATTCGACTGGCAAAACAGTTAAAGTCCTTCTTACATTACACAATAATAAAAGTCATTTTTAAGAAGTAAAACTTTTTGGATACATTTCTACTTCTTTCAACCATTAGTTAAATTGAGAGTCAATGTAGATTTTCATATTGCAATAATATCATAATCCTACATCATCAACAAAGTGAATTAGTACATTCATGATTTTGTCCATGTAGACATTAGACATAGCTTCATGTACATTTATTAAAACCTTTGCTTTGTTTAGCTTTTCATATAGCTAGACGTCTAAACTCTGGGTCAAGTCCGTTATGTTCAAATAACTGCCATGCTGATTCCAGACAGACAGCTTTGTCAAGGCAGTTTGGGCTTTAGATACATTTTCCTTTTTTGGAGCCTTGCAACGAAATCTTGCTGAACTGTATATAAGAATGTGCAGTTGAATGACAATAAAGTCTGTCTAAGTCTAAGTCTACACAGTGGCCATCGTTAATGAAACATCGTGTTGATCACTATGAACTTGCACACACGTATTGTTTTGATCACAAACACGGTCGGTCAGCAAAGGCGTAGTCGCAGCGGTAGCCGTTGATGTGGGTAACGTACTCGTATGACAGAGTGCACGGAACGAAGCATTGTGACTAGCATCTAATGACTAGCAAGCACTTTCTTACCGCTGCTGCTGTGCAGTGAGTATCTTACTTGAACATACGCTGCAGCCGGGTGCTCAATTTGAGGCACCAAGTGCTAAACGGCGTTCCTCTCATATGATTGGTAGGTGAAATCAATTGACTCGAAAATATTAAACCGCATGCAAGTTCCCAAATTTATTTACTTATTTTTCCTCACGGCCGCACGCTGGAGATCCGGCCCGGTGCAGGAATACTTTAAGCCCTGTATAACCCTAGCGTGCATTTGTATATGATTGCATGCTCATTGCAAAAAAAACATCTTCCATCCCCTGTAGCCCTTCTTTGGTAGGTCTAAAACAAAAATGAGGGCTTCACTCCCCTAATAACCAATAACAGTTCAGTTGTGGTTTGTGGGACTGTCAAAATAAATTGTTACGAAGACCTTGACGTGAGGTACGGCTGGAGAAACAATAATGGGAAAAAGGAGAGAGTGGCTGGTTGGCCAGAGTTAAGGGTCTTTGTCTAATGTTTTCTTCGAGGTTTAGTCCAGTTAGTTGTCCTTTCGTCGCAGGCTACTGCAGGCCCAGCAACTGGACGCTGGTTTCCCATAGGCTTAGCTGCAGCTGGGGATTAAAGGTTGGTGGTGTTGTCATCTCCTTGCGCCCATTGGCCCAGTAGCCTCCCCCACACTCCCCCTCCAAGGCCGGTGACAGCGCGACGTACAGCACAGTGACAGCGCCCTCTGCAGGAGTCTGAGGAAAACGCACACACACACACACACACACACACACACACACACACATCTAAAAATCGAAATAAATCACTGCATACCAAAGATACATAAACATCAAAAGGAAATGGAGTGACTGCAGGAGGATTGAGTTCAAGTTCAACTAGAAGTTATAGCTGCAAAAAACAAAAAACCGTGCTGCTTGAGTGACTGAGTGAGTGTGTGTGTGTGTGTTTGTTTGTTTGTATTTGAGTGAATGCCAGAGGATGGTTGAAGTCACTGTATGTTATCGTCAGTGAAAAGAAGGCTCAGTGTGTGTGTGTGTGTGTGTGTGTGTGTGTGTGTGTGTGTGTGTGTGTGTGTTGCGCATGCTTAAGTGTGAGTGTGTGTTAGTGTTGATGCACTTTAACAATGATCTCAGTGTCTGCTGTGAGACCAGGAGCAGGTCCACAACATTTCCAAAGACTAATTTTTATTGTTCCTCTGAATTTGATCCTGCTGAATAATGATTATGAGGTGTTTGCAAAGATGCTTGCAAATCTTCTTAAGAGAGTGGTTTCATTGTTAATTCATATAGAGCAAGTGAGTTTCACTGCTGGCCGACTCACCTCTGGTAGCATGAGGAGACTTTTTCACATAATGTCAAGAGCGGCATCAATTCAGCATCCAGCGGTGGCAATATCAATGGATGCTAAGAAACAATTTGACAAGATAGAAAGGCCATAGCTATTTCATACCACAGCAGTGGTAGACAACCACCCAGGATAAGTCTGAAAAAAACATTTGGGTATTCCTTATAATACATATTATTTTTAGCCTATTGTGGTAGAAAGTCACAGTGTCTAAATGTAATTGAAAAACCCTTCAATTCTCCATTCATGCAACATAGCTAAAGGACTTCATAGACATCTTTCTTTCATGTTATCTTGTCCAATTTGACATGCTTCCAAAAGATGCTCCTGGTTTCATCAACTTTTTAAGAGAATCTAAGTTCTGGGTCTTGCATCTACTTTATTTTCTGATATCTGAGTCTTAATATGAATATATAATATTTGGTTCTGCATGCACCTGCATGTTATTGCTCTAGAAAAGGGGTTGTAATGGGAGAGAATCACAGTTTGTGTGTGGTTGGGTGTGTGCGTGTCAATGAGTTTGTGTGATTAATGTGCTTGCGTATATGGTGCAGAACAATCCCGAAGATTGTGCCTGAAGGCAAATGCCTGTGACAACTGCAGTTTTGGGGTCCAAACACGCACATAAGTCTTCTTTCATTAAATCCCAGGGACATTAATGGTAGCCTACAGTCAGTGCTTTAAGCTTCACAAGAAATGTTTTAAAATATAGCAAACAGTGAACAGCCTGCCTTAATCTTTAGTAGCGCTTCCATTTTCAGTGATGTGGATAGGCTGTGTGTATGTGTGTGCGCATGCATGAGTGTCTGTGATACTGCTTGTAAAATAAAATGTGTCAGTGTGGTTCACCTTGAACAAAGTTTAACAGTGCCTTTCCAGGAGAGCAGACCAGTATTGTGTTTTTTAAACGTCTAACATAGTAGCTATCATGACTGTTAGGAAAATGATTATAGTCATCACAATTTTGCTACAGTGATGCAAGTTTTCAAGTTGACATACTTTGCGAGGAAGCAGTTTGAGTCAGCTGTAAATTTATAAAATAGAAATCTAAGCTCTCCTACAAGTATGATGTATTGTATCTCTACAGAAGATTTACAGTGCAGATATTTTGTTTCCTTCCAACAGAACAAAACGTTTGGTTTGCTAAATAAAATCCTTGGTATCCTTAAAATATTCCTGCAACTATAAAGTAATTTAATGAAAATCAAGGGATTGAGAAAATCACTCGTTGGTATAGTAGAAAAATACATAGTGTACTCTGGAACAATAAAATGAGGGATATATATATATATATATATATATATATATATATATATATATATATATATATATATATATATCCTAATGATATAAAGTCTTTATTTAATTAAATTGTAAAATCAAGTTATTGATCAATAATGGTGGAAAATGTTCAAGATAAAGCTTTGTTTTCACAGACAATGATCAAGTGTACTTTAATATTTATATCATACTTGCTTTTGTGATGGTTTGGGTGGTTTCTTTGGTTTCTTTCTCATGTTTGTGTCTTAGTTTCCTCCCCGGTTTTGTGTGGTAGTCTGTCTTGTGTCAGTGTCAGTATGTTCTGTTTCCTGTTTTATGTTGATAGTCTGGTTTCCTGTTCTGTCTAGTCTTGCAGAGTTTTACTTTTGTCTGATTGTCTTGCCCCGCCCTAATGTGTTTCACCTGATGTATCACCTGTTCCTTGTTGCCTTGTTACCTCTTGTATTTAACCTTTGTCTCTTGGCAGATTGTCCTTGTGTCTTTGTTCACTGTTGTGCCGCCTTTGTTTTTTGTCTCGCAGTTTTCCCTGGACCCTTTAGGATTTTTGTAGTTTGGGATTTAGCTGATTCATTTTTGCTTCCTGTGTTTTTCTTGGACTTTAAACTCAATGAATCCCTGTGTATCTGCTCCCGCCTGCCTCCCTCATCTCTGCTTTTGGGTCCTTTGCTGTCTTGCAGAATGACAAAAATCGAATGTGTGAATGAAGCAAATGAACGTTCAGTTTTTTTACCCTGAAAAGCAGGCGGGCGATAGCACTCTGTGCCAGACAGAGGGGCGTCCAGAGGTGGCGATAGAGAGCAGTATCCACCATGCCAGGATCCACAGCACATGAACTCAGTGGGAAACCTCCACGCTGCAAATCCTGGTGGAGGTGGGAACTGAATAACAGCTGGGCCAGCTTACTGTGACAATAAGCAGCATGGGCTGAATAACGCTGGCTGAATAGAGAAAAAGCAAATAAAAGGCAGGTAAATGGCTATTCAGTTTTGTTTTGTTTATTATAATAAACTGTTGCCACAATCGGTAATATAATCCTGCAGAACAAGGCCAAATTCTCTGCGGGTTCATCTGTAAAATTTGACAAACAAGGACGCTCAGTCATTGATAGCATTTGAAACCAGACATCATTTGACTGCAAAGTCACATTTAGCAATTTACAAAGACCTACTGTACAAGTCTGGCTTTCCAGTCAAAATTAAATCAACTATCTGCAACAAGGTAACATCAGTTGCAGTTACAGGTGTACACATGCTCATCTGCAGCATCTACAGGAAAGGAGAGCATCTGCAGTTTTCACACCTGCCAGGCAGTCAGTGTTAAACTGCAGTTTGTTTTCTTACTATCTGCTTTTTGAAATACAAATCTGTGAAACAAGATCAGACTGAGTATTTAATATACAATTGATATTACAGTTTATAATTTTTTGGTTAACAGGTGGTAACACAGAGCTGTTTTCTGCTGCTTTTACTTCCCTCTTGACGTTATTAACCAAATCTGCAGCACAAAACTGTTTCTGTAGGTACTTTGTCAGTTAGCTATAAGGCCGTTGCATTAATGCCCTTAACTACTGAACATCTCGCCTTTTAGTTGTGTATTACTGTAAAGCACTGCTTTTTGTCATCTTCTAAGGACCTTTGATAGCCTCACTAAAGCTCAGCCAGCTATCAGAGAATGGCATTTAGAACAAAGAATTTTGAATTAAATATTATACATTTTATATGTTGTGAGAGGCTAAGCACACTGATATGGGCCTTCACCTACTGCTAGGGTAAAATAACACAATGAAGATATGCAGGGTAATAATGCTTCTGGACACCATTGCTTCTAACTGGAATGATGCAGAGCCAAACTGAGTCAATAATTGCCCAATAATGTCAACAGGAAAATGAGGCACTTGTGTTGGTGATGCCAGTGTAGAGGAAGTGCAAGTGAGTGTGACAAGTTGGGATTTAAAACGTTCAGCTGTTAGAGTGTATATAGAATATAAAAAGGTTAATTCCTGTTGAATACATGTTATTTCTGTAGTTTATTACAGTTTGTTTACATACTGTTTGATCATCTGCGTTCCCAGATCTCAATTGCCTTGATCCAATGTTAATACTGTACTAATTGGAATGATGGCCAAAACTATGATAAATAAAGATCCCAGTTAAATAGAATGGAATTCTTTACATAATTAAATGTTCTTTAAAATCACTATTTTTGTAAATGGCCAGCTTTGTAATCAGCTTTGTATCATTTGAAATTGCAAGTGTGTGTGAGAGCCTACCAGGTATTTAAATCATTTAGTCTGATTTCGCCGATGCGGTGGGCAGAGGAGGAGACGTTGACCACGCGTGAGAAGTTACCACATTTCCCAGAAACCTTCAGTGTGTCCAGGAGCAGCCAGGTCAACAGGAAGTGGCCTAGGTAGTTCACACCAAAGTGCTGCTCAAAACCATCCTCAGTACGACCCTCAGGAATCAGCATAACACCCGCTTGGCACACAAACATACACAAGCATTTCAAGCACACAAAATCTCAGTTTGTTATGCCTGTTATTTATGATATAAACTTGGAACTTTAACTGGCATGCCGCTTCTGTTTTAGTCTGATATTCATATAAATACGAAATGTATTAGTGACTGGCTCATCAATGAGGGAGATAGATCACACCTATGGCCTGAACACTACATGTTGATATTAAAAGTGCATGAAAACTAGTTAGCAACGGAGCAGAGAAATTGATAGCCAAAAGAAATGGACTTTGATGGAATTGGACCACAGAAAATAGCTGTCTCAAATCGCGCACTTCTGTTAGACTGTACAGATCGTGCACTATGTACTGTCTTGCATAGTGCGTAAATTTCGACAGAAGTGTTGTCTCAAATCGCGCACTGCCATGTGCACTTACCGGAAATTATGTTCACATTTCACCCTTCTTCTGTACAATTGTGAATTTCAAAGGAGAGCATTCCAGTCTATTATTTTTTGCGAATAATTCCTGCTTTGTTTTTGATACTTAAAAATAACAAACAAAAATAAATGTGATTTTGTTTTTATTTGCTCCGTGTCACGCAAGGATAACGATTGCGACGCCACCGTCATGTTCCCCCATTAGCTGAAAACGGTATACACAACTGTATTGTAATATTCGTTCTGGTTAGCGCACTCTTTTCAATCCATTAAACCTATTCTTTGCAGACCACTATTTGATGTATATACACTTGTTTCTGCTCTAAAAATAAGTAACGTTAATATATTACTATATTAATATAAACTCAACGGTTTCATGAGGACATCCTTGTGGCCCATAGATAAGACTGTTGTTGTGAAGCATTACCCTTACAACTTACCTAATAGACAAAACATAAGGTAACAGCCCTGACATGTAATAGAGCCCATTCCTCTATTCTGTATGATCTAACATTATACGCTTGTAACAGTCATGCAACGTGTAATACAAGAGATAACAAAGTTAAATACTTTTAAAATAGTTTTATTTTAAAAATGCGCTTGTGGTTCTGCAGGCTCCCCCCAGGCCGTAGCTATTTTGATGGGGATAGGGACATGAGGGGGGACTTCAGACTCTCCAGGGGATCCTTCTACGGTCTGATGGCCATCGTTGCCCCTAAATGACGGACCTCTATTCCTCGTTTGTCCCTGAAGAGATGGGTTATACAGTATCAAGTGGAGGCAGTAACAGCAGATTCGTTTTAACATTACGCTACTGTTAACGTTACCGGCAATCTGATTGATCGGAATATGTACAACTTGTTAAGATCACACACTTAACACTAAAATCTTCTACAGTGGGAAGATAGTTTAACACAAACGATATACTAGCTACAACACATGTAATGTTATCTTATAACTTATTTGCCAATCTGGTTAAACTGCCGCTGTTAGCTAGCTAACGTTAGCTTGCTAGCACGTCAACTTACGGTACCAATAAAGGTTATAATTCGTGGTACCAAAGTCATTATCGACTGTAAAATTAACCAAATATACATATACAGGTGACATATGTTATAAGTTTAGCAAAAAGACTAATTAGTATCGCTCCATCGGTCTTGCTATCGCGTCTAAGTGTTGTTAGCCCCGCCCCTTCCGCTACCCAAGATGGCGACCGTTGAGTGTGGAAAGTGTCCATTGATCCACACTCAACTTTCTGGCCGTTTTGAGTGCACCATTCGGGAACTCTAAGTGTACTGCATTTGACCGTACTTCGACAATGTGAACGCACTATGTACTCAAATAGTATTTAGTACAGAAGTGCGCGATTTGAGACACAGTCTAAACATTAACAATTTCAGGTCCGGGTCTTATGTGGAAAAATGATTCAACAATATTAATTTCATATAAATAGCATCCATTTTAAAATCAGTTTAATGAAACACATTTGGAGGACCAATGAAGGGCTTGTTGAGCTCAACTGACAGGGCTGTGGGTGTAGATCAGATATAAAAGGTTTCCCTAATTGATGACCCAGCCAGATGGAGCACAAGCTAAACATAGTACTTGCAAAAATGCTGAAATATACTGTTTGTAAAAGTGTGTAACATCATCTTAATTACACCGCTGTGTAAAGGATTCCAACTTTTCTCACTGAATACTATACATCTGCAGTATACAGTCCACACATGGTAAGAACATGACATTGCCATCACTCACCATTATTGACCAGAATGTTTAGCGGCAGGTCCCTTTCCTTGAAATTCTGGACAAATTGACGGACAGACTCCAAAGAGGCTAGGTCCAGTTTGGTGAATTCGACTGGAATGGACACACACACACACTTCAGAGCCATTGTAAACAGATTATTTCTTGCCATTTTGGCTGTGAGACATCGAGTGTATTAAACATCTCTTACAGCAGGCTTGTGGGTTCTTTAACTACAATACTGGCAGCACTTCGCTTCTTTTGCTCCAGCACATTACTTTAAACCTAATAATTCTTCCCCATTCTAACACACCATTATATCTATGTATAGTAAGACACCAATGCCTAGCAGCTTGTATCCTCTGAGCGTGAAAGTGATTGTGTGAATAACTGTGTACACTGTAGTGTATGTGGAAAAATAATTTTGACGATGCTTAACACCAAGTATACTGTCACAGCTTGACAGACATTGTGAGGCCAACTACTAAGCACAGTATGAAGAGTGTCAATGTACAAGCAGCACTATTAGCATAATACCTGCAGATGTATAGGACAACAACGAAATGAGACTTCCTCTTACCTAGCCAATAAATATCCCATATTATATGGGATTAATGTAAATGTTATGGTGTCTGTCCCTCGTGTCACTCTTTCAACCTGTAGGAGTGTGTCATATTGAGTTTTTATACTCTGGTGTTTGTGTGTGTCTAAGAAAGTAGAGATATTATATTTAAACTTACTTAAAAACATGCTGGTTGAGAGTTTTGCCAATTAATTTTTAAACTTCTGATTTGGCATGTAGTATTTAGCTATTATCTGGCCTGCTCTAAAGTGTTGCATTTTAACTTCTTTTTGAGCCCATTCCTGTCTCTTTCTGTGTTCTCCTTTATTTCCCAAAAGGCTCTCTGTTGGTGAAGTTACCCTTCCAATGGACTGCAGAGTCACTCCTAATCTTAAAGTAAATTGAAAGCTCTTTCATCAAGAAAAATATTGGCTCTAAATGTCTACTTTACATCAAGCTCTGTGTGCACATTACAGGCTTTGATTTTATTCCTAAAGAAAAAATCTAAATGTAAAAATACTGCATGTCCTTTTTGTAACCTTTGTGTTTTTAAATTGGCATTGGTTTGCACCAAACCACAAAAAACAGGTCTTACCTATACATTATGGAAAATATAAAGTAATATTATAGCAGTGTTCAAATATAATCACGCCAAGAGTATAAAACATATTTACTGAACGATGTTCTGCCGTATTTCAGGTTTGGTAATGTGTGCAATATTGGCAACTACAACAGGTTGAGGTTTTTCATTTTATTTTTCCTTAGGCTGGCTGGGGAAACCCAAGAGTTATAATACCCAACGGTGGAATTGTTTTCTCTAACATACTCCCATATGTGGAAGTGACAGGTAATATTCTCTATCAATATTATGTTCTATAACAATGTAATGAGGAACCAGGAGGTCATCTATACTAACAAGTGTCCATGTGGCACATAAGCCATGTTCCGATTATTTTTTTTATTAATGTCATTATAGGCCTCAGTTCAACCCAAACCCTCAATGTATGGCAAATTACAGTGAACCCCATCAAAATATCAAAATATCTTTGCTTCCTGTTGGTCTCAAATTACTTTTTTGGTATTCATTCAATCCTTTTTGGATAAACATCTGCTGCCAAAGTACTAAAACACAAGCACACTGCCATAATACAGAAAGAAGACCATGTCTTTCAAACAAAGAAAAATTGTATATTGTTCCTCCCTATAACTCCAGTAAGCCTGTAGGGGGTCAAAGTTATTGGACAAAGACAGGAAAAAAGCCATCATGACAGATGTGAGTGCAGCCCTTCCCGATGAAGGCCTGATAGCAGCCTTATCTCCAAGCCATGCCACTTACCTTCTGCTGTGTGTGTGTGCGCGCATGTGTGCGTGCGTTTGTGTGCAAGAGAGAAAGATGGAGAAAGAAAAAGCAAGTATGTGCATTTCAATGGCCGTAAGCAGAAGTATATCTCAGAATGTGTGTGTATTTGGCTTGTGTATATAGCAAGCAAATGTGTGCGTGTCCTGCCTGTCAGTCCTCTCCCGTCCTTTTGAGTGGACTCCATTGGGGACCGATCCCTTTCAGACAGGCAAGTCATATCTAGAAAGCCCATTGGGGGTGAAGTGCCATCGATCTGTTGTGGGCCTGTCTGCCGCCAGCCCTCAATTAAGACCCCAGGATCTTCTATAAAGCTCAGCATCCTCAACTCAAACACTGACTGTGATTGAGTGAGATACAGTTTCTGAATGTCCTCTGCTTTCAGTCTCCGGTTGAGCTGTTCAAAATCTGCACGGCTTTCTACGTCACTAGCCGAAATGAGGTGGCTAACCGTAGCACACGCTAGCGCTAGCATGCTAGCTCGTTCTCAATGGCAAAACACTGCTACAACACACACTAGTTCACCAAAATCTACAAAAGAACTACTTCTATGTCCCTGTTCTGCAGGCATTCCACAAGTGGCCCTCGTTTAGAAGAAGTCTCCCAGCTAATCCTGCCTTGCACTGACCAAAGTTGGAGAAAGCGTTATTTAGCTGATGTGATCTTACCTAGCTACTGCACATATGCAACTCCCAACAAAGATAGTATAGAAGTGAGCTGTCTCACTCTGTAGCTAAAACAGGTAATATGTCTCAATCTGTAGCTAAAACAAGTGAGATGTCTCACTCTGTAGCTAAAACAGAGACCTAAACACACAGGGTGAAAACAGGATCCGCAGCAATGTGCGATACAACAAAAATATGGTGTTTTTTTTTTTAAATGAAACCATGTAAATCTATTCTGGTACAAACTCGAAATACAATTATGAACCTGAAAATGAGCATATAATGGGCACTTTAATGCAGGTTTAAGGATTGTCATTTTCTTCTTAGACAAGATTTTTTATTTAATGCACTGCCACTTTCCACTCTTTCAGTCTAAATCAATTTTAATTTTATTATACTTTATTACTTAATTTACTATACAAGTTGAAATCAAATGTTGAATCTGAATCTGAAAGCCAATCTTATTGTTAGAATAAAGTGAAATTTGTGACACAGTGGGAAGAGGATAAATGCTTGAGTCCTGCGAAATTTATAGTGCCATGATTTTAAAACGTCTTTGTCCTTTATGTCCTCAACAACCAGACAAAAACTGCCAAATATAAGTAGATATAGTAGATAAGTACTATTTATTCTGAATTCAGATTTAATAAATAAAATGCATCAAATCCCACTTCCAATCTTAGTTTGTAAATGATTCCATCTGTTCATTAATCAAGTTATTACGGACAGACATTTTGACATGTCATAGTAGGAAAAGCACAGGTGTAAATATTAAAATGAAAAATGGCTTAATTCCAATTAGCTGCTTTAGTTTTAGGGTCTTGGTATTTTTCATGCTGGCTTAGTGTCACATGATTTACTGAGACTCTTGAATAGAACAAAGCCTTTGAGAATATGTTATTTTAAGGTGAAAGGTGAAGGTGGCTTTTCTCATACTACTTAACTGTTGTCTACAAAACAACAGATTTTTGCCACAGTGTGCTTTTTGTTATTGCTTTCAAACAAAAACACTTTTATGACTTGGAAGATTAGGGATTTCTAACTATAATTAAGGATTTTCTAACTCCCCCCCCCCCTTACCACACAAAACGTTCTGTCTTTGCATCTCAACCAGTTGCTCTTTGTAATTAAAAAAGCAGACACAACAGTGTAATGCAATTATGTGCATCATTTTGAACACTAAAAGTGATGGTAGAAATGGTTACTGCCACATCAGTGCACAATCAGAGCCACTGTAGTACCCCAAGAACCATTAAAAAAAAAAAAAAAAAGCTTGTTTCAGTGAAAATCCCTCAACTGTTTATAGTGGGCTTCTAGAGTTCATTCAGCTTTCATGCAAAAAATCCCCCTAACTACAGAAGAGGGAAAGTAAGAAAACTCAGACAAATACTACAAATAAACTAAATATGTTTATAAGTTATATTAAGACAATACATTCACATGATAAGAAGCACAAACTACATTTGTACAGTGTGTGCATTAATGTTGAAGTCTAAAAATGTAATGGAAAATCACTGAACAGTTTTCTAAGTTGAATCTGTTTGCACTTAATATTTGAACAGCAGTATAGCAGTTCAGACAGTCAAACCTATTGTGCCACTTTGTTTAGTAGTTAATCCTGTTTCATGTAGCTTGGAGCAATTTAAATTTGTAAATAGTTACAAGTGCACTCTGTTTTTTCGTTTTTTTTACCCAGGTAGGTTTCGGCATGCAACAGTACATGTCCATAAATAATCTCACTTTTACATGCTAAGTCTACATGCTGAACAGAAGGTAATTAATATGTAAGTTGGCTAATGCCCACGCCTCATACACACAAATCATAGTACAAGAGTTCAGTTTCTGGCATTCATTCTGCAGCATCTTTTTCTGCTATATTTGGTGTTTCTGTGCATAAAGGAATACATTAAAAAATAAATAAATAAATAAATGAATAAAAAAAAAAGTTATGAGAGGACTGCCTGCTTCATTTACCATAAAATTCCCTGACTGTGACAACAGTAGATATGATTAAGTTACATTACATCTAAATTGGATATTAAAATGCATCATTGGTAAACATTAGATTTTCTCTTTTGCTTGCCAAAAGGTGAAAGATCTTACATTACTCACATGCTTTTGAAACTGACAGCAAACCCTTTCATTGGTGCCAAATGCTTTACTGTCAGATATCTTTGGACTGGAAAACAATGTCTTAATGTGGTCAAATGTATGGAAGCAGAGAACGGCCATCCTTTAGATTATCCTTTATCAATTATTTTTCTAATGCCATTATCTTTTGATTATGAGTTAATTATGTTATCTCGAAAATTGACTATCTTATGATAATGAGATAATTAAGTGATTTGTTTCCTCTTATTATTTATAATGTTTTTTTCAAGGAGAAATGCCATGCCATCATGCACTGCAGTCGATCCAGCTGTTACTCGCATCTCAATGGTCAAATCAGCCAGCGCTACAAATGTAGTGCACCCATATATACATGTATGTAAATGCATTCAAACGGCCCAGATCAGTTGTGATTTCCTTGCATCACCTCTTTACAATAAAAAAAAGTAAATATATAAAAGGTTATATTTGACTGACCCCTCAAAGACACACACAAAAAACTTCTTATTAGGTGAAAAGGAAGTATAAATACTTTGAACTTCCTGATAAACAACACAGTGTTAGTTAAGAATATTATGTCCGGGCATAGTGCCAGTATAAGCTCCTCCAAAGACAGGCTGTTACCCCAGTTAACTCCTTCTTATAAGGTTAAAGGGATGATACACTTGCCACCACAGGAATATTGTAAGGCTGTCTTACACATACAAATAATATAGAATATAAAATATGATTTAAATTAAAATGCTTTGACTAAAGCCCACTTGCAGTCATTGACATATTGCCACAGGATTGTACTCAAGCTGGGGACAATGCTTTTGTTACACCGAGCGATACTAGGACATGATTAAACCAAAAAGTAGAGTGTGCTAAGCTGTGGTGATTTTTACTGTAATTTGAATAATATATGTATAATTATGTACACATTTGGAAAGAAATGTTATTCTGAATCAAGTCTCCTGTACATTAAATACATAATAATGTTGCTACAGTTAATATTGTATGCTCAGTGTTAGACTCTAGATATAAAGCTATAATCTGGCCCAAAAAAATCAGCCCCTACTTGAACCCACATAGTTTGTTTCCATGTCCAACCCGAGCCCAAACCACGGCAGCGGTTTTGGGGCCGAGCCTGATTAAAAACCTGTGCTTCTACTGTTTTTCATCCATGCGTGTAAATTGAATAGATCAGATGTAGGTGGCAAGTTCAAAATTAGCATGAGCATTCTGATTGGTCAAAATTCTGAGAATAAGACCCAGGTTAAAAATTACTAGAATTTCCCTTTCATTATTTTCAAAGTGAATCCAATAAACACAATCTTTTATATTCTATAAAATATATAAAGATACTTTCTAATGAAATTAAATTAGTTGTCATTGGTGACGCCTTGAAATCCCTAAAGGACATCTACAATTGTCCACAGGCCCCCAGTTTGAGATCCACCTCTGCAGCCTACATGATTATTATAGCTGTCAGCCATTTCTAATAAAAGACAAATGTGCAAACGCTAGGAAGGATGCCAAAGGCGGTTTGGACAGAGATGTTTAAAGCTCCTGCCTTGCATACTAATGAGAATCCTTTACCGTTTCATTCACACACACACACACACAGTGCACAAGCATCTGGCTACAGACACCTCCCTTGTTCCTTATGCGTCAGTGTCTGCCAATTACAAAAGAAGTAATCAATTCCACCACCACCCCGTCCAGGGAAATCGACTTCAATGACACCAGCTACATGGCCACTGTCTCTGTACCTGACAGCCACTTACACACTAGCAGGGACCTAGCCAGCCGGCTTTCTGCTGCTCTCCACTGCAAGGCCAAGGAAGACAAACTACGGCTTCATTCCAAAAAAGGAAGCGCTATATTTTGTATTATACATAATCTGTAACCAGCTCCTCCATTGATAACTTAATAACCGATACAGTTACAGCAAGTTTGCTATTCATAAGATGATCATTGTTTTACTCACTGGAGTTTGACTTCATAGACACATATCAATTAAATAATGTATAAACTTTAAATGTGACATGGTAACAATAACTTTTTGCTTTGCTTTAGAGTTTTGCTGTAATCACCAGATAGAAGGGCAGTATTTCACTTCAGTTTTTCCCACAGATTAGAAAGCAATTTGTGGCTTGGGTGGGGGAGGGAGATCAATAAAGATTTCTTGAAGAAGGCTGGCTTGTCCAGAGCCAGGCCAGCTCAGCTGCGTCTTTCTACTGTCATGTCCCACTGTCTCTCCCCCGCACGCTGTCCCTTGTCCCCTTTCTAACTGTGTATAGTTCTGCCTCACATGAGGAGAGAGGGGAGGGTGCTCGCTGGACAATACTGGCAACTTTTTTACAGAAAGTTGCTGTCTTTTCTGTCGCTAGTCGCTTTTGATGAAAAAAAGTCACTAAGGGGGTCTGAAAAGCCGTTAAAGTTAAGTTTGGCAACACAGTTTTCATGGAGACAGATGCTGTGTTTACATTTTTAAATAGCGTTAAAAAAATAATAACGAAACACTCATTTTCAATTACAAGAGAAGGAAATTGTGTATTTAGGAGAGAAGAAATAAAATGCACACCAAAACAAAATTATGGCCAAAAAAATCTAAAAAAGAATTAGCCTTTGTGCGAGTAATGTGCACAGAGTTTTATTATTCTGTATGCTACATACCAGGTATATTAGCACAGAAGCATAAATACATATCCCTGGTATTTGTTTTGACCTAATTAGGTTGAAACACAATTGACATCATTTTTTGTGCAGTTACAGTGGCCCCTGTATTCTGCGGTGAGCATGGATTTTGTGCACTGATGTACTGATGACATCAGTACAGTAATTTAACTGAGGAAATATTTGTGTTTTCACTGTGTTTAATACTTTATTTTCAACAGCTTAACAAACAGAGATTAGAGAAGCCTGGTCGAGTATGTGAGTGTACTAACTAGCCTCAAAATAAAAGTGATGTTTTAACCCCCCACTGTTTGTGTCTCTTAGATATATCCATTACCCATTGCTGAGTTTTGATGGTCTGGTCAATTACCATTGCTAAAATGGGTCCATGAAAGATAACATAGCTTGCTAGACTGAGCGTTGTTGTTTGGAGCACATTTGCATAGAGCTTTTCTCTACTTTCCCCTATACTGCTGCTGGCGCCTTTTAAATCTCTGTAGCTCAGCGGGCAGCACCAGGCTGCAATGCCAGGTCCCATTCACAATGTACAGCAGCCTATCGCTCTCCCAGCTTCAAAGTCTGTATGTGTACGCGGACCCTCACGGAACAACTGAGGCTCCAGGTTTAGTGGCTGTTTCCACAAATATGTCTGACCAGTTGTATACTCTTTTATATCTCTGAAATCTGATGTCCTCAGGCATTGGCCTTTTTGTCTGTTCTAAAGGCCCGGCTGAAAACTGTGGCGGACAGAGCGTTTCAGGGCCCTGAGGCTCAGGAATTATCTGCCCGAGGAAATCGAGTCGGCTGAGTCAGTGATCTCCCTTGTTAAAAACATAATTTTATCAGCGAGCCATCCCTGATTTTACTTGACTTAGTTCAAAGTCAAGTAAAATCAGGGATGGCTCGCTAATAAAATTATACTGATTAAAATTATACTTTTACTAAAAAATGTTTTTTTCAACTGTATTTTTTTTTTAAACCTGATGATTTTATGACTTTTATTTTGCTGCCTTGTGAAACATTTGTAACGTGGATTTTGCTCTATAAATAAAGATTATAATTTAAAAAAATAAAATATGTGTAATGTATTCTATTTTGTAAATTTAAATTTTTCTTTAAAAACAATAATTCAACCACCACTGATTTCTGCATTAGTACCAATCTTCCCCTGAGGTAAACACTGAAAGGCCTTGCAGGGATAAAGACTCAAGGCTGGTACAGACAAGAATAACTTATGAGTCTCCTTAGTCATGAGACCACGGTGGAATATATGGTGCTGTGAAGGTCAGTTGAATCAATTCCTCAACACGGGAGTTACAGAGAACACTGTAAGTGTTAGCCAATGGAGTAATAAATGTCTTTGCTGCTATCGTTTGTCTCCCCTCATATCCATCACCTCCATCTGAACCTCCAGAATCCTTTCCTCTTATCTTTCTTTTCCCTGTTTTATTCATCACGTTCTCCTCCGTCCCTCTGCCTCCTCCCACATCCGTCTCCACCCCTCCTCTTTTACATTTCCCTTGACTTATCTCCTTGTCTTCTCGTAGCCTTGTCCTCTGTATCCTCCTCTTCCTCACGTCTAGATCGTCAACAGTCCTGATATTGTACAGTTAGCTTGGATGCTCTGTGTGTCTTTATATGAGTGTGCAATTATGTGTGTGTGCCTTATAAAAACAGTACAAACAATCCTGAGGGACACACTGCCACAACTTTGCCCTTTATATTCTAACACTGGCGTAAGAAAAACAAGTACATACGTGAACAAGCATATATGTGTGTGTGTGTGTGTGTGTGTGTGTGTGCGTTTGAGAATGTGTTCTCGGTGTGTTTGCAATGTTACCTTTGGCCTCTTTGTACTCTTCACAGATACTTCTGACGGCCGCCAGACCCTCCTGCTCATCCCTTCCACCTGAAAGAGAAGGAGACACATACAGATTAATACAATGTCTGACAAGCCCTTAGAGGCTTTAAATGAAATACAGATTTTCCTATTTTTCTCTCAGACCTGTGTTCTTTCATCTTATAAAAAACATTTTCCTCTGTAGGTTTTTTCAAATAAAGAGTTCTTGATACAACCATTGGGCCCGTGAAGGAAAGACTAACTATACGGTACTTTAAAAAACAACAACAATTAATTATACCATTTATAATGTATAAGATATCAGACAGAAAGTAAGCCTGATGGTAAATGAGACTATGATTAAAAAAATTCAATTTTTAAAATAGCTGTATTATTCTGGAATATGGCATTGAGAAACAAACTAGATGTGAATTAAACATTTGAATTTAAATGTGTTTATATTTTTGTCTTAAAGATAAAATTGCATGTATTGACAAGAAATGCAAAACATCTACTACACCAAATACCAATCAAAGTAGAACTAACTAGTGTTGGGTAGACAAGTAGGATTTCCACTCTATTAATAAATTAACTTAAAGTACATCAACCTTACAATTAGTAAACTGTAGCTGACAATGCATAATGTGGGTCTATGTTTTTATACAATTATTAACAGGCAATAAACAAGATTCCAGACACCACACTGGACATGTTTTTAATTGTTTTTATTAAATTTATTTTTGCATAAAAATGAACACTGCCTGAAGAAAGTATTTAGAAACAAAGAATAGAATTATAATAAAGTCAAAGAGGAGAAACTAAGAAAGAAACAGAGTTGGTGATCCTCATTTTAAAAGAACCATTCCAAGTTAGTTGCCTGTGCACACAGGGCCATCGACAAAACAAACAGAAACTTAAACGTCATAAAACCCACTTCTAACAAATTTGTGCCGACAATTAGTCAATTAAGCAAATAGTCAACTGACAAATAATTAATTGACAAAACATTAGTCGACTCGAACATAAGCTGGTTCCCATATCTCAGATGGGCAGATTTGTTGCCCACTAACATTCACCCTGTATGAAAACACTCACAGATGCAAACTCTCTTTTAATTCACACAGATAGCCTACATGCACACTCATTTTCTCTCCGCACACATACATTACAGACACACTAATCTTGGATTATCACACAGGCCTTTTCAAGGGCACAGCATCATCGACCCTGATCCATGAGCTTCAGCATGGGCTGAATGATGAGGCTCTTCGGGTCAAACAAACGCAAAAATAAATAATTTTAGACAAATAGTTGCTCTTCAACAGGCTTCTCTGAGTCAGTCTTCTTCACTGAGAATGCTGCATTAATAATCATTTCGGCACAACTAGTTTCGGGCCGAGCTCTCCATTAAAATAGCCACTGATTAAAAATGCCCCATGGTATTATATTGCGTACTAAATATTTTGGGCTGGGGTTTAAAAATGTAACCTAATTAATTTACTTAATCTTGCAGCAGCTGAGCAAAAGGATAAATGAGCGTGACACAGAGTAAGAAAGTCCTTACATACACCTGTAGTAAACTCAATATTAATTTAACGTCTGAGTGTTAATTAGACAGCTGAAGACACCACTTAAACTGTCTCATTCATGCAGTTTATCCAATTTGCTGAAATTGCAAAATGCAACAGCTAAGTTTGCAATGTGTTGGAGCTATCTCTTGATAAACAACAGTTTATTCATACATGAAGTGTATGTAACACATTTGGCCTCCAGAGACTTTTTCTTCCACTATATCAAATGCAGTAATGTAGATTTTCAAAGGACAAAGATGATTTCCTTTGTGAGTCCAATTCATGAATCCCAGATATCACCATGTGTTACATAAACTTACAATAATGTAATGGCACTTTTCAAAATAAAGTAATGAAGTAATGCATCCAACTATTACACTGCATATGTTAAGGCCGATAAACTTGTTTCTGTAATTGGCCTTTATTCGTGACTTTATGAAATGTAGGAGACGTCGTAAGAGACAGAATTAGACAAGAAATCTGTAATTTGATTTCTTCAAGATATCTAAATTACAAAGTGCCTTGTTTGGAAATTTAAACATTATGTCCAATTTGGAGAATTAAAATATAACGTCTTGCTTTGATATACAGATGAGTAACTTCTTCAAACCATGACAAAGCTGATGCATCAAGGTACCCTGTCTCCTTTTTAAAGCTTTATAGTTGTAAAGTTACCTAACTTCCCCTCTGCAGATCAGTAAAGGCGTATCTAATCTTATACACAATGACTCATGTCCATGTTTGTCAAACAAATACAGCTTATTAATTAAGCTTACAATTAAGTCATACTGCACATGTGCTATTTGTGTACACATTTTACATTTTCTTCATTCATTTATTTCATTCTTTTCTTGGAAGGATCTACTGATTTTGCATAACACGTATGCTGTTATTCATGATTCCAGTCAACACACATTATCTTAAAAACACTCTAAAAGGCACCATTTTAATTTTAAATCTATTTAAAAACACTTCAAGCACAATTGCACCCTGGTTAATATCCAACTGATATTTGACAGTAGGGAGGCTAGAGACATAAACTCTCCTTACACAAGCACTATCACTCCACCTGGAATATGCATCCACTTCATTACTACAGAGAGATCCACTTAACCATACATATTCACATTTCATAAATTATCTCAAGAGGCATGGATATTTGAAATGGAGATACACTCAGAGACCTGTGGGATCAGCTTCAATGCAGATAGAATAGTAAGAAACACTTAACCAAGTTACTAAATTTTTGATTTTGTGTGTGTAATCACACGTAGGGCTCAAGTCTGATTTATGTTCTGCACAAACTATCTGCAAGGATACCCTGACATTGACTTTGGGTTATACACACTGAATTAATAAAGCAGAGGTTTCTTCAAAGTTGTAAAGCTTGTGACCTGAATAGAAAACGCAGTCTCATCCCGGAAGCGCATGGAAACATATTGCTGTTCTCTGCACGCCCAACTTCATGGAGGTGTTTAGATCATGGAGTGGAAGAGCTTTTATGAACTTGTCAATGTCATGCAATATGCCAAGATTTGAATAGGTAATCATCTTCACCTCAAATGCGTCTGACTTATTGTGGTACTGGTCTAATTGGAATGTGTAACACCACATTCCCTCCTTATACTCATCTCTGCTTTCTATTTTGATGTAGACTCTGCACAGTTAAGTAGCTGCAATATTAAGAGATATAGATATTATTATCAGACTATGTTGGTAAGAACACTGTTCAGTCAGCTGAGTATTTCACAATTAATGGATTGATTGCTTTGTCTATAAAATATCCAAACACAGGGAAAAAAAATGCTTATCGCAGTTTTTTAAAGCTCAGGGTGATGTCATCAAATTGCTCGTTATCACCAGACTAACACTTTGAAACTTCAAATATTAATTTTCCTCTTCAATGAAGAAAAGGTTCACATTTGAGAAACTGGAATCAGGGAATTGTTGACATGTTTGATTAAAACTGACATTAACCATTAATCAGTTATCAAAATAGTTGCAGATTATTTTACGGTCGTTTGACGTGAATCTGAAGGAGTTCTTTGACTGAGTCCATCTTCAGGCATACAGAAATCTACAGCCACTAATGTAGTTCTTTATTATTTCACAGTTATGCAGTGGTATGCAAGCTTTTATTGCATGCCATGAAACCAAGTTCTTTTAAGACTTGTGAATAATCTGTAGGAAGAAATGGTTACAGACTATACTCACACACAGTAAATTAAGTTTGTATTTATACTCTATTGCAGTTGCATTAAGTTGAATTTTATTTTGATTTATATGTTGTCTATTATTAATCTGTGTTGAGAATGTATGCCTATAACCACTGCTGTCTTATCTTTGGGGAAAAAACAATATCAAATTAAAGAAATGCATGAGTAAAAGACATTATGTCTCACCAAAAAATGGAAAATATCTTTGTTTGACCAATTAAAAGTTGCAATTATTGCAAATACAGGCCATGCTGTTGCACATGGCCACCTTAACCAACAGCTAATTAATGTAATGTACTGTAATTTGTAAATTAGGTAATACAGTTTGTGATTTCCACAAAATGTAAAATGTTAAATCCATGTTTAGCTGTTACAAGTATAACACATTCTGCACAAATACAAGTCTTTAGGAAGTCTGTGGTTTATTGATTTACAGGTAAGATGAAACCAAACCCAGTAACCGCAGACTATATACAGAGAATAAAGAGTAAAGCTTGATCATGTTGGTTTAATTGCAGAAGCTGAAATGACATCATGCCCCACAGGAGTGTACATTTGAGGAGATGCTAATGGAAGTTAGCTCAGCTGCCAGTTGTGGAGTATTGGGGATTTTTTTTTTAATTTGGGGAGAAATCGTACAAGAAAAGATAAACATAAATTCCCAGTACAAGTCTTCAAACAAAAGAACAAAGCACAACAATACCATCAATTAAACAGGATCCCATCCTACCACTCCTGCCTCTACCACAGAGAAAACTATAGATGCAACCGATCAAAATATAAAAAGCTTCAGATGATGTGGGGCAGATTATGAATAGGCCTGTCACTGTAACAGATCAATTGAATGGTTGTTGTGTAGTTGTTTACCAAGCTTTGCTTGACAAATCACTATTTGATTTTGTAGGATTGTTACTGTAATAATACTTTCATATTTACATATATGCAAAAACACACAATTGGGGTGCCTTAGTGACCTAGTTTCCCGTAAACTTTATAATGACAACATATAATTCACAAAAGAAAAAACGTTTTACAATCAAACAAAAAGATTCAAGATTGTTGGCTCTGAAATTTAGTCAGGAGTGACTGGAAAAGCCCAAAAAAATTTCACATGTGCACATCCAAGCAGCACTTGTAATGTAAGACCATGTGGATTGTAAGCTCCACTGTTACTCTGCTGTCTGTGTCAGTTTTGGAAATCAGGAACTACCGGTTTTAAGCTTCTAAGTTGGTACCCGGTGACCAGATCATTTCTGCAGATAAAAAAATAATTTTGCTTATGCTTAGATACATGCAAATGTCTCTGTGAACCTACACAGACTACTATGGACTAACCCCCAATTTCCACAGGATGCGTAACGGCTGCGTGTCGGCTCCGTGCTCCGCCGTCCGTCTATACCCACCAGGTCCGGATTTGTTGCAGAACAACTGCAGCCATGACTAACAGCTAAAGTCTTGAGGACCCACAAGATCTCGCAAATTCATGTAGAATAGAACCACAAAAACAACAACAGTTTGTTGCCATCCCGAGGAATAGAGAGGAAACAACTCTGTGCTGTGTTTTTAAGATGTAGCGCAGGGAAATATGAAGTACCTTCCACTTAAGGGGCAGCACAGCGCAAAGTGTCTTTGCTAGTTTAAGACCAACACAGTTGTCAATTTCCCATCCACTAGGATTGCTGTGTGTCTGACAGGGTGGGGGCGTGGCATTCCGATGGTGGCTCTCCGTCGTGATGGCGGTCAACCATCACGATAGACGATGATATCATCCATCAGCACAACCCTATAACAAATCCCCACACAGATAACCTAAACAAAGCTTTCCAAATAACTCTTGTACACACATGTACACACACGCATTCACACACAATAAATTAGCAATGAAAATTATTGCTCCAGGGAAACTTCCTTGCCTTAGGTCACTGGCAACAACATGGCGACATCACAGAATAAAAACTCTCTTATGGCAAGAGGCTTTTCCTGTAACAGCCATCTGTAATCAACAACACTAGCAAGCACAGATACTGTATGACAGCAAATGGGTTTGAGATAAAACTTGTTCTCTAGTCAAAAAGAGGCCTATTTACAGATTCATCAATAGTGCACCAAAGGATTCACTTTAGAGCCTAAAGTCAGAACAGAGGGCTCTACAAAATGCTGAAGTGTGTGAAGGAGCTGAACCGTTAATCACAGACAGAGCCTTGAACTGCATAACATTAAGGAGGAAGACAGGGAAGACATCAGAGGTGAAGTGATCACCATATTTTAGCAACTGGCTCTGGGGATACAGGATGAGTGAGTGATCGATGTAGTACATCACCTTGGTAAGTAGGTACTTTATGGCACGTCAAGGAAGCAAGAAAGATATAGAGATGGACATAAATATATATGGACAATTGGAATTCATTCAGCTGAATCTATAGCACGCACGCACACGCATTGCGCACACACACGCACACACACACACACACACACACACGTGCGGACGGAGGACCAATCTACGTCAGCTCTGCAGTTGTGTTCAGTCAAGGTAATCACGCAACAAAGCATAAAGTGGATTTAAGTGTGATTACAGTTTTTCAAAACTTTATGCACACAGCGTTTGCTGCGATATATTAATAACGAGCCGAAAGCGGTCGTGATGCTGTTGTTTTACTTCCAGGCACTCTGCCCTGGTGACTGACTGACAGGCTGAGGTTGTAAGGCAAGGCAACTTTATTTCTGCAGCACCTTTCAGCAACAAGGTAATTCAATTACATTCCTTTGTACTTAAGTTAGTTCTCCATTAGTTCATTGTTGACAATAGGGCAGTCACCAAGTACACAATGTCGTTTGTTTATTTATTTATTTATTTATTTATTATTTATAATATGTTCATGTTTTTGTTAATTTTTTCAGATTCAGTTCAGATTGATATCAATCCTTAGTATCTGGCACATCCCTATCAAAAAGCACCACCTGTGTTATTGATGTTACTCTGAGTGAGCAGTGTTACCAGAAGTTTTAAATTTTGATACCTGTTTTGATTCACAATTAAGGTGGGAAATAAAAGTTTTGTGTTTAATGGATTTTTTTTGATTTTAAAATGGATTTTGTAACACATGGTTTCAAAAAATTATCATTAGGAACTGGTATTGAAACTAAGGTATCGAAATTGGCACCGGATTAAAAGATTTTAAACGATGCCCAGCCCTAAATACTAATGAACCATCTCTGACAGCGACAGACTTTTAAGAAGGAACACACAGGATACCTTTAATATGACTGGCACTGCAGGGTCGTGGTTTTGTTTACTGTACAATACACATTCATTTATTATAAAACGATACATACATTTGTAGCGTAGTAGCTCAATAACCCAACCAACATGGATCATGGATCCCACTCGGTTCAGCTAAAAGATTTCACTGTGTTTCCCCACTCAACCCTTTTGGAATCCAGCCATGCTTATAGTTATTTTTTCATTGTCCAAAGTGTAAGATATTCAACACTTACATTTCCACAGACCTTGCTGGCAACAGTTTTTAGATAAAAGATAATGATATAATAAAAATAGTAAAAAAGAGAGAGTTATGTGGAGTATCCTATGTAAGTGCAACCAGTGTTTGGAAGACACTTTGAAAAAGTAAATCATTATTAATTGCTTATTGCTCTTCTAAAGTCGCCAAATCGTTAAATAACGTGTTAACATGTCAACAAGAACATGATTCCCTTTATTTATCTTACTTTTGTGTTACTTTCTTAAAGTCTTACCATCAGTGAGCTGTCCGCTACGCAGCCTGAAAGGTCTTTTCACTTCTCCTTGTATTACTGCTGCAAAACTGGGCGAAACTAATCCCAGCACTGATTGAGGCAACATTAACTGTGACGAGATAAGAGTCAATTCTGCCATCAGTTTCACATCTGCATGCAAGTGCTTTGACAGACTGCTTTGTCATGTTTGCTGCTATGCACAGGTGATTCTGACCGGGACACAACTTGCAGTATATGGTTTCATTTTATGTGATACAAATCACTTCACTTATCATAGCTCCAATCCTCCTGTGTAAAATTGTAATTCTGAATGGCCATTTACATTTGTAAATTTGAATTTAAACAGGTGGAAGCCAACTCTTTATATCACGTGTGTTTATGTGTGTCCTGTGCATCTCCTGTCCTTAAGTCAGGTTTGAGTGTCAGTGGTGGTGCTTGATACTGTACCTATGATAACATGTGCCCCCAGTCTGGCCATGTGACGGACTACCTCATAGCCGATTCCCCTCCCTCCTCCCGTCACTATGGCAACCTTGCCATCTTGTCTGGGCATCACTGGTAGAGGCAGAAGAGGACACGCAGATATCAGGGAGAATGTCTCTGATAAGACAGGCCGCTATTTCAAGACATGAGAAGTTCAGAGTAAGACCTGTAGATGGTCTATGAAACTCTGATGAACTTCATCTAGGTTTTTTACATGTCTATGGTACTGTATTTTCCTTAGCGTTCTGAACAAATTTTGTATCCCACAGTTTCACTGTTTGACTATTTTAGTGTCCTTAAATTCAATTTTTTTTGCAAATGGTGAATTGGCTAAAACTTGTGAGAACGTTTTAGGCTAATTTAATAATTAATTTGTTACAGTATATATACTGTAACAAATTAATATAATAATATAATTAATAATATATGTCCTCTGTAAGTAAATATATAATGCTTTTTGCAAATAAGTTAGCATCACTGTTAATAACAATTAATGTCAATTAAACACGTTTATTTACGTAATTTAGTCACCACTACACAAAATCCCACAAGATTCCTATATAATTCGTGTATCAATATAACCTAACTCCTGAAACACTATTGAGTGCACAACTGGAGCACAAATTCGCTGCAATGCAATTTTCTTTTCGCAAAATATTGTATTACAGTGGTTGATAGTCGGTTGTGCTGTTAATCAAGCGTCTTCATTGACCTGCAGCGGAGTCCTGTATCTGTACCAAACTGCGTTATAAAAAGTAGAAATTTAAACCCACATGAGTTGGCGACAAATGTAGACCCTTTAAAGAACAAACTTTGAAAAGAGGAGGAACTATTAAGATCTTCTGATGAATTCGGTAATAATAACACACAAGACTACACTTTTCCTTGTGTTTCGACTTTGACACCTCTCTAACTGGCGTTAAGCTAACGTTATCTTTGCTAGCAATAACGCTAAGTTAACGTTACTGCACCACGGTGACAGCCACACTGAGATGGAAATTTCTTCTACCTAAATATCAGTTATAGTTATTTATGTAACATGCCTATTACTACAGTGTACCAGCGTTCAACACTCAAAAGACAATAACCGTTACGAAATGTGAGTGTGACATTGTGAAAGAAAGTGCACCACAGCAACTTATAATGAGTTGAACCAACCTGGCAACCTGAAAGATCTGCTGAACAGCTGAACCAACAGAACCTTCAAACCAAGCAGGTAAAGTTTGACAATTGGTAGAAGATAAGACCGGATAACTGACAACATCTCTGCCGTTCTGTCACGGAGTGAGCAGTGCAGAGGAGGAGGAGCAGCTCCGGGTAAAAGGCCATCTCGTAAAAGGTGCAGTTCCGTCTATGGGACCCGTTCCAATATGAAGTCGTCCATCTTCGCTTCCCTCCTTGTCGTACCTTTCAATACAACATATGTGGAGGATGTTATTTCGGGACCTCTTCACACTGAATTAAAAACTAGTTGACCATGAAAAGAACTAATGGCAGCCATCACTTATCTGTAGTGGTGGAATTAGTGTATGATGGAGAGGACTCGTCGCTGCTGCTTGGCTGCTTGATGTGCCATATGACTCTGTAGATCCATCCAGCATATTTCTTCCTTCTGCTAACTGACTACCTCATTAACTGTTGCCATAGAGGTCACACATGACAAAAGCAGCAGAGGAACAACACACTAGTTTGATGCATCATTTCCCAGGATGAAGAACATGTTTCTGGAGCAGCGTAGCTCCTGTCTGCAGCTCTCCGGCTACGCTTGGGCTGACTGGTGGATGCCAAGTTTTTCTCTCCTGGGATCACTTGAGTCTATCAAACTAGACTACTCTTATTACCATGCTGCTGTGATAATTAGTCAAATAGGACTTTAGTTGTGAAAAGACTTTAGTTTTTTTATCTGATCACTGATTCTAATCAGTCATAATTCATGAAACTATGATGTGACTCAGATGTGTTGCATGTAGCATATTTACCTAATCATGTATTTTCCATACATACATTTTTTTGATTTAATAAGTATTAGTTCGAAGAAAAATGTCTAGCATGTATTGTAGGATTGATTGCAGCTTCACTAACAGAGTGAAATCCTATTCCATTTCCAGAGATACACTTCTGACACTTAATGTTGCACACTATGATTTTCAATCAGTATCAATACACCTTACTGAACATCTTGGACATTCCCCTGGGCTTAAAGAATCAAATGTCAAGATGACTTTTTTTAAATAATTTAATCTTTTGAGGTTTACCATGTTTGCCAAGTTTGTCACTTCCACCCTAGAGCCCCCTGACACTTTAGAGAACAGTGATTGTTGGACCAAAGGGAGAATAGTCTTCACTATGGTAATAATCATAAACAATATAATAAACACAGCTCTTTCAGTGCTGGAGTGATAGCTTTAAAGATGCTAAAAGACTTGTTTCATGCACTAAGTTACTACCTGACTTCACTTATGAGAGCATCCTTGTAAATATGCTTAGTGGTCTTTTGTTTTTTTAATTAATTACATTTATTCATTCATCTCTTTGAGAAAGGCATACTCTACTACAAAAGCTTAGCTGAAAGTACAGGAAAGCCCACATTTACACTACCGGCCAAAAATTGGGGTCACTTAGAAATTCCCATTGCATTCCATTATAAACAGAATACCAGCTGAGATCAGTTGCATTGTTTTTTTAACCAGGGTAGCAGTTTTTGGATTACATTATGTGCGTTCATAATTGCAAAAGGGTTCTATAATGTTTTTCTAGTTTTTTTAAAATGATATCAGATTAGTAAACAGAATGTGCCTTTGGAACATTGGATGAATGGTTGCTGTTAATGGGCAATGTAGATATTACATTAAAGACCAGCCACCCACTCAGATCAGCTGGTATTCTGTCTATAATGGAGGGATATGGAAATTTGTAAGTGACGCCAAACTTTTGACTGGTAGTGTAGATGTATATCCAAAAACTACATAATAAATATATGTTGTAGCGGTGACCTCTAGCTCACCGGCTCCCAGGCTGAGTCCTTGGAAGCGGCCCGTGTTTAACCTGCAGCCCTTTGTTGTGTCATCCACCTCATTCTTTCCCCTTCTTCTTTTCTACCCCATTATCGTCTCACAATACCACCAATTTATCTTGTGATCATAGGCTAAATACTATAGAGCAAAGACTAAATACTGAACTATATATAAAGTAGCCAATTTAAAACTAGTATAGCCATAAATGGCTGAACATGTTTTGGACCAAATCAGAATATTTATATCAGAATATTTATATATTTATATTATGTTTACCTTTAAACATAATATAGGAGCTACAATTCTACAACACAAATCTGAACAGACAACCTACTGCTGCGATGGATGGGATTCTGTGTTTAACTCATAGTGCAGGAGCCAGCTGAATTATCATTGGCACTCAAAGTAGGCCAACCAAACTCCATGTCTTTCTTTTCAACTAAATTACAAGTCTGTTAAAGACAGCTCTGGGGCATTCATAATCACTTTCCTTTTTTTCGTTTGGCAGGAAAATCATTAGCATTAGTTTGAGTCTTGCCCACTATCCAATAGTAACATAATGTCAGGCTAAAAACAGCAGCGCTGACAAGTAGTTGGCCCCAGTTATTAAAGTCTGCTTAGAAGGGAGTTAAATGAGCAACAAAAAGACTGTGTCATCACCACTGCACTGATGGAGGCTGAGCTGTGGAGGCTGTGCGTGTGTGCAGTTAATGCAAGCTGAAAGGATGTGTGTGTGTGTGTGTGTGTGTGTGTGTGTGTGTGTGTGTGTGTGTGTGTGTGTGTGTGTGTGTGTGTCTGCAGCAGCCTGAGAGGTTGGGGGGTCAGCGAGGCGAGCTGGCCTGCTATTGTTTAAAGGAAATCGCATCTCACGCATGACTATGGGATGATTATTTGGGATGATGGGACATCAGGGAGACAGTCTTTTACGCACATAAACACACACACACACACACACACAAATAAAGATTTGCGTAACACACAAGACATGCTGGGAACAGGATATGACAGGGGGGTGTGTGATGTAAATAACGTGAACAGCATCAAAATAGCTCCAACCAACAGTCACCTAGTCTTATATGACAAGTGCTGGCTAACGGCAAAGCCCAACATGTCTTGTTTGTAAATCCAGGCTGACAACAGCTCTATGGAATTACATATGTGTGTGTATGTGTGCATGCTGCCAGTTTAAATAATAATCTTTATTTTATGTTTCACAAAAATGTATTCCTGGTGAGAAGAGAAGATAGAGAGCTGGTAGTTAATTTTAGCAGCAATGCCACTAACAGTTGGTTACAGGATGGTTTTCACATGCCGTTCCTTAACACATTACCCCTCATGTGTTTTTGTTACTGATCAACTCCTGTCATGGGGAGATGGCAGGTGAAGTTTTATATTGGGAAGAAAGGGGATTTTCCAGATGTGTCACTCGCAATTTGTGCCCCAAAATGCAACAGCTTGTGTGAATTGATGCTGTTTTTTTCTCCCAGTTTAATCTGCCTCTTTCAGAGCTTTCCCTGGGAAGTCTCCCCCATCTGGGAAGCAGGCAAACAAGGAAGGACTCACAGCTCAGAGACTGAGCCAGAGCTGCGGGACACACAGTCGCCAGCCCCTAATGAGACCGTGGATGCGCATGTATTATGTAAGAAAGACAAACCCATGGGGAATGCCCATGGTTTGTCTGTGTGAGTATACCTGGTTTGTGTAAATAGCAGCAGGTGCATATCTGTACGTGCTGGTAACTGTGAGGAAGATGAAGAAATGCCCAAAGAGTGTTTGAGCAAGCCACCACCTGATACTCTATCACCGTTGATGGTATGTATGTCATGTGTTGTGTGTGAAAAAGAAGAGGGAATCAGTTACACCAATTTTTCTGGTAAAACTGGGAAGTGTAGGAGAGTGTGTACACACTTTTCTTAAGCAATAATTAAAATGGGGGTGGGGGATGCAATAGGTAATTGCTCAGTATTGGACATTTTGCTTATTGTCCTACATGTATTAGACAGCTGGCGTTTTTGAGCTGCTTTATCCAAAAATATTTTACATGCATAACACTTTCCATGTTTGAGCCAGTGAACCAGTTCCAGTGTGCATACACCAAAAATGATATTATTTAAACCCATGCTTTGCCTGATTTGCCAAGTTAAAATGTATGCTGTAAAAAGGGTCCATTAAAATTCAGAGGTGTTCATAGGCAGATTTTTTTCTGTACTTTGTACAGAGCCAGGCTAGTTTCCTGCTTTTCCCTGCCTCCAGCTTTTGTGCTAAGCTAAGCTAATCACCTGCTGGCTCCAGCTACATATTTACCATACAGACATGAGAGTGGTATTGATCTTTTCATCTAACAAAGATGATGACTTTTACTTGTTGTTTACAGGAAGTCAAGATTGTTTGTAAAGGCCAGTACATACAGTGTCTCAGAGGACAATATTTGCACACAACAGCATGGGTTTCCAACCCAGCCCCAGCTGTCTATGAAGACAGAAAAGGAAATCTCCAAAAACAAACATTAACACTTAGATCAAAAGTAAGAGAAGAAATAGGAGAAACCTCAGGAGAGGCAGTTCAGAGAGCGATCCCCTCTCCACAAATGGTTGGATGTGCGCTGTAGGAGCCGAGGGTGAGATGAGGCACTGGACTGTGCGCAGACAGATTTGGTAATTGTTGTGTCGCCTCAGCTGCAGCCGCCACAGGCTTTCCATGGGGAGACAAGCCAAAGGCCAGCTTGTAAACATGAAAGTAAATCCTGATATTTCTGCATGTGTTTGCAGTAGGTAACTTCACACAGCATATAACAACATCCTGGATTCAAAACCAGTGTGGGACTCATGTCTCTCTTTTTGACTTACAGGCATTCACAACAAAAAGAGTCACAAATGCCCCAAATGTAGTCTCGCTTTGCCAGAACCTCCTCCACAGCAATCTGAAAGAGGGTCTGGCTACTTCACATAGCACTGATGGGAGAAAAATATGCTCTGGTTTATTGCCATTTCTTTAAACCAATCACAATCAGGTCAGGTCTTGGACAGATAGTCTAGCTAGCGGTCTCAATTTACTATGTAGAGATCAGAGGAACAGTCAACAATAGTTCTCATAAATCAACCAAATTCAAAATTCCAACACAAAGAAAGCGGGAGGAAACGGAAAATACACACATCCGGTGGAATTTCCAGCAGCACCGGAGCAATCTTGGAAGTGGAACGCAAAGGATATAGACTAGGCTTCCCCAAAAGTAATAAATTGCACTTTCATTTTTGTGGATGGGTAAAAGTAACTCAGGAGTAAGCATGCTAGAGTTGTACTTGTCATTTTGTTTAGATTGCTTGTATGTGATAATGTGCTCTTATAAGGTTCTGATAAATAAATCTGAGGGTTTTCTTTAGCCGTTATAATAGCTGCACTTCTTGAAAACCCATTGAGGGTTTCTTTTACACAGAACTCATCAATATGTAACTTCCTTCGACTTGAAAACACTATTCCTTGAACTGTACGGCCTATATATATATATATATATATATATATAAAGCAAAGGCATTTCCTTAATACTATAGATAGTTCCAAATTCTATATGTCTGTGAATGCTTTTGTAGAATTTTGTACAAAATTCTGTATAATTGTCTGTAGATGCTATTCTTATGCAGAAATTATGCATGCAAGTTTTGTGTGCTATTTATTCATCATGTGGGGACATGTGGGGACATGTGTGTGTGTCTGTGTGTGTGTGTACGTGTGTGTGTTTATCAAATAGATAATCACACTGTTTCTCCTTACTGTCTTCAGGGAGTAGATGCCTTTCCATTAGTAGATGTAGAATGAGGAGCAGTGGGAGGGATATTTGCTTGCACCAATTAAGTCTGTCATTAATTCCATGCAACACTCTCACACACACACACACACACACACACAATATTTAACACATTTAATTTAACAGTCTGTGAGTCAGTGTGTGTGCCTCTGTTTCTGTCTGCAACCTGTTATGAGTGAGAAACGACTGTGAGGAGTCTTTCATTCTTGCTCTCTCACTTTCTGTCCCTTACATCAGGGCTATGTGCACACAGAGATACTTTAAGGTGTGTGTGTGTGTGTGTGTGTGTGTGTGTGTGTGGGTTGTGTGTGTAACTATGTGTAACACCCACATACAGTCACACATTTCTTTGGGTGTGTGACAGAGAAAATGCAATCTGAATTGAATGCTGCCCCCGATTATGTGTGGTGTATGTGTGACAGTAAGATCATTAAAGCATTTATTACAAAGTCTCCATTAATATTACCTTTATCCTCCTTAAATCAAAGCACATGAGGGCAGGACCAGTGTGGGTTATCGGTTGAAAACAACACTTTGGCTAGATTTAGCTATTTAAATGTGACCATTTTCAAACTAAGGCCTTCCCAATAATTAAAAAACACTCTGTAGTGTTTCTCCATGAATTTCATACTAAGTTTAATAAGGGGGTTAACATAATTGCATGAAGGATGATAAAAAAGTCTCATTAATACAAGTTACAGTTTTCCCATAGGAAACCAGTGCAGATGATAAATATATAATTACACATCTGTTTTATGAGAAGTGGCTGATACAGACAGGATCAGATGTTAAATAAAGACAACAGCAATAATGGATCAGTACGGCTCTAGAGTCATGTCCTGGTTTGCTAATGTTTGCCAATATTGATTGAACTGTCCACCTGGCCAGAAGGATGGCGGTTGTGTT
The DNA here is from genome assembly GCA_013375575.1 of Percina caprodes. Taxonomy (NCBI): domain Eukaryota; kingdom Metazoa; phylum Chordata; class Actinopteri; order Perciformes; family Percidae; genus Percina; species Percina caprodes. The sequence continues at coordinate 991,618 of JABXJD010000097.1, read as the reverse complement.
TTATGTCTAACGTGGTGTTTCCTTCCCAGCCTGCGCTGAAATGCTAATAATGTCTGCTGTTTGGGCTGGAGGGAGTCCATTACGGTGACTGTATCACATCTTTGTCCATCAAGGGACACACGCTGGGGGAATGTCGACAAAAAAGGAAGGAAGAGTGAGTGAGAGGCCTGCACGCATATTCTGGGGAAAGTGTGAGTGAGTGTATGCGTGTGTGTGTGTGCGTGTATTGAAACTTGGACACAGCAGACACGTGTCACCTCAGCTTCTGTGCCATCAAGCTAAACTGACATAAACAGCCCCAGGCGGCCCTCTCAGAGATGGACTTTACATAACGGCTGAGTCACACACAATCTATTTTTATGGCTCTAAGGTGTGTGTGTGTGTGTGTGTGTGTGTGTGTGTGTGTGTTCAGTGCTCCAATCTTTCTGAGAGCAGATTTGAGTTTTAGGCCTTTGGAATGAGGGCACTTTTTGTGGTCATCCTGACCAAGTTTCACTCTTTTAAAGCGCCATTTCAGGACTCAGGTCCTCAGGTTAAGGTTAATGTTTGAATAAGGATCAGGTAAAGGGAGGCTGGGGGATGTAGGGCTTTTTTAAGTGTTTTGGGGGAACTGTTTGCCTTTATGAGAGTACATTAGAGAGCTGAGCTCATAGGAAAGGAGAGGAGAGAGACAAAGTGGATGTGCAACAGGATGCCCCAGGCATGTAGTGCTGATGGCAGTGAATAAGTCAGGTTAGACAATCAAAAAAATACAACACATTCCAGAGAGAGAGAGAAAAAGTGTCAATAACAATTATGTGATGTAGAAAAAGGAGGCACACAATAAAAGCAGTTAATGTCTGCCCAGAATTCTTTTATTCCTTTATTTGGATCCCCATAAGCTTCTAACAATGTCGCAGCTACTCTTCCTGGGGTCCACAGAGAATACCTGTCCTTTTGTCTCTTTACTTGTTAGGGTGAGTAAAAGTTAGTAAGTAGTATGGGCCAGGGATTTTTGAGGTTGATACCATAATCAATATTTGAAAAGTTTACATGTAGTAGAATTGTGCCCTAGAAATGTAATGAGAATGACACTTTACTTTATTTGAAAAGTACACTTTCTTGTGAAGAAACTAATGGCGATACTGTTTCTAAACTAAACTCAATTCAGATGATTTACCAGTAAGTAGCGAGCACTAAGGAGTTAATACCTCCACCAAGGCTGAACACTCTAAATTTGTTATGTTAATGTTAGAAAATGTTTAGAAATTGTAACCTGCTTCTGGATATGCATCAGAATATAAACAACTATGGAACAACTATACTTGCCACAGTGCAGTAGTTCATGTGAAAAGGTAAAAATGCACTATATCACAGGGGCCTTGTTAAAATCCCTGGAACTGTATTTGTTCCAAATAGTACTCACTTCTTCCTTGGCCTATGGCCTAACTTTCCGAAAGATATCCTGCTCACTAACAAACAAAGAAACATATCCACAAACTAATAATGTTTTTAACAGAGCCTAAAATGTATGGATGCAAATATGGATGCACGAAACAGAAAAACACACAAAAACTGAATTCAAAAATGACACACCTTCCTTCATTTATTGTCTTACTTCACTTTGCACAATATTTAAACTTGTTTTAACATCTTTCAAACATTTGAAATAGCAAATAAATACCATATATAAGACAATAACTGGTAATGTTTGTGACAGTAGTTTAACAGTCTAATATATGTCATTTGTGTTGAGTCCAATAAATATTTCAATATTGTTTACATGTAACTATTATTTAAGACTGTTTAAATAACACATGTTCAATGCAGTATGAGGGACAGTGATTAACTCAACGAGCCATGTTCAAGTCCCTGTACCATGAAATATCCACTCATACTGGTGTGTCCTTGAGCAAGACACTTACCCTCAAGCTCCAGTGCTATCGACCCTAACTTCTAACCTCCAAACAAGAAAAGAGCTCACATACATGTATCCAGAAACTTTATTGCTAATGTAGGAAAACAACTGTAATTCAACTGTAACTTTTAGGTAACATTTCCAAATTTTTAGTAAATCAATAACGTTTTGTGTGAAAAGTGTGATATTTTCATTTATTAAGTAGCTAGACGTCATTGTATATTTGATTATGGACCGAGTAATAATGGAGGTCTACAGCAATATCAAAATATATAATATTGAAAATCGAAATATGCAAAAGAAAAGCATTATTGAATGTGGGTTTTTTTTACCGTCAGATGTTGAAGCAGCTTCTGCTTTGTGTACTAAAACACCACATCTCTGTAACCCAAGTATAAAATCCTGACCTTTACAGTCACATGTATAGTTTGATTATGGGAAACCTCTCTGATTATCTATATGAAGGCAGTAAAAGACTTTATCAGCATGGGGGTCTAGTGCTGCGTGTCCATCCATTAAAAGGTATTAGTGATAACGAATAGCTGATGGCAACACACACACACACACACACATGCACGCGCGCACGCACGCACGCACACACACACACACACTTTGGTATATACAGTTTATGAACATTATGAGGACAAAATACGATAACAAATCCCCTCTTGACTGCCTCAGGCTTCAATAAATTACTTTTATCCCTACATATTTTATAACGTCAATCTCAACTGAACTTGAATCTATCAATGTGTATTAACATTCAAGCATTCTGAAAGAAACTTTTCGGTCTGTGCCTGCTTGTCTCGCACACAGCATTGCAGCTGATATGATTATGTTGTATATGTAGGATACACTCCGTATCACACGTATGAGTTATGACAAAAAAGATAACATAAGAAAACCCAAAAATGTACTTGTTCCAGTAGTGAAAGTAAAATTCATTGTTCATTGACATTTTGACAGTCCTTAATGATTAAATTGATTGTTTATTAAGTTTTTTAGGTCACACATAAACCATTACTTCTGCCATTGCAAGGTTAGAAGGCTACACTGCAATATTACAGTTTACACATGTATTTAATTAAGGAAAATATTTTCAATAAATTTGAGTGAATTTCAGTAATGCTCATATATGCATGGAAAGGCACACACACACACACACACACACACACACACACCTACGTCTCCCATGCTGAGTCCCTCTGAGCCTTCCCTGCTCCACTTTTTTTTTCATCTGTCATTCTGGAGCATGTCAGTGTTTAACCCCCTGCCACGCTGACACACACACACAAATACACCTTTTTCCCTTCTTTCCACCTTAACACACACTGCCGGACACAATCACAGCCAATGCAGGGCACAAGTTTAAACAGACAGACACCAACAGTTGAAGCAGTGTGTGTTGAGGGGTGATACAGAGTGGTTGTATATCTACTCATGGCTGACAGGAATCATTTTGTAGTTTGTTCAAAGAGGGCTTCTGCCATCCCACCAGACAATTTCCTTTTCTCCACAGGAGAAACACACAGCAATTTAGGAGGCTGCTTGGTTCCATCTTTGCTGCATCCAGCATTTAGGCTGCTTATGGATTTTTAACTAGCCCGTAGTTCAAAATAAGAAGGTTTAAAACTTTTAAGTCTAAACCTGCACGCTCTCGTTGAGTGAGGGGAGATGCTCAGCTGTTTAAATCCTCAGGGGTGTTTAAGGTGGAAAATAGAGACGTGGCATTTAAAAGAAAAGGGTGGCTAAACTGTTGCAGTCAGTGAATTTCATTCAGTTATCGGGGATTGACTAATCCTTTCCCCCAGTAAAAAGGCAATCTGTGTTACATCAAGATGTGTAAGATAAATATTATAAAGATTCACAGGAACCTAAAAAGATGAGCAAACACTTTTGTGCAAATAAGTCATTGATAAACTGAGTGTTGGTAGGCATCCTCATATTCCTGTCATAAAAACCCTTTTAAAAGCAAAATGTCCTTGGTGTGTCCTTCATATTATCCACTTTAGAATGAGTACAATTTGTTGATTTTCTTGGTTCTGAGGTGCTGTGAATGAATACAAAATGTTTTGAGACCCAGATGAAAACTGGCATCATATCATATCTCACATTTTTAATAGCTTTATGGACCATGTGACAGCATGTAGGCATTGGGGGCCAACGTGCCTGAAATATTGAGAAGTCCCTTATTAAGCGTGGCCAATAGATGCTGTGTGTGTGTGTGTGTGTGTGTGTGTGTGTGTGTGTGTGTGTGTGTGTGTGTGTGTGTGTGTGTGTGTGTGTGTGTGTGTGTGTGTGTGTGTACAAGTGAATGTAAGAGCATCTTCCTAAACTAATGGGGAATATAAATGCGCTATGCGTAAAAGCATTAGCGGCGAATTCGTGATAAGGAGTCAAAAACACGGCACGAAACAGATTAAATAAAATAATAATAAAACGCACAGGAGCCAATAGAGATAATCCTGTTATCTCGTTTGATGTAAAATACCAATGTGAAAGCATCCTCAGAGACCAAGATGAACTGAATATGAACTAATGCTGCGGGGGGGATGGGGGCAACCTCGTGTAAACAGTGTTGTTCTTGACCTTAAGGGACACCCACGCCGTTTACCGCAATGTCACCGGCGGTTTTCGTGCTCCATTAATTGAGAGCCCGCACACGCGCGCCCGCACCATTCTCCGTTTATCACCAGTTCGATATCCTCCTGATGACATTGTATCGCCTTTGATTATTCACTGTCAGTTACAATCCCGGGTCTGTCATACATAAGCCGGCACAGATAGATGATTGCTGTCAAGTTGAACATAAAGGAATTGGCGGCTCCGCTTATTTAGGGTTCGGGATACCGGGTGCCGGTGGAGACGCACTTCGGTCTTCACCTGCCTTCTAACCAGAGCGCATTTAACATTACGCACGACAGGAAAGCGCGCGTGTACAGACACTAATACACACAAATGTGCATCCATAGATGACATAGAAACACGCATACACGTCAAGAAAGACAAGACAAAAAAAAGACCGCAGACTTACGGGACGACCCTGGGCTCTGCGGGCTCCGCTGTGCGCCCCATTGTGAAATTCCTGTTATTCCCGTTTGGAATCCTCAAATGCCGTGGTCGCAGTCCACGTCTCTGCAAATGTACCAAAGGATCACATAGAGGATGAGGAGTATGGCGAAGATGAAGAGCGCTACTAGGATGGCCTTGGTCACAGGAGATATGAACGACTGCATGTCAGGAGCAGAGCCGGGCAGAGCGACGTGGGCTCCGCGTCCGTCTGTCCTCAGTCTGTTATGTCTCTCGCTCTCCACCTCTCCTCTTCGTCACTCCGGTAGCAACTGTTGAGGACGGAGCCAGGGGCTTTGCCGTGCACGAACACACACATTTAAAGCCTGACGCACATGCACACGCACTCCGCGACGCGAATTTCTACTGGTGATTTAGGCGCGCAACGCGTGGGGGGTTTCCCTTGCTAGAAGCGGCGCAGGAGTGGGCTGTCTGTCTCCAAATTCACTCTCTCTGGCTTCCTGTCGCACATCAGAAGAGACAGAATGATAACAGCCGCAGTTCGTTCAAAGAAGGTTGCACTACAAAACCCTGATGAAATTTAGCAGGTGAATGTTTAGAATAAATCCTACAGAGACGTCTCTAGACTCAGGATGGACAAGTCCTAAGTTGTGCGGCGAGCTTCTAACTGCAAACAGGTTGATTAGTATTCCTCACGGCGTGTGTGTGTGTGTGTGTGTGTGTGTGTGTGTGTGTGTGTGTGTGTGTGTGTGTGTGTGTGTGTGTAACCTATGTGATGGCACTGCATGACAGACTATCATTTTATCACGACCCACAACATCCCTTGTGGCAAAACTGTCAGTCTAAGGATTAATAGATGGATCCAGATGGTTTTTGGATTAAACCCACTTCCACTTGATCCACTCTTCATTGCTAATTTAGACATAGCCTATGTAGGCTAATGCTTTAAGGTTGCTACTTGCCCTAACCTTAACGCTCCCTTTCAAAAAAATACCACAATAATTCCATGAAAGATGGTCTTCAAACTGTTGTCAAGTCTTAGCAATAGCCTAATGCAGAATATAAACTAGGCTGATATGACAAGGTGACAATTTGATAGGCTAAAGTTTTTTTATGGAAGGGGCATCTGCTTTGACGAACATATAGGCTAGGCTTACCAAACTTATAGTGGCCCTTTTGTAAGTTAGCCTTGGCAGGGGCAGCAGGTAATGTAGACTTAAGCGTCCGGTATACAAGCCGCACCCAGGGTGCAAAATGACGTAGATCTCGCTGGCGTGTCAGGATTTTGACTGTGCGAGCAGAGGGCGCGCACCACTCTTTTTTGTTTATTGGCGCGCAATTTTTTTGACAGAACAGTCTCCCTGAGTTGGTTAAAAAACTGCCTCGGAACACACCAAAGCGACCAGACGTAACACGTCTCCATAACAGCAGGCAGCGCTAATCTCTATTGTCTCCCAAAAATGAAAACTGGCAGCTAGCAGCTACTCACTAAAACGTGTTTCTGAAAGCATTTTAAGCAAGACATAGCCGTGCAGTTTCTGAAACTGTCTTTATTTCATATCAACAAAGGTCAGTTTAAAAGATTTTCGTCAGATTTTGAGAGACTGAAGTCACGCTCGTTTCCAGGTTTTCACTCCACCAATCAGATTGGTCATTTAAATCCGACTGCTGCAGGACGGACGACGGCACGGAACACACCGAACAGACACCAATCTCGCCAGACTGTCCAACAGCCGATAATCGGGTTGGTGTGTCACGGCCCTTAGGCCACCTACCGTACCAGAGGTTGCATATTTAGGACTGCACTTCCAGGATTCTAGTTTATCACACCTGCCGAATTGGATGACCACAAACGTTTAAACAGTTTATTCTACCTAAAAGCTGATTTCTGTCCAAATATTAAGTTTAAAAAGGTTTTTCCATCCAGATACTACTTTATGTCTTGTCTTTAACTTGGTTGCTAAGATTTTCATGTTGGGCAACTTCTGTAATTAGCATACTAACAGATAAACTAAAGATGTTCTTTTTAAAATAAATTGAAATTGAAAACAATAATATTACAATACCCACCCCACAGAGAAAAAAAGCAATCAAATAAGTCAAAAAGGTTTTTAATTTGGCATTTCCACATAACCCTGTTGTTCGTATAACATAGCACTCAACAGACACAACAATTCCTGCGAGAGAGAAAGAGAGAGAGAGAGAGAGAGAGAGAGAGAGAGAGAGATGCAAGAAAACAATAGAAATTAAGTTTTATTAAAGGTGCTCTAAGCGATGTTGGGTGACGTTACTTCTTGTGGACGTTTAAAGTATTTTCAAACAAAACAAGACTATCTTCCCTCCTCCTCATCCCGTCCCCTCCCTTCTGTGCTTCCATGCACTAACCCCCCCAACCCCCACGCCCCAAGTGGGCACAGTTTGTTTTTGCTGTTTGTCGACCCTGGGCTGTCTACAGAGTTTTTTACAGTGTGATCTGGGGACAGGCAGCTCGCGGATAGTGAGGAGATGTTTGCTGTATGTGACAAAAAATGTTGTAGCTTAAAACACGAGTGACATCACTTAGAGCACCATTAACATTTGACTTTTCCTAACACTATATTATTATAATATTGTAACCCACATGAAGGAGGTAACAACCCTACCTTTTAACTGAGTGGTCTGCCTTCCTTTGTCATTTGTTTCCTTATAAGTCTGCAAAATTCCTCCACTTCACTGAAATAGTAGGTGGACAACATAATCACTGCTGGGTTATTAAGCAGATTGGTGCCACTTACAAAATATGCATTCATTACTACTTTTCAATTATTGTATTTACAAATATTAATAGTTTAAATAGATTTCATGACATTGTGTAAAAAAAACTGTGAATTACCTGTGATGATAAATTGTCCCAGAGAAGAAGACCTGCTCAGCCTCCTGCAAAGGAGGACATTTTGCAACACCACCAGGCCATATATGACAGCCTACCAGAACAAAATGATTATTTTTTAAACAATATTGTTTAAAAATATACCAGTATACCCATACAGATAAGGAAGCCATTATACACAAGTATGTATAATGCTTATATAGGCTTGAAAGTGCTGGAGCAGGAACACACATAAATACATGGTTGGCCTACTTCTGTAAAAAGAACACCATAGATGAACTGCACTTCATCTGTTAAGTTCAGAGTTGCTGGTGTCTTTCAGATGTCAAAATTAAGTGACTGGCTAATAACATAACGACTTTTAGTAAAGTTTGTGTATTCAGATTTAAATGTAATTGAAATGGTATTACAACAAACATTAAAAATGTCACATACACCGATGACAGTGAAGACTAACCCCAGACTGTTATCATCTTTTGAAGTTTATTGGTCTGGCTCCAATTAAGTGTTATAGTCATTAAGTTAACAAATAATATAATACACCTAGTTGGGCTAACCAAAGATAACGTTAGCTAAAACATTCAGTTGACCTCTGACCTCTAATTCTCTCAGTTGTTTTCTTCCCTTTGTAGATGCAGGTATGTGGAGACGGACACATTTGGTGGCAAAGTATTCAGGAAAACTGAAGCCTTGATCAGGCATTACATGGTCTCCTTGTTCAAGAAGGTCAATCAACCCAGAATTCTTTGCTCTAAGCTTGTCACTAGCACGACCCCGCCAGACTCTTGATAAAAATGCAATAGCCCCTGTTGGATTAATGCCAACATTAAAGCTCAACAGTCCCGCCCACTGCAGGTTCCAGAAGTAAAAATACAATGCAATTTCTCCATTGACAATTGGAGATAATAAAAATATGTACACAGTCTTGTACCGTTGACTTTTTTGGATTTTCTGTTTGGTTTTTCATTCGAAATGATATGTTGTTTGTTTATGAGTCACATGGTTTCTATGGGTTTTACCAAGGATCAAGTGTATGCAGCCTGGGCTATCCGGATCTACCTCCCTCACACATTAGCTTACCCAAACCTCCACCTCATACGCTGCCTATGAGCCTAGGCCTATAGCTACATGATCGCTATCACCCAGTAAATATAAATCTGCTGGTTTTTTTCTTGTTGTTTAACTATCCGGAAATTCAAACACCCCATAGCCATAGACTGAATGAAACTGATGTTTCATGCAGCCTCCTCTAATCCATTAGGGTTGTGCTTAAAGTGCCCATATTATACTCATTTTCAGCTTCATGATTGTATTTTGAGGTTGTACCAGAACAGGTTAACATGGTTTCATTTTCAAAAAACACCATATTTTTGTTGTACCGCACGTTGCTGCAGATCCTGTTTTCACCCTGTATCTGTTGGTCTCTGTTTTAGCTACAGAGTAAGACATCTCACTTCTATACTATCTTTGTTGGGAGTTGCACATGTGCAGTAGCTAGGTAGGATCACATCAGCTAGATAACTTTTTACAACTTGGGTCAGTACAAAGCAGGATTAGCTGGGAGACTTCTTCTAAACGAGGGCACACTTGTGGAATACCTGCAGAACAGGGACATGTACTTTTGTAGTTTATGGTGAACTAGTGTGTTGTAGCAGTGTTTTGCCATTGAGAGCTAGCATACTAGCACTAGCATGTGCAACGGTTAGCCACCTCATCTCGGCTAGTGACGTAGAAAGCCATGCAGATTTTTAACAGCTCACCCAGAGACTGAAGGCAGAGGACAATCGGAAACCTGTATCTCACTCAAAACAGCATGGATAGATTTTTTTTCCAAGTTTATATGCATGTGGAAGCACCAGAGACATTTTTTTTCATAACATGGGCATTTTAATTAAGGCATGGATTCTATCAAATGACCACAAATGATATGTAGCCACACAGGCTATTTATAGAATGAATTATCTCTGCTTAACCATGCGTTGATAACCTATAGCCTACATATTAGCCTAGGCCTATTTCAAAAATCAACATAAAAATCTGATATTTAAAAAAATCACATAAGTCACTATTATTAATGTATTTTATAGAAGTAGCCAAACTGAATCATGAAGTAACATTATCATCAGCAGTGATCAGGCGCCCATTGTCCCAGACAATGTTAACCACTAGATGGCGACAAATAGATTTTTTTTTTTTTTAGTCTTGAAATGTGATGGTGTACTTCATTATTCGGCACACCATCATTACACTGTTGGCTTGCATAACAATCATGACAGCTAAACGGGTTTAAGACGCACAGCAGGTAAGATGAAACAGTGCAGCTTAGTTGACATATAACTTGAACGCTAATGAGACGTATGTTGTTTGTCTCAGTTAGCATTACTAGCAGGCAATAACATTGGGGCCTATTGAGCAGAGTGGCTGAGGAAGCTTGAGGCGATAGCGCCAAAGCGAACAAGCCCTGCTGACAAGTTTGGTGAAATGTACAAACGAAAGTTGTGTTTTCTGCCATGTATATTCTTTGATGTGAGCTAAAATGTATTATAAAATACTGCACGTCTAATGCTATAAGGATGCGGCGTACAGCATTACAGACCAATGTTTGCAACAATTGCTAGCAGCTAGTTAACTAGCTTCAAACAGGCCGTAGAGGTTTTTCCAAGTCAGTACAATGGAAATAGAGCTTCCGGTCACAGCCTTCAAAGTAAAGCATCTAGTGATGCACTTGTTTCGCCTTATCCAAAAGGCTTCTTCAGTTCTGACTGACTAGTCAGGAGTTCCGGATATTTAACCTCTGTTGGTTTGTGTCACCTATGGATCGTTAGTCACATGAGGGTCAATTAGTCCCATGGGAGTCTGGAACTCCCTAGCTACTGAGAAGCGAAACATCTTCAAGAATGTTCTAGTTTCCTTTGCTTATCGCAAAGAATTACAATGACCTGGATAATTTAAGAACCTTCACAATTATAAGGACTATATTGTTTCGAGAAAAGACATGGTTTCAAATTAACCTAAAAGTTACCCAAAACGATTGCCAATGAGAGTGGTTTATAGTGTATATGGTTACTATTGTTTGTGGCACAGTTATAGAGGCAGCATTCGTATGTTTGTATGAAATTTTTTTATTAATCGTTATTGTGTATTGTCTATTCGGTTTGACATCCTAGCCGGTGTGCTCATTTGTAACGTAAGTGGCGAAAAAGCTTTAATTTTGAAGGCACATTCTTCTCTTTTCCTGCATCTCTCCGGCACTTGCTATAAATGTGATGTAGCAGCCTTGACAAGCGCGGCTAGCTCGCTGGCTAGCAAGATACTTAACCCACTTAACCTAAGTGACACAGTGAGTGTGTTTACATATGGGAATAAGTGGTTGGTGGTGTGTGCTTAAGCCGTGACCGATACCTTCCTGCTAGTGTCAGCCTATAATAGCTACTTTGCCAAAACTGTTGTCAAACGGTCGACAAATGCTAAGTTAGCTAGCGTTAACGTTACCGTTTTAATACCAAGTGATTGCTAGTTAACTAGCTAGCTAGCTAATTCCGTCTTGTTGAAGTGTAACGTTAACGCCAATTAAGGGAAACACAAGTGTAGTTAATGTTGCAGCTAGAAATGCATAGCTGGCTTTCTAACTGTTTCGGTTCTGGACATATCAAGTTGTCAGCGTAGACTGACATGTATCCGCATTTAAAAAAAAAAAAAAAAACATTAAAAAAAAGTGCTTGGCTTATGAGTAAAATAGTATAAACTTCTAAAAGCAGAACATTACTTCAATACATTTCATTCTCATCTTTCAGAACTTTTTCACGGTGCTTGCTATCACTTTACACAGTAAAGTGCATTTTGTAGGATATGATCACAGATACAACAGTTGACCCAGTTGCAAAAGTTGACACATTACTGAGAATAGGCATTGTACGTGCAATATCTGTGGCATTATACGTCTTAATGTTTTGTAAGGTTGTAAATCATATTCTTAGAGGTACAACCCTATATGTTCAACTAGTTAATGAAACCTACTGGAACTAGAATCTAAATAATGTTCATAGCAAAGCAGCACCTGAGACCACCCTCACAGAGTTGGGGGAAACGCCAAGCTAGTGTTGTTGACTTCTTCATGCTGGGGTTCAGTACCAACATGGTGCCAGGAATTGGAGGAGAAAAAAAAAGTTACCTTGGCACAATAAAATAATAAGTAACCATCCCAATTTTAAAAGGTAAATTATGGGCGTATGGGTAACTTGGAAGTGTAAACTTACAACCCTAGTTAAATCTTAGTCACTTGGACTCCTGCAACTTTGCGATATTCTTATTAAAAATCACATTGGAAATGTTTTGGACTTTTTTTTTTTTATCTTTGTTGTTTTTGTTATGTGTGATTTCACATCCCCCTAATGAGTGTATGTTTGATATTTAGCTTGCCAACATTGTCCATTTATCTCTCTATTTCTTTCTTTTTACAGACTCAAGAACTACTCTATGTAAGATGAACACTGAGGACAAGTTGGAGGGTATCCTGCTGAAGTGCAGCAGTGGAGGAATGGATGGAGGAGGCAGAGTCGGGCTGGGCAGTAGAGGAGGACTGGTGGTTATGACACTGGGGGAACGATCACTGGCAAACCACCCTCTTTTGGCTGAGGACGATAAAGATGAAGATGAGGACCTGAGTGAAAGCTCGCTGGTTACTCATGACCTGGTCCCTCCCGAGCAGCTTATGATGCAGGAGGAGATGACAAAGAATGGTAGAGAAGGAGGGGAAGAGGAGGGAGGCGAGGTGGGCGTGCATTTCCCCCTAAAACTCACCAATAAGTTGCCTTGCTTGCTTCATATGCCAGTGAGTTCATCTCGGTTAAGAAGTAGTTCATGTTTTGATAAGACTATTTGTGTTGATACTATGGTTTCTATGTCATTATAGATAGTCTTCCTTTCATGTCATCCTATGCAGTGTTTGTTATGCTACATATATGAAAACCACCACAGTGATTACATTTTGTTAAACATTTTAAAAACAGTGATATAAACCATGTGACACAAATAGAAAGCCTGTCACCCCACAGAAAATCATTGAAAATAACCTTAAATTAAGGATAATATATTGTGAAGGATTACCTCCCTCCCCCTTGTGTACCTGGTTTCCACTTAGAGATAGAGATAAAGACATTAGCTGAAATGTTTGTGCTTTATAATCTTTTGCATTACAAACGAATGAAGATACAGCACATGTGAATTGAAAAAACTATTCTGTGAGCGTAAACATCGAGGATGACTTAAACAGATCCACGGGATCAGGCTTAGGGCATGCTTAATTCCTGTTTATTCTAACTTAGATGTTATATCCATTGTTTTGGCCATTGTTTCTGTCTGCAAGAAAAACATTGTACTCACCAAATCATTTGCTAACGCAATAAGGGAGATCTGCAGATGTTTCCAGGCCAGCTGGAAGATGTGATTTCCCAGAGTGTCCTAGGTTATATAGGTTTCTCTTTGGTGTATTATGCCTCAGCAAGAGGTACTCATCAGAGGATGCTTGAACTACATTAACTGGCCTCTTAAATTGTGAAGGAGAAGCTGCTATAGAGTTCCCCTCACATTGGTTGATTGTCCTCTGCCTGGGCTTTTGCACCTCCCTGACCCTGATAAGCTGCTGGATGAGTGGGCGGGCGTTAAAGTAGCTTATGTGTCCTGTTAAATGGCTTTTCTTTCTCTGGTCCTACTTTTACAGTTGAGCATCAAGCAGGAACTGAAGCTGTCTGAGACACCGGACCAGATAAAGAAGGACAAAAAAGGAGTTAAGGACCTGATGGTATGTCCCAAGAAGAAAAAAAGGAAGCAGCGTTCACCAGCAAAGGTGCAAGTCAATTTTATCTCAGAAATTGACTTTTTTAATGGCCTGACCTGCATGTGTGTGTGAGTTTTCCACAGTTACTGAAGAGTGAATTAAATACTAATGTCTTTTTTCCCTTTTGCTGTTGTAGATTCTCAACATCAATGATGAAGAATCATTGGGCATACAAAACCCCAAGTGTCATGTCTGTGTTCACTGTAATGCTGCATTCCGAACCAATTACCATCTGCAGAGGCATGTCTTCATTCACACTGGTATGAATTACCCATTCACGTTTTTAAAAGGCCATTATATTAATTTCTTGCTTTGAAATTGGTTAACTACAGGATAAAAAGAGGGCCACTGTTAAATTAATAAGTTGCCTGGAATATGATATGGAATACAGTGTCTTTATTGTATACTGATGTTTATTATTCAAACTCTAGGTGAGAAGCCATTTCAGTGCAGCCAGTGTGATATGCGCTTCATTCAAAAATATCTTCTCCAGAGACATGAAAAGATCCACACTGGTGAGTAAAGAATGAATGTAATCCGTATGCACTAGGTTTTTATTTAGCTTTATTTTAGTCTCGAGTCTTTTTTTCTTTTTTCCGCATTTGTCTCTTTGTGTAGGTGAAAAGCCTTTTCGCTGTGATGAGTGTGGGATGAGGTTTATCCAGAAATACCACATGGAGAGACACAAGAGGACTCACAGTGGAGAGAAGCCTTACCAATGTGACTACTGTCACCAGGTGAGCTCTGTTATTATTTGCTAGTAAATTAGTGCACATGGAAACAACAATCAAATTATGTAGTAAAAACTGCATCAAATCTGTTTGGTTTTTATATGTGCCCGACTGCAGTATGAAAACACAAAACGCACAGTGTGAACTGATGAAAATGCTAGCCAAAGTCTCTGTATAGTTAACCAATTATTCAAATAAGTGGCAAAGAAAAATAAAGACAGCAATGAGATTGTCCGTATCACCTCACCTAAGGTTTATCACTACATTAAAATATATATATTTTGTCTTCCATGCACAGTACTTCTCCAGAACAGACCGGGTTTTAAAGCACAGACGAATGTGTCACGAGAACAGAGAGAGAAAGACCAACAAGGCAGCTGGTAGAGTGGGGCCTTTGCATGAAGCAGATTCTTTGGGCCTCCCCTTTCTTGCCAAAGAGTGTTCACTGCCCAAGAAAAAGCGGCAAAAGTGTACAGACAAGAGTTCAGGTACTTCCACTGCTGCCCAGACAGATGGGTACACTGTCGCTGTTGTCGAAACGGAAGAGAAGGAGGAGCAGAGACAGAATAAAATTGAAGGTCTACCTCTCTTTGCTGTGTCCTCTAAAGTCAAACATGAGTATGTGATTGCAGACTACTCTGTGGAACTTCCTGAAGAAACGTCTAGCCAACACCAAGAGGGAGAAGTGTCAACAGAAGACACAACTCCTCCCAAACTTGTCCTGAAGAAAGTCCCCAAGAGGAGTCTTAAACATTCCAGTGAACAAACTCCTCCCTGCCTGTCCACTTTGTCTTCCTTTGAAGACAATACTAAGGTCACACAGTACACCTTTGAAATTGTAGACAAGCAAGGCATTTTAGAAGTGGAAAGCAACACTGATCTTGAGTCCGTTGAAACTCTTCAAGGAGGACCAACAAAGCCAGCAGCCGGCAGCACAAACTACGACGATGCCATGCAGTTTCTCAAAAAGAAACGTTATCTTCAGGCTGCAATGGCCAACAACAGTCGGGATTACGGTCTGAACACAAGCAGCATTTCTTCTCAGCCGCCTGTTACGCAAACCGTGGTGTCAGCCGTGATTGAGGAGACTGTCCCTGCCACCATTTTGGAGCCCCAGCCCATCAACACAGATATTAAAGCCACACATGACAAGAGTGTGTTGCCAGATGAGGTTCTTCAGACGCTGTTGGACCATTACTCCAACAAAGCCAATGGGCAATCAGACATTTCCTTCAGCGTGGCTGACACAGAGGTGACATCAAGCATATCCATTAATTCCTCTGATGTTTCAGACAGCAGCCCTGTGGAGAGCCTCGGAGTCTCTACCGCCCAGGCTCAGCCAGCTACTGAGAAGGTCAGCCTCTTACAGGAATACTCAAAGTTTCTCCAGCAAGCACTGGAGAGGACCAGCCAGAACGACAGCTACCTGACCAGCCAGAGCCTCAGCTTGGTCTCCGAAAACCCCACCTTAGCTGGACAACCTCTGTTCTCCACCGAGAAACCGTTCCCTTCCCCCAGCAGGTTCAAATCAGGGATGAGCTCTCCGCTAAGGTCCACTTTAGAGAAACCTCACTTTGGATTACTGGTTGGGGACTCCCAGCACTCATTTTCATTTTCAGGTGATGAGACTACCCCTCCCTCCGCCGTGTCCCCAGCTGAGGAGGACTTTCTGGAGCAGGTCTCACCCTCCAAAAAGACAGACACTTCACAAGGCATACTGCAGACCTTTCAAATAAGCTCCTTTGATCAGAACTTCAAAACTCATTTCCAGACTTCAAGATCTGGATCCTCCTCACAGTTTACTGTTGCCAATGGACAATTAAGTCTTCGAGGACACAGCACAGACTTCTCAGAGTTCCCCTTAGTCAGAGTCACTGAGACCAGGTCTCAACTGAACTCTTCCCCTGATGTTACATCCAGTGAAACCTTTGGCTGAACGGATGGGTAGAGAATAATGTTTCTGTTCATAATTTCAGCGGCACTTTATCTCATGTCACTTGTTTTGCCAAAACAAGTCCCACTGCAGCCATGGGCTCTTTTTCTAAGCATTTTGTTATGAAACATATTGTTTTGTTTTGTTAGGTGCAACCTCTTATAATGGAAATTGATAAATCCTAATTAGCATTTCCCCTTTAAAAAAAAAACTAAAAAAAACATCATTGTAATTGCGCATGGGTATATTTCTTGCTCAAGAATGTGAGAGATTAGGCGACCAAAGTGTAATGCTAGAGATAGAGTGAAATATTTCCTCATGCCGTTGCCACCGAGTTTTAAGTTTGCCTTGCACAAAAAAATTATCAAGTCACTATTGCTGCTTAATGCAATATTTCCACTTACTAAAACATAGGCCCTATTTATATACACCTTGCTCTTACTGTAGATACATCCCCTTGCTGTTTATCTGGTTATATTTAAGTCCACTCCTAGAATCTTGTTATTACAGCTGTGTAACTCCTGGTAAATTGTCTACTGACACTGACACCATGATTAGAACTGCTTCTTCACTTTATGATGAAGTCACTTTACTGTCACCTGAGACAGGTGTGTCCACATGATGTGTAATGAATGCTTTACAGGAAAGATGTAACCGATTGTATTCATATGGAATCTAGTGTATTTTCCATTGACAGCTTGGGCCAAGTTTGGTTGGTGTGATGGCCAAAAAGAAGAAATTACAGTTCTCATTCAAAGAAAATGAATTCATTCATCATTTTATTCCCTTTGTGCCTAAATTTCTTGGCACAAATGTTTGTGACTAGTGCAGATTAGTGCAGTGTAATAACCCCACCCGCTCTCTCCCGTACCCCTGCTTAAAAAAAACAGATTTAGGAATCAAAAATCTGCAGTCATGTAATGGTTGCCAGGTAATTTTTATTTTTCCTTCAGCAGTATAAATTAGTTGTAATGAAATTACTTAGGAAGATTGTGCTTAACCTTTGCACAATTTGCACAATTTTTCACTACAGGGAATGTAGTATGTATTTTCAGATTAGGGTTATTTGAAATTACAGATGATGCTTGTTGCTTTCATCACTTATAATGTAGCTCTTGGAGCTGCAGTTTTCTAGTACTTTGATTGTTGTTCTAGGAAGATGCACAGGTTTTGGGGAAACAACAATGTGATTAGGCCACTTTGTATTGATTGAAACTCAAAGTGTCATTAAGGCTATATTAGGAAAAACAGTACAAATGGAAATTAGGTATTTTCCAGTTTTATTAATTCTGCATCTGTACGTTTTCTTTTTTATTTCAGGCTTTCCTTTACTTATTCCTGTATATGTATTTGTTTTTTCTTAGTTAGTGCTCTGATGCTAGAGCTGCACAAGTATGGCCAAAATATAATCACAATTATTTTAATCAATATTGAGATCACGATTAATTATCAAGGTTATTTGGTACAAGGTTTATTGTCACATAGGCTATTTATTACTGCTTTCACATCCATATTGTCCTACATTCCTCTTATGTTGAAGTTTTTATACATACATACAGCTGCAACACATGTAAATGAAAATTATCTGAAACAAATAGCCTAGGATATAAAAAAAAAAATCTATCTCTGAGAAAGCTCCTTCACTTGTTTTCAACAAAACTGATTAAAAGAGCTAGGGAGAGAGGGCGATGTATGCTACTCACAGAGTGACGGCTGACTCATTATAAATGGGTCCAGCACAGGTTGAATGGCGGGTCAGCAGAGTTACACACGTGTGTATGAAATGTCTGTATTGTCACTGCGCTGCATTTTTATTAATTATGATATTCTGGCCATGGGTCACATCTCTCGACCGGTCCAGCAGACTCCGTCTCACACGCTATTACTTTAAAAACTGAAGTTAGTTGCATTCAATAACTTCTTCTGCTTTTGGCCATGGCGGCCACAATAGCAGTGTTACCAGTGGAAACACTGGTACAAATACAGGCTTGCCTCTCATGCTTAACAATATACAGCTGTGTTAAAAGAAAAATTGTGGACAAATGTCAGAATTGTGGACCGGAACTGTCGCCGCCGTGTCTCTCCATGTTGCTGGGGAGCCGGCCCGTGTGTGAGTGAATGGGGGGGGGGGGGCTGTGTAAGAGGAGAGATCAAAACACAGACACAGCTTTATAGAAGAAATTAGTCATGTAATGCAAAATTAAACCATATCGATATAAACAACATTGCTTCGTTTGTGGAGAGGCAGCGGATGCGAGGACATTAGGTGCACTGGTGCAACCTGGGAAAAATGTAAGTCGCACCCTATTGCCGTGTTGACTAACAGACAAACTAGCACTGGTCACTGCTGTTGTCTGAAAAACAACACAGACGGGACAAAATGTTGCATTTACTAGTAAACTGGTAAACATTGAGACCAACGTATAACCGACTGCTATCTGTTGAATTTTCCTCCCGTTACTCTGTCCTCTGTGACTGTCTACATCTAGAAACTAAGCTGCGCGGTGCAGGGAACAACTCTGACTGGAACATGATCAGACAGTGGTTTACGGAGCGGTAGATTGGCTTTGCAAAAAAAAAACCCGGAACATTCTATTAACAAAATGACGCATTTAAAATATTGCTCGATCACACAAATTTGATCGTGGGAAGTCAAAATCGTGATCGTGATTAAAATTCGATTAATTGTGCAGCCCTAGCTGATGCTACTATTTCTACTTGCACAGTAACAAACACATAAGCTATCAACCTATTCAGTCTGTAATATGTTGAGATCTGGGAGCTTTATTTAATTTTGCCCATCATATTTTATTATTTTATCAAGAAATGGCACAGAGTTTGATTCTCAAACTATTATCTGTTGGAAGGACATAGCATTTTCATTGTGTGTGTGTGTGTGTGTGTGTGTGTGTGTGCGTGTTTATGAGTACAGAATCATGTTTCAGATATCTGTAGTTTTGATCATTATCACCTATTTGCTAGAACTCACTAGTATGCCACATCTGTCCAGACCTTGTTGAAAAGAAATGTGATTAAGTGAGGTCTCATCTGTACTTCATCACACTGTTGATTGTGTTTCATTTGTACATGTATGTGTGATGCATTAGGTGCTATTGTGTAAAACACTGTTTTTATATGCACCATCACATTAAGTTTGAGAATTGATGTTAAGCTCCCTCTTGTTATAATTCTACGGACAATCAGGGACAGACAGCACCCACATTAATCATCAAATGCTTTATTTTTCCTCATCATCATTCCCACTAGAATGTATAGAAGATGTCCTGCTGTAAATATATTGTATATTTTTATGTTCTGAGAAGTACTGTTGGATCTTTGTTTCAATGGAGAGACGAGGCTTGTGCAAGAGACACTTTTTGTCAGTGGAAGGCACATGGATTGGTTTTTCACCATTTATTACATTCAACAATGAATCCATTTCTCTTGTTGACACAATGCGACGTTCTGAGGTTTGTATATCTCACCACTGTTATCAGAAGAAAATTAACACTTTTGCAGTTTTATTGATGAATGGTTAAAGTGAATTTTGATTATTTTTTGTATAATGCAGTTGATTGTGCATTATGATGGGATTTACTGTAGCTGTTGGTAATGAAAAGCCCTCCACCCCCAGAAAATGTTCACTTGGTTTTAAAGTAATACTCCACCTGAAATCAGTCTTTGTTTTTAGCATTATGTATTTAATCTCAATAGCTGTGGTCAGCTTGAATTCTTGTCAAGTTAAAGTAGCTTTTGGGTGGAGTATAACTTAAAAAATAAGTGTTGTGGTTGAAATAATTCACTAGCTACCCATTTCATTGTAAGCAGTTATTGAAAGCACAGTGTGGATGAGTTATTCTGCTTTGGTAAATTGTATCCCATGCATTGTTCATGGAGAAGTTTTAATTCAATTAAGCAATTTAAAATGGAGAACTGATGGATATTCATGAATTATATTAGCAGTACTATGGTATTGTTTTCCTTTTTAAATAACTGTTGTCTGTAACCTGGCCTTAAGTGTCCTTGTATAAGCTATAGGAAAAAAAAAAGTTTTGTGTAAAAAGAATCTGAATTATTGAATTTTTTTGATAAAAACTATTTTTGAAACGTCATTTATGGCACTGATGTGTACAGTATATCATATGCAGTCACTATTGCTACCCTCATTTATCTCTGTACAAGTCGTTTGTGTCAAGATCTTTCAATTGCCGATGGGAATCTACTTTGACTTTGGCATTTTCATACTTTTAAAGAACTTGACGAGGAAGCTCCACTGTAAGGTTGCTCTTAAGTTAGACAGTAAGGTTTATTTGCATGGTCTCTAACTTGTTGGGTTGAGTGAACTTGTTTTATGAATAATGTGCAGCTTTAATTGTAGCTGATTAATTTCAGTCAAGTAACCCATATGATTAGATTTTTTGCAATATATTATGATTTGTAAACAATCTGATTACATTGTTGTTTTGATTGTTGTGTGTCATGTCCCATATAAATAAAATAATCCACAGTATTTTACCTTGAATTGTTTTTGACATGCAAGCGCCATTCAGTTGCTAGTGCCATTCACAATGCCATTTACAATTTATACTTGGTCTGGGGTCCAATAAGTCAATTTCTTGGTCACATGAGTTTATGGGGGTCTAGCAAAAATGGGGGAAAGGGTAGGGCTGCAACAAGCAATTATTTTTATTAACAATTTACCAATTATTTTTCTCTGGTAAATGTCTGAAATGTCAGGAAATTGGAAAGACGTTCATCACAATTTCCCAGAGTACAACATGAAGTCTTCAAATGTCAGATTTTGTCTAACCAAAGATATGTATCTATAAACTGATATAAAATATAGAAAAAGAGAAAAGCAAATCCTCACATAGGAGAAGGTGGAAGTAGAGAATGGTTGGTGCAGTAAAAACCCCAACTGTGCTGCCTGTTACATCCAATGATATGATTTTAATCACTTTGTAGATATATTCTCTGATGTGTACAAACCCGATTCCAAAAACGTTGGGACACTGTACAAATTGTGAGTAAAAAAGGAATGGAATAATTTACAAATCTCATGAACTCATTTTATTCACAATAGAATATAGATAACTTGAAATGTTGAAAGTGAGACATTTATAAAAATGTCATGTCAAATATTGGCTCATTTTGTGAGAGCTACACATTCCAAAAAAGTTGGGACAGGTAGCAATAAGAGGCCAGAAAGGTTAAAATGCTGGAGGACCAATTTGCAACTCATTAGGTCAATTGGCAACATGATTGGGTATAAAAAGAGCCTCTCTGAGTGGCAGTGTCTCTCAGATGTCAAGATGGGAAGAGGATCACCAAGATGCTGCAGCAAAAAATAGTGGAGCAATATCAGAATGGAGTTTCTCAGAGAAAAATTGCAAAGAGTTTGAAGTTATCATAATCTACAGTGCATAATATCATCCAAAAATTCAGAGAATCTGGAACAATCTGTGTGTAAGGGTCAAGGCCGGTAAACCATACTGGATGCCTGTGATCTTCGGGCCCTTATATCACATACGGGAATGCTACGCATCGATCGAATAGATAGATATTTATTTATTTATTGATCCCAAGAAAAATGGGAAATTATGGTGTTACAGCAGCACACGTACATCAGTCACACAACACAGAATTTAAATATAAAATATAAATGAGATGCTAGGAAAAATATACATACATACAATATACATGAAATAATAATAATAATAGGAACAAAATAAAGGAACAAATATTTGAATATATACAGGATGGGAAAACCAAAATGTGCAACTGTACTGTAATGGAAATCCCAACATGGGCTCAGGAATACTTCCAGAAAACATTATCGGTCAACTGAAATTGAAGTCAACTTATTGTTTTATGATAGATTTTCTCAGTTTCAACATTTGATATGTCATCTGTTATATTCTGAATAAAATATTGAAATTTGACACTTCCACATTGCATTCTGTTTTTATTCACAATTTGTACAGTGTCCCCACTTTTTTTGGAATTGGGTTTGTACAATCCTAACAAATATACAGTTATTTGTGACTGGCAGAAATAGTCAGAAACATCCTAATGTAGGCCCGGCTGCAATCAGCCTTCTGTCCCCAAAAACTGTCTCCTTTCCTGAAAGCTGGAGTTCAAACCGATTTAGGAAATCATTCCACAAATAAAGGCTATTGAGTGGTACATGCCCTTTTCAGCTTTAATCATTAGTCAACATTGCTTAGGGTTTGCCAAAACTAACACAGGATCCTTGTCCAAAGCAGCAACACACCTACTGACTAATGTTACAGTCTGCGGGCTGCTGACGTTGTCATTGTCAGCTGTGAGTCCTGTTCAGACGGACTGAAGTCATCTCTGAAGCACAATGGAACAATGAACTCATTTGTCTTTTTTTCTCTAAATGATATGGGACTCTGCGAAAGGTATGTACCTAACTGTTGCTGAGACGCTCCATGAATGGAGATGGCATCTCGCCAAACAGTTTTAAAAAGGTAGGCCTATCAATTCAAGCAACGATGGCTTGTCAAATTTGAATCAAGACCTTTTCAGAATGAGGTGCTGCTCATTAGGCCTTTATGGCATATATTTGGATAAACATTTAAAATGATAGACGTTTTGTTTCACCCTTCTGCCACAAAACGTTAATTAGCCTAGCCTACTTTTGTTGTCAAATCAACTCAGTAAAACACGTAAGACATTTAAGTGTTAATTCCAGTAACTCGAGCATATTGCCACTAGTAACTTTAAATTGAGAAGTTTGTTAATTAGGTTTGGCCGTCGACGGTCTTTAAATGACAATTGCAAAATGTGTTTTGAACAGAGTTCCGAGGGTTGATATATAGCTTAAAAGTGAGGTAAAACTGTTGTGAACATCTGTTCACCGCTTTTTGATGCAAATATTCTTACTTCTGTAACCTTCCAGACTGATATAGGCCCATATTATTTAGCTAGTTACACTAGCCTGGCGCTGGACTAATTACAGCGTCAATTCAGCTGCAGTGTCACGTATCCGGGTGTCCTCGTGCGGCTCCTGTTTAACCGGGATATGCGGGGCCAATACTGTCAAGTTTCAACATAAACTCATCTAGGCTCCCTAACTAATGTGGTCACGTCAAACGCCTAAGCTGAATTTCTGTATGTTGCAGTTTCCCATTCATGATTAATTTCAAATAGGCCCACCTAGAGAAGAGTAACACAACTGTTTTACACCTGTAGTTGCAATGGAAACCCTGCCAATAGGTTGGACTTTGCACACCTGTGACCAGCAGGAGGGAGACAGGGCAGGACTGTTGAAGAGGGGAGTCACTGACAGCAACTCAAACACACATGTCCATGATCTGTTTCATGAAGATGCACAGGTATGGTGTTTGCACTTTAAAATGAATGTGATCATGTCGATGTTGAAATCTCAGCCAGCTGCTTTAACTGTTGTGTGTCTTTTGGTCAGGGCTTCCAGCTGTCCAGCCAGCCATGGTGGAGGATCAAACTGTTTGTGTGGGAACCGGTGCTCTTCGGTACCTGGGATGGAGTTTTCACCACCTGTATGATCAATATCTTCGGTGTGGTGCTATTCCTATTTACCGGCTACCTGGTGGTTAGTATGACTACACTGTGTTGCTCTCTCTACCTCGATTTCCCTTTTTTTTTTTTTTTTTACATGTAATTATAGTAAATATTAGGAAACAATGATAGAAAGACTGCACTCGTTAATAGACAAGCAAAACATACAAGAAATTCTGTTTATTGAAGAGGAAAAAATGACAAAACGGAATGAAATTAATCTAAATCCTAACAGCAATCACAAGCTATCTGGATGTGTCAGTGTATGCTAATTGTTCTCCTAGAGCTTTATGTATTGATGAAGCCAAATGCTGTTAAAAAAAAAAAAAAAAACCTTTGGCCTGGGGTTCAAATGACTGTTCAATTGGTATGTCAAGAATTTTTGTTAACTGGAGGAGTCTGTAATTTCCTTCCTTTACTGTGTTATATTTCAAAAACAAAAAAAGCATCTACCCCAAAAATAATCTGCCCCAAGAGCCAATCATTTAGTATGCTCTTATTTTTCAATGGTCTCCCCTAATTGATTGCCCCTACTAATACAGATTGGATTTTGCATTTGTGCATTTATCATTTCAATTAGTTTAAATCAGATGAAGTGTATACATTATATAGTAAAAAGTGTGCTTGAATGGTGTATTCAAATGCAGTTAGAGCAAAGAATGTACACTGTTGGGGTATTCCCACTGGGACTCCTGTCTCATGGTTGTTAATATAGTGTGGACCATTTACAGTATCTGAGGCTACATAATCTACACCAGACGATGTGTAGACTCATTTATGAAATGTGTTGTGACAAGTGATGGGGAAGATCGTTGCTTTGTATATGGATTATTTAAAACATCCATGTACGGCTGGTGTTAGGACTCAATGTGCCGATGAATGACATAGAAAAGACTATATTATTGTAAAGTTTCATAATATCTAGCCTCATGTCTGTGTGCTTTATCTCTATCTAGCGCTGTTGAAGCTTTTATTTTTATTTTTAGTTGCAATCATCATTAAATAAGTATGGCTTACACTGTCAGTGGATCCCAAACACTTTAATGTTGTGTTATTTCTGTGAGATTGCACAGCTAAAACATGTGCAAGGCACTTGCTACAATTTAAAGTGCTTATTACTCATTGTGAAAAAGTAAAGAGTTTATGTTTTCAAACATGTATTCTCATCCTTAGTTTTTCTTAATACTAATGCTGAAATTAAATTATGGGGATTTGAAGTAGCAAGGTTTTCTCCTAGATAAGACTATGACTATTAAACACATTGGATGACAGTTTGAACACAAAGTAAAACTAAAAGGTTAAATATGTCTTTAAGATACTGAGACAAACAAAGGAAAGAAAAATGTGCAGACAGATAAACCAAATAAATATTGGAGAAAAAACTACAAGCAGGATGTATAGTGTGCAGTGAATTACATACAAAGCCTACAGTATATGTACAGTCTAGAAAATGTAAAGGTGCAGATATGTTTAGTACAAGCTGTAGATCACTATAAATATATTCAATTTGAAGCTATAGATGAGTTATATGCTGCAGATGTACATATGCAGTAGTATGTGAATAGATGACTCAGTATTTTGTGTCATCCTGTCTCCTATCGTCATCCAGGGGAACACAGGCGTGCTGCTTGGTATGTTTCTGGTCTCCATGGTTGTGCTGGTTGCTTTAGTGACGGTGATGTCGGGGATCGGAGTGTGTGAGTACTGCGGTGTTGGGAGTGGAGGAATCTATTCCATGATCTCCACCGTCCTGGGTGGCAGGGTCGGAGGCACTGTTGGCCTCCTTTATGTGTTTGGACAAGTGAGTAACAAATCCAGATGTTCTGTTAGTGAAGGATCCACACATGTTCTTATGTTTTGTCCCCTGTCATGCTGCCTCCCACTTTGCAGTGCGTAGCTGGAGCCATGTACATCACAGGTTTCTCTGAGTCAGTGGCGGAGCTGGTGGGTCTACAGAACCAGTGGGCGGTGCGCAGCATGTCGGCGGTGGTGCTGCTGGCACTGCTTGGAATTAACCTGGCCGGTGTCAAGTGGATCGTCCGACTCCAGCTGCTACTACTAGCTGTGCTGGCCATCTCCACACTGGACTTTGTCATCGGCACCTTCACGCACCTTGACCCAGGTAGGGCTGGGGGTTGTGAATATAGATATGACGGGAGAAGGTAACAGGGATTGTGGGAAGGTTTAAATCAGTACTGATGTTTTGTCTTCTAATACTCTGTATGGGTATTTTCAAGCCGAAATAATCCTCAAACTATTCAGTTGGCCCCAAAATTATATTAATGTCAAAGCCTCTGAAGCAGCATTTAGCCAGATTACAATTATTTAGGCAGACACTTGTATTCAGAACCACTTCCAGGAAATTTCAACAGGAAAATAAGCATACAATCCTCAATCGTCAACTTAGTGAGTAACCCAAAGGTTTTTTAAAGAGTGCCAAATTTGTTAAAAAAATTACAATAAAAGTGACCTACAAATGCACTGATCTGTAACCATTTTTATTTTCATTGTCATGATTATCACATTTTTAAAAATGGAAATGTATCCAAATAAATGCCACTCAGATGTAAACAAATCTAAAATAAACAAAAACAGTTCTGCCTTTTACATCTGTAGTTGGATAATCATACATACTGTATGTAATACCTTAAACTTAAAGTTGATAAATATCTAAATCTCAAGTTCATTTTTAACATGACTTTTTATGAGTAATGCAAGGTTTGTTAACATTTAAGCTATCAACATATGACTCTTGCTCTTGTCCTTCACAAACCAAGGCTGCAGGCCATATGAAATCTGGCCGCGGGCCGTGATTGGCCCCCGGGTCAAACGTAGGACATGCCTGGAGTAGCCAAACCATCAAGGATATCATTAAAATCGCTGAAACTGTTACTGTATCATAGGGGTAAAGCAAAACATAACGTGTGTGTGTGTGTGTGTGTGTGTGTGTGTGTGTGTGTGTGTGTGTGTGTTGAACAGCTGTTGGTCAGGGACAGAGATGGGTTTTAACTGTTTGCAAAGGGGGGAGGGAAATGTGTCTCCTAGTTGACTTTGACTAACTTTGAAAGTCCGATCATCCGATCATGGTCAGGATGGAGAAGGTAGAGGGCTAGCATGTTGTAGCAGCACATGACCAGGGGAAAAACAGACAACCAATTTCATCACAACTGACAATTTGACCTGTTCCATCACAGGTGTAACTAAAATATATGAAGGTTGTGTTCCAAGTCAGATTTCTAGCTCATTTTGTTACTATTTTCCACAGCATTCCTACTGGTTGATAAAAATGCAGTTATGTGGGAGTGTGTGAAATTAAGTTTGGCCTCCAAAGTGGACAGTAAAGGTTTGGGAACCACTGACTGTTGACTTCCGTGGTGAATGTCTAACCTGTTCAGGCCAGTAGGTGTAGCTGTAGTATCACTTATTATTGGTAGCATTAGTCTAGAATTCTACTGAGACTAGATCGCTGCAGTTGACTTCTTCATGAGGCTGGTCTCTGAGGAAAAACCTTTTTTGATACAAATTTTACCCAGTTTTGTCATAAGTTCTCCAAAAAGACATTTATTTTTCCTCAGTGGCTGGTTGGTTTAGTTAGAAACCGTTCATGTGCTGTTTTCATGTGACTATTCCTTAAGCCAAGTCTGAGACTGGCAGTGGGTTTATTAAGAAGATTTTTTTTCTTTTGTGGTGAGGAAATGTTGCCTTTTTTGAGTCGTTTGTATTCTTTTGCTTGCCGTCAGGAAGTCCTTCCCAACGTTTCCTGTTCTCACTGATTATCAACGTCCTGTCCAATAGGAAGAGTAAAGTGTTCCAGGAGTTAGTCTTTGTGTGACATTATAAGCACAAAACAGAAAAAAAAATGAACATGTAGTGCACACTAAAAATACACACATTTATACAATATACAATATATTACATGGTAAACAATCCCATTTTTTGCTTTTTTTCCCAGCAAACTACAAGGAACTCAGTGTACCAGTCCAGCTGTGGGCAGTGGTTAGTTTAAGCAGGATTAAGCTTTAAAACTTGAATGTCCAAAACAAAAACAGATTCTAATCCTGCCCCTAACCTGTACTTGTCCACCACTTCCAACCTCCAGCTTTATTTATTTTACAGGAGGCAGAGGCCACTTAGCTGTCCTGAAGAATTGTGGGAGAACCAGCCATAATGGCTACACCAGGTTTTTCCAATTAAGAGATTCTGTGTATGCTGTGGTGACCTCATGGTTGGCAGAGAACCAGCAGGTCCACTAGCTAGTGACATAGCCCAGATTAGCCTGAACTCACTGAGGCACATCTTGAAGGGAAGGAGCCATCACTAAAATTATGTGGTCACAGTTTGATAACTCTTCCCCTATGTACACTTTCAGACACCATGGTGCATCACTGCTGTAGCTAAAGTGATGTACTATATCAACAATATAATGGGATATTGGCATGTTGTCAATGTGCTTGGCAAATATTGCTGTTTAATACAAAACAGGACATCAAATTGTCAGTAATTCATGATCGGAAAAGGTAGAATTTTAGAGGAGAATGGTTAGTAATTTAATAGATAATATGAATAGATTATATGAATATGTTTAGGTGTTGGGGTTGTGTCAGACAAAAATAAGATGTTTTTTTACATTTAGTAAAAGTTGCAGTCCATGATGTATTTATTGCAAAGATGAATATTCAAGAATCAGTATGTAATATGTATTATTATCCTAAGTTTTCACAATGAGATTCCCCTAAATTATTTGCAGTTTCAGGGGCTATTAAACTCTAAGAACAAAGGGGAAAAACTGACTTCCTGGGGGTTTGGTACAAACCAAACAGTAAAGATTTGTGTAAAGGGCATCAACAGCTAAAATCCAAAAGGGATTTGTCTCTATTTGTGTTGGCCTGTAATGTCATCTATTAATCTTAGTACACTCTCAGCCACTCATCTAAATGTGTACATGTGATGCTGATGCCTCTGTGTTGGTATCATAAGCAGAAGAACTTCTATTAACAGTAGTTGTAGACTTCTATTATATATGCACGTGACCTCTCACCTGTTGACAGGCCTGGCTTCCCAATTTCCCCAGCGTTAAAGATCTTAAGTGCTGTGACATTTGGAATTTAAAAGCTGCATAGCAACAAAATGAAAGACACCTCAGACATGTTCTTCATCATCCCTGATGGGAAGACATTTCCTTTCCCAATTGTTGTCTTTGTGTATTCAATTATTTAGTTTGGTCAGTAACATTGCCAACATATTGTCTCTGCAGCCAAACAACTCAACCACAAAGCATTCCGATTGTGGCGCACAGATGAAATACAATCTGACATGCTTAGCCAGTCCCTTCAGCTGATGCCTGTTCCCCACAGAACAGGAAGTTGTAATGTGCTGGTCTGGGCTTTAGGGTGTTAACCAAACTCACCCACATTTTTGGAAAATGACAAGGAGAAAAGGCCAGAACTGAGATCTGAGGCCTGATGCTACTCCTGAGACAGCAACATCATCTCTCCCTGGGATCAACACTATAATATATAGTTCCCAATCATCCCAGTGGGACCTGCCCCACCTAAGTAACATCACAGCCTGCCCTGTTCTCCATGCAAAGCAGTTTATACTGGTTAGTGTGGGAGAGTAAGAGGTCAGCAGGACAGAGGGAAAGGCCTCAGACACTTATGTAATCTGACTATACATTCCAGTCTCTATCAGAGGAATGCAGAGTTCAAAAAGGAGCCCCACTCTGCCTATACACTTGTTCTTCAGACAATAAAATGCTGTAATATGAATGCTTTCACCATAGCTTTATCTGACGGCTTGTTTGCTCTGTAGGCCTTCATAAAATAATGTTGTTTTTCTTTTGCTCACATCACTTTACAGTTGATTTCAACCAGTCATGAAATGAGAGTTAAAGATAATATTGCTAGCTGTAGTTAGTAACAACCCTCCACCATGTAACTAAATAGCTTGATGAAAGCTGATTTTTACTCATCAAGACTAGGCCTACGAGTCCAAAGGGAGTGTCATTTCCACACTTCCCATTTCTTGTCTATGTAAGCATCCGCGCAATGAATTCTAGCTGCGTTGTGGCTAGTTTTGACAAACGTGGCCTTAAGTTGCCCAGTGAGGCTGTACTTTGGCACAGCAGTACTTTGAACAACAGGCCCACATCTGCATGCTAGCATGCTAAAAATTAAATTGACATGCTGATGTTTAGCAGGTATGTTTGTGTTTCATCAAATTACCATATAATAACTGACATGACATTTTTTGCCTTGGGAGCTCCCAATAAAGTAAATCTGACTATGCTTTTATATAGGAGCATGGTATGGGGAATGTGAATATGCAGTCCACCAGAAAATTGACAACTTATACAAACACTCTACACAAAAGACACAATTGTTTGCCGTTTTTGTCCACAGTTCTTGTCAGTCATTCAATGTATTCAAGCAGTGAATTTGTGTTCATAAAAATAGTTTTTTAACAATCTCAGTTGAACGCTCAAAGGGTCAGCCATTGTTGGATGCTGTAGTGTGTGTGTTTTAATATGGGTGGGGAGCCCATGGTGCAGACATAGACACTGACTGCCCTGGATCTGGTTGTGATTGTTTGGACAGAGGGCGGTCTCACAGGGTCACAGAGTGAACAAGAGTTTGGGCAACTAGTCCTATTTGAGATTAGTTCCCCTAAATTCCTATCCTGGAGAACATGTGCACATGGAGTAACTGTCTAAAACAAAAGGAAATAAATGAGCATTCTCACTCACTCACACTCTCTCTCTCTCGTTCTCTTTTCTCTCACTCTCTGTCTCCCTCTCTTGCTCACTCTCATTCTTTCTCTCAAACTTGGAAGCTGCTGAGCTTCTGAAAAGGGTGGCGACTTCCTTTTGGATAAACATGTCATTAATCTGAGAAAACACATTCTTTCCCATCGCAAGATAACCAAGGGGGAAATGTCCGGTGTTGTAACATAGGCCTGCCCTTCAGACTGTCTGGTTTAAATGGTCCCCACCAATGCAGAACATTCTCTCCCCCTGCATGTTCAACAAATGGACCTTTTCTGAATTAACCTGTCCTGATTTTAGACATACTTTTAAAGTGACTCGCTACCCATTGTTGTCATTTATTTTGATTTAAAAAGAAAGATGGAGCACTCTCAAATTGCAGTCATGGAATCCCAGTTCAGGTAGTGCTGTAATAAATTTGGATTATAAAAAGTTAAATGGGAAAACATTTTTGGCCACCAGCATCCTTTAGTCATGTACCAGTTGTTACAACTTCCAATTTTGTTTCAAGTATGAATGAACTTTTACTGATAAAATGCAATATTTTCCAAACCTAGGTGTCATAACACCTGGTGTTTGGTAATGTAGGTCTTTTATGGGAAAGTCCATTAGTGCAGATGTGATGTGTTTACATTTCCAGTTAGTCTCAACTTTTCCAGGAAATGCAGTGCAAAACTTTACCAATAATCATCTAGCAAGAAAGCAAATGGAAAAACACCACAATAATGAAAACATGTCATCGACTTATTTAACATAACACAATGTCCTCTGTCAGACATGTGACAGGTTTGCACTGCTGATACTATTACTTTTGACTCTTTACTCAATGAAGACATGCTGGTAACCCTGGTATAAGGTTCAGAACTGATATGCTCTGTGTGTGTTGTTGTCTCCTCTCAGAACATGGTTTTGTTGGTTATTCAGCCAAGCTGCTCAACAGCAACACACTGCCAGATTACACACCAGGAGAAAACTTTTTCACAGTCTTTGGGGTCTTCTTCCCTGCTGCTACAGGTGAGGTGTCACTTTTCTTTTCTCTTATCTCTTTCTGATCTAATAATGTGGGAAACTCTTGCACACTTAGCGTTTACATAGCACATGTGCAGAATGTACCCTCCATTTCTTGCAGCTACATATGTGTGTGTGTGTGTGTGTGTGTGTGTGTGTGTGTGTAGGGGTTATGGCGGGTTTCAACATGAGCTCAGACCTTGAGCGGCCTGAACACAACATCCCGTTGGGAACACTGGCAGCTGTCTTCACCTCGTATGACAACTCCTCAACACACACACCAACAATATTGTTAAATAAGAACACACCACACGGAAACACTGCACAATTAAGTAACTACTGTAAAAGTGTACAGACTGACCTACAGTGAAAGTTAACTGTGAAGCCTGAAGTGCCCTGTTTGCAAAATGTTATGTTGTGGTACCTACATGTCAGATAAATAAAAATAATTGTAGTTATCTTAGAAATTTCAATTGATCTACACATCATGCTACAAGGATAGTATTCAAATATTACTGTGGAATCTCTCCCATTAGGTATGAATCATCCAAAATGATGATTTTCTTTGATTTTACATTTGTGGTGCCCTCTAAACACTTTGTGGTATCTTCTATCAAAAGGGCAACCTTTTCCACTTTCATTGGAGAGAACACACAAACCCATTTTCCCAGCATGGCCCTATCAGACACTCACTTGTGGAGCTGTCATGACACAATTCTGTTAATAGTGACAAAGCAGCAGTTGTTAATAATCAGTGTGGTGTACTGTTGGTGAACCACAGGTGGTTCCTGTATCTGGTCTTTGTCTTCCTTCTGGGGGCCATCTGCACTAGAGAAGCTCTGCGCTATGACATCTTGATAGCTGAAAAGGTAAACTCCCCTCTCTGTTTCCATCCTGCCCCGTTAGAGAGGCCCTCTCACCCAAATGGGTGAAGTGAGGGGATTCCCCACGATGGCTCACTTTGTTGATGTGATGTGGTTAGTTCAGGATCTGATTGTATACGTTCTCAGCCTTGACATGTTGGACCCATTGCTGATTTTGTTTCACTCAAGTAGAAATACTCATGAATTATATCATACTCATGTTCAAGTGTGTAAAACGAATACTGTCTGACCCAATAGTAACACAATGACATAATGTATGACTATGTTGCTCATGGATTTCATACACTTTCTGTAATAAAACCTCTAAAAGCAAAAACCTATCAGATCGGGGCCCTGGGATTAAATCTTAATAAATAAATAAATCTCTTCAATCAAATGGGGTTCAGTGGTCTAATTTGTGTAAGTTTAGGGTTCCTTGACATGAATAAGTGTGGGAACCACTGAGGCAGTAGACATATGCACAGTCCACTTAACCCATAGTCCCACACTTTTTGTAATACTGCTTCGAAGCATTTTTCAGAGCAAAGTGTATCCCACAATTCAATGTAAAGCTTCCCAGCAGATTAGTTGTTGGTGGTAGAGAAAAAGTTTAAATTTATGACATGTTGAATTCAGCGTGAATATTATTTACATCGAAACACTACAAAGTTAAGGCAGAGCCTTCACAGATGTTATCATATGAAATTAATTATCGCTTCTTATGATTGGACTGATAAGAGAAATATAACATATCTGGCACAGTCAAGATAAAGGTTGAATATCATATCCTTTTTATCATAGATTTTGTCAAGGATGTTTCATCTTTGACAAAATCTAATATAATATCATGTTCGGTCTCTTATGTACAGTAGTTATTAATTGTATTACTCCTCTTGGGCATTGTCTGAGCTGGCTTGTGCCATGTACTGTATTTGTATGTTGCAAGCTCCAGTGAGTTCTGATAAACTTCCACACGCTTGCTGTCTTAATGGGCACTTGGGCACTGTGGTAATTGATGGAAATACGTCACATAAGTTAGCACTTGACTACTTGCAAATACTGCAAGTGTGGGTATTGAGGTGGGCCAACTGTTCAGTACATTCTCAGCACAGAGAACTTCAGGGCAATCATTTCCTGGTCTGCTTTTTTATAAACTTTTTCTCACCAATGCACTGGGTGACAATTTGCAGGTATGCAAAGACATTTGTTTTTGTTCTTTGCAAGTAGACAGTGAAGTTAAAGGAGTGACAAGTTAATGACGAGTAAGTAATAATTTACTTTTTAGGACAAACACAAGTAAAGTGCATTGATAAACTGAAGCATACCCCAAAAGCACAGCATCTCAATAGTCTGGCCTCAGTTTGTCATTTTCTTGCTTAATGTGACATGTTTCAGCAAACAAGTCTTCATTTGGAATATACCTTAAATGTTGTGCAGTCTAATACTTGTGTTGAAGAAAAAATCAAATTGGGAACAAATATTCATTACCATTTCAAGGTCTGTGAGTACCTTTTGATTAGTTTCTTCTACTCTCTTGCATATATAGTATTTATCTGAGAGAGTTGAGCACTTGAAACAGATCATGCTGCAGAACAGTCTTACACACTGTATATTCCACATCGGTTTGACATTTCAACTTTGAGACTGCATTTGTCCTTCATTTGCACAGCTAATGTTGGGAAGACCATGTGCTTTGAAAAGTGGGAGTAAGTGATTGGTCCGTGGGGAAGAGAAGAATAATGAGATGTCTGATGAATCTAAGCTCTGTGTCAGTTGGCCCTTATGGTTTAGGGCCTAAACTACAGATGGATTAGGGATTGTTTTAGTTAGAATGAACCTAACAACCAGAGTTCTTTAGCCTCTAGCTCCAACATTATTGACCAGTTGTAACTACTGTATATTATATTGTGGATCAGTGTGTACAAATGGTGTAGTATTAATGCAAAACACTCAATATTATTGTCATTCGATTTTGCTTTGAACAATCACTGACTCTTTAAAAAAATCCTTGACTTGCCCGTTAGTGGTTCTCATTGTTTTCATTAGGGGCTGGCTGCAGCGGAATTGAACAGGGTGTAGCTTTTGTGAGCTCTCAACCCCACCCCATCCTCTTCCACACTCTGTTTGTTTTCCTTCTTCCTCCAGGTCTCCTTGGTGGGCTTCCTCTTTCTGCTGGGCCTCTACATCTCCTCCCTGGCTTCCTGCATGGGTGGCCTGTACGGAGCACCCAGGATCCTCCAGTGCATCGCACAAGAGAGGGTCATCCCTGCTCTGGCCTTCCTGGGAAGAGGGGTGGGTTGATGGATGAATGGATGAATGAATGAATGGATTAACCCAGAAAGGGAGGGATGTTTGGACATAAACAGTGCACTGAAAAATAGTCACCATGATGTAAATGCAGATTATGAAGTGAGGGTGTGTGTATATGCACCACTGAGTTCACTTATTTCAATACAATACTTTACAATGACTATTTTGTCATATTAAAATTAGATCCAAGTAAGCAGGACCTACCGTAAAGTCACCCTGTTACTACCTTGGTGACATATTATTTATTGCACCTGTTTGTACACATGATAGGTCATGAGACTAAGATGCAATGCATTGAGGTGGAAAACATGAGACCAACTAGTGTGTGGTTCAATTTAATGTTAATGATTATGAGTATTTTTGCTACGTTTTATTAGACAACTCATGGATGCCTTTTTCATGTCTTTGCATTTAGTTATCCTAGCTAGTGAGATTTACCTAGCTTAGATCAGTTCATTAGGTCTATGGGACGCAGCTTCTCTTAAAAGTAAAGAAGCACGCTGTTGAGCTTTTAGAAGATTGATGGCTGCACCTTGGAAGTGGTTGTTTGACAAAACAATTTGGTGGTCCATCTTCTGGCTTTTGGCAGAGCTTTCAACCATGTTGCATCAAACTTTGATGTTCAACTTTTTAAGCCAACACAAATGAGAGCTACAAAGCTCACATGTCAATCTGACTCAATGACATCTGAGCAAACTGCTTCTATTGATCAAGACTGTGGGAAACTATTGTGGACCTGTCAAAGCTCAGTTAAAAGCTAGTAGTAATAGCAAATATAATTTTTCTAAACACCCAAACCAATCATCAACTTTAATCAAGGAAACAACTCACCAGATTGATCCATATTGAAAATAGTCCATAGTTGTCGTCCTATACTGTTAACCAACAATAATGCAAATGTAAATCCATGAATGCGTGAGTAATTCTATTCTAATTATTGAATTAAATATAATAGTATAATAGTCATAGGGACCTTTTTCTGCATTCAAGTACTTTTATTTGTGTGCATTTTCCAGATTATAGTTAGATTCTTTTACAATTTACTTGGAGGACCTTTACTTGTTCTAGAGTATTTTTACACTATAGTATTAGTACTCCATACTAAAGTGAAGATCTGAGTACTACTCCACCACTGCCAATGAGTGTGTGCCGTCTGGATGTACAGGGGGTGTGGTGGATGGACTCAACAGGAAACCGTGACAGGACTGCCTAACTACTAGAGTGTGAAATCCACTCCATAGAACTTAGTGGACTGATTACATCACAGCAAAGAGTTACGACTCGACACACACACACACACACACACACACACACACACACACACACACACACACACAGTCACGTTGACATCCCGACCCTGTTCACCCCCGCTTTCCTCAGACTTCCCTGAGTGGCAGCAGTGTCTGAACTCTCTCAGTGAGGCCCTAGACATCTTGGCCCAAATCAAAGCTTCAGAACAAACGCAGGAAGGGCGACGGGCAGGGCCCAGCTCCGCTGTGTGCTCTGGAGGCCCGCCAGGCACATAACAGTGCTCCTTAAACTGTGACATAGGACCTGTGAAGTTAAAGCAAGCTGGTTAATAAACCACATGTTAAAACAATTACTTACTTCCTACTGGTGTGGTTTTATATTAGTCAAATATAACTTTTCTGTAGGTGGCTGTTGCTCCTTAGTGTCCATAAGTGTAAGTTTTATTCGGGCAAAAGGTGGAATTTCTCAAAGCTACAGAATCTCAAAAAGGAGGAATGGGACAGTCTTCTTTGTCCCAGCTGCAACATCAGCTTTTCATGAGAGTTAATTAAAACAGGTCTGTTTTCAGCTTTGTGACAATGTATTTTTTTCAGAAAATCCAATGGCATTTTTCCCTTTAAAGATAATTGTTGGGGCTTTTGATGGCCTTTTAATCAACATGACAGCTTGAAGACAGGAAGGGGGGGAGGAGAGACGACATGCAGCAAAGGGCACAGGGGTCAGTTTAGAGCCCAGGCCGCTGCCTCAGCCTACATGGGGTGCACACTCTACTGGGTGAGCTAGAGGTTGCCCCATCCAATGGCTTTTTAAATGCTTTACTTAGCTAAGTAAGGTGTGTTATCTCAACCCATAAAGGAATACTTTATCCTTAATTTTGACACTCTCTCCCTCCTTAACAGAAAGGCCCAAACAGGACTCCAGTGGCAGCTATCTGTCTGACCAGCATGGTGACCATGGCCTTCATTTTTATCGGTCAAGCCAACGTGCTGGCCCCCATTGTCAGCATAAACTTCATGCTCACCTACAGCTTCGTAGACTACTCCTACTTCAGTGTGGCCATGGCCTTCCAGCTGCAGAATAAAGACAAGAGGGACACCCTCGTCCCGGCCAAAAGAAACCAGTGTGGGTCAGCCAGGCAGGACTCTAAGCCTCTCATCGAGGCCACTCTCCCAAGCTATGGGAGTGGAGACGAGAGTCCGCGGGGTAAAGGCACGCTGTTGGAGTTTACCAAGGACATGGACCAGATCTTTCCCCCCGTGTCAAATGTTAATGCTGGGCTTGAGAGGACCACCTCCATGCAAGAGCTCAGCAGTAGATACAAGGGCAGGAAGCCTACTAAGCAGATGCTGATTGACAGCTTTAGCTTGGCTCTAAACAGCGATATGTTCTCTGACAACAAAGCGGAAGAGATGAGTTCAGCTCCACCACATGAGGAAGCTGAGGTGCAGTGTGGAGGCGGGGAGCCCAGAGCTGGAGAAGAACCACAGGTCAAATGCCGTTCAAAAATGCACCATGCTGAACAGGACTCATCTGCTGACCCTCACAATCACAGCACAGGTGATCAGCGCTAACCATCAACACTCAGACACAACTACTGATCAGAGAAGTTAGTTGTACCTGCTCTTTTAGTAACCTGACCCTTTATCACATCTTTTAGGTGCTGAAGCTGACCACCAGCGCGCTGAAATCAAAGCCATGAATTCATTGTATGCAAAATTCTGCAACCACTGGGTTGCTCTTATTGGGGTAGGCTACTCAATTAATAATGTACATTATTTTATTTTTTCTAATGCTTAGGGTTCATATATTTACAGAATTTAATGAATTTTTTTTTTTCTTCAGGCATTAAGCTCCATGTTGATTATGTTTGTTATTCAGTGGGCTTATGCCTTAGCAAACATAGTCTTTGCGTTGGTGCTCTTCTTGTACATCGGAAAACAAGCCCTGGACTACCTATAGGTAATTTCCATCTGTTAATTCCCTGTTTAGACACACTTGTAGCTTGGCTTTATGGTGAGCTCCTGTTTGGGTGACCAAATGTCCTGACTTGGTCAAGACAGTTTAACAAATGAAAAATCCAAGTTGTTGAAATGCTGTACTAACACTATGTGGGACAGAGTGAGTTTTCTGTGTCTTAACATATGTACCACCTGTGCAGCATTTTCCAGCTCGGTATGCCAAAGTCAATAACTTTCTGACTCTGTACCACAGCCGGCTCTGAGCTTAGCACCTATAGATAACGTTAGCCTAGTTGGCCTTATCCATGTTTCCTGTGATGGACTGAGTGTGACATGCCAATACAGTTCTGGTTTGATTTGATCTGAACGTTGTTGATTAGTTACTGGTTTGTATTGACTACCATTTCTATTGGAAATGGAAAATAGGACATGAGAAGATAAGAAAAGCATTTTTTGTAGAATATTTTATTTTAAGTAGGCTTATAGCGTTTTACAACTTTTCGACAGTTTTTCTCATTTAGCAGATAGTGGAAACTGGCTTATAATTTAGGAAAAAGAATACTTTATACCAACAAAATTGGTTATGCTGTTGTCTTGCCATGATATGCATAGAGGACTCTTCTGGAATTACAAGGCCTTTTAGTGAGTCCCACATTTTGATCCCTAATTCATGCATTGCATTTTGAATTCTATAAAGCATATGCTTTCAATGAACATATTTCATTACACATTCTTTGTTTTTACTTAATTGGTTTAATGTTTGCTGAAAGAAGGAAAAACTTTAATTTCCCTTGCGGGATTAAAAAAAAGTATAAATTATTATTATTATTATTATTATTATTATTATCAAAAGTCTTCTATGCCTGGTGAGTTTTGTAGCACATTTACAAGGTAATTTCATAAACTTGTGAGTAGTCTGCAAGTAATGTCTTTTTATATAAACTGAAGCACGATTACTGCATTTTTATTTTGTGTTAGATCATTTAGATTATCACATTAGGTCCAACAAAAGACCTCTTGATTTGCAGTTTAACGTTTTAATTTGCTCACCCCATGCTTGTTATGTGACCTGGTAATGTACTCTGGCGCATTTCTTGGAGTTTCACTTGCAGTCTTGTTGGCTGGCAGCTGTTGTGGCTTAGGATTTCTAGAATAGCTGGATGGGACAGCCAGCATCTGTGCACTAAACTCACCACAATACAGTGTGTCTTAGCTGTCTGACTCACAACATTTCTGAGCACGAGCTCTGCAAGTGTTAAACACTTGTTTCGCAGGTGGTCGATGCGTTGCCATGTGTTTCTCCCCACTCTGTTACTGCACTGCTGTGCACTGTGTTACAACTTCAATATTGACACAAGGAAGAGGGTTTCCATAGGCAATTTAAATGCAACTATATGAGTACTTTTTTTCCAACTCATTGAGCTCATTTCTCCAAATAACAGTTTGGATTTTTATTTATTTGCAGGTATCGCAGATCGATTCAGCTTTTTCTCTTGGCTCAAATTGACATTGAATGGCATTTGCAGGTATTGTTCGGAGGAATATGAGATTTAAATGTCATTCATCATAGAGATGTCTGTTAAATTATCTCCAGATCATTAATAACGTACAGACCAAAACTACATTCATTTGTTATACTGGTATTACTATAGTAAGAGTACATAGAATGTACAAAAAGAAACATTATCTGTATGTTTGTTAATTTCCCATGTCACACTGTCCCCTGAAAGCCATTTCTCCGTACGTCTTTCAGGGGAAAAGGATCTCTTCGGGATGAGATGGTAGTCACCCCCTCTATGTTCAGGGTCGGGCTGAAAACCAAGCAGCTGACAGAGGAAAATGCTGACTTTGCCTCTCGTCACCGCTATCACCAATCGTCATTCATCAGGACGGAGAAGATGGTGCAACCATCACTCCATTCCACTGACTGACTTTAACTCCTCTGTTACATGTCACATACAGTACCTGTCAGCCTAAAACCACATTTTCTGCCTCAAACTGTGTCTCATGTTGCCCTATAGGCCACATTCTGCACAAATAGATCATTCTTCCTCCTTAAAAGTAAACTAAATTAAAAGTTAAAATAGTTTATTTTGTCTTAGTATAATTGTATGGTTATAACCTTTTTAAAGTATCACAATCTTTGTTGAACGCTTTTGTTGTTAAATTACTGCTGGGTCGCTTCCAAGAAGTACAGCCACCATGGTGCTAATGTGGCTTGTGTATGTGACACAATGTGTTACATCACTTGTACAGTTCATTGAAATTTCCCCCCAGGTCATTAGTTTGCTTTTCTTCGTCACATTTTCGAGGTAGTCTAGCTGTCATTGCAGACCTAAAATAATTTAGAAATAACAAAGAATGACAAAATTGTTATTCATCAGTGGCATCTGATTCAAAGACGGTGAAAATAAGACTCAGAAGAAATTTTTACTTCATTGAAAATGTTTCACAGGAAAACAACACAAGATCAGAAAGTAAAATTAGGTTTTAGATGCAACTGGTTTAAAGAAAAAAAAGTATCTTGCATAAATAATTTAGAAAAAGCCTTTACTGTAGTCGAAGATGCATCAGCCCAGCGTTACTCACAGCCTTCCTCTTGACTGATATTGACTAATAATAATGACTGATAGTGTACATGTTTTCAAATGAAATAAAATAACATTTAATAATGGCAGAACTAACTGAAATCTAAATGTTTCAATGCTGGACCACACTGCTAAAGACACATTCTTTAAATCTGATCAAAATCAAACCAGTGGTGTCATCTGAAAAAGGAAAAGTCAAAGTCAGCTTTATTGTCAATTTATATATTAAATAAAAATGTATATGTCAAGACATACAAAGAAATCTAAATTGCATTTCCCTCTATCCCACGGTGGAGACAAGACATATTTTACACAGACAAACATAACATTTAAGTAAACAATATAAAAAGTAAAAAAGTAAAAATAAGAAGGCACATACAATGAAGAAAATAAGAGCAGCAGGTGACACATTTAAAGATACAAGCTTTAAAGTGGGTTCAATCGGAACCAAAATACGCTATGTGTTTGAACTGTCAGTAATACACAAGGTCATGTTATTTGGGTAAAGTGTTTGCTTCACATCCTTTTAAAGTCAACTGCTATGTTGTGAAAAACACTTTCTCTGACAGTTTTTTTTTTTTTTTTAAATCTCAGATCTGCAACCTGAATTTGATTTGGTTAAAAAAAAAAAATAGCGCCTTGTTTCCTTGTCATCAAGTGGTCTCTAGATGACTCGATCAGTAGCAGTTGTCAATACTCCATTATGTGTAACAGACCACCATAATGAAGGGCTAAGGTGTGGGTGTTGTGTCTCTGTTGGTACTCGTGTTAAACACTGGGAGGGATTTAAAAGGTTACACGATTTACAAAATTGATTACTAATATTTGTCTGGAAAGCCTTAAAAAAAATCTCCAGCACTGACCTTTCCTCTGTAGCCTAAATAATGAGTGTTTTAATGACACCCTGCCACCTTAAACTCAAATACTTGCCGTGTAGGCAGTAGTGTTGTGTAACCAGAAAGGAAGATCTTTGAAAAATGACTGTCCTTAAGAAATTAATTCATTTAAAATGGTTAAGTTATTTCACTAGGAATTTCTGTCGACATTATATTTGCATAATAGCCATCCCTGTACAAATAGCCTAATGTTATAAATGATGATAAAAAATAATAACGTTTTATTGTAGTCCTAATGGCTCGGAGAATCAAAAGTATGACTTTGAAATTTAGGGTTTTAATAATAGCATGGCAATTATGGGTTGCTATAGCATCCAATGCAAAGGAATTAGCAGTGAAGCGTTGTTTGATTTGTCTCGAAACATTCAGTCTCTGAAGCATCAGCAATTAAAAAAGGGGAACATTTTCATTTATTTTAAAGGCAGGACTTCCGACAACACACGAGGGCAGCGCAGCAAATGCAGCCACTGGGTTGAATAACAGGGCAGAGCAGCCAGCACAGTGCTTTGTGTGAGTGTGTGAATGTGTGTGTGCGTGTGTGCAGGAGGAGGAGCCAGGGCTCCTCCGTTGTGATAACAGGCTGCTGCCTTGTCTCTGTTATCTTCCGTTCCCCGCCGTCCGAGCAGCGGGTCTCATCCGGACCTGCAACAGGATTTATTCAATTCTTGTGAAACTTCACTTCTAGCTGGAGCGCTCCTCCCATGGTGTCCCCGGGAGACTCCCCGGCCTCTACTCGACTTTACGGAAACTATCGGCGACCGTTTGGGGGTCTTGGAAAGCATGGAAACGTGGTTTTTGCATCATGTCCTCGGGGTGTCTCTGTCTGTCCTGCTCCTGGGTCTACCGGGGCCCCTAGAGGCAGGGACCCCCAGTAACAACAGCACAGATCCGGTAACGGCAGGATTTTATTATTCAACCGCCACAGATGAACTCACTAACATGGAAAACAATACAACTTCAACTTCATCCTCTAGCGAGAGTTTATCAGCATCACAGAGGAATATCCTGCTCACACACACTGCTGAATCACACACTGCTGCTGCTGGAAACTTCGGTAAGATCACTGTTACTAAGGCCTGCAAAGACAAGTGTAACTGTTCAGACACAAAAGTTAGGTCAGTTTGCTGAGTTAATCCCAATTATTCCGCAATGCATTTTTTCCCCCCTGCAAAGTAGGCTAAGGCTCCGTAAATGTCTACTTTTCATTTCAAAATAAGCGTTAGCTGCAGAATACAATAGAATTACAACAACAAAGCTGATTTATTAGTCCAACATGAGACATCTCAATATCTGGTGTAGGATAATCTCTTAATTACAACTTTCTTCATCCAAAGGGAAGATTTCCTGTTGCATCCTGTGTGCAGACCACGTTCTCATGAAACAAGTGCATTGCGCTTTTTGTTCAGTTTTCTTCAGTAGCCTATAGAGCTGTAACTTATTTTCATTAAATGTTTATGGTTTTCACCATTGATAATTCATCACTTTCGCTATAAATTGTCAGAAATAGTGAGAAATGCCCATCACAAATTCCTAAAGCCCAAGTTAACAAACTGCTTTACAAAGAGTTAGTTTAGTAGCCTATTGTAGAAGATTGAGGAAAACCAAATAATTACATTTGACAAGCTGGAACCAGTACATTTTCTGGCACTTTTGCTTTTAAAAATTGGATGTAACGATCAATGTCGCTGATCGATTCCTCGAATAATTGTTTAATTTCTGCAGTATAAAACGTGGCTCATGTTGTATGCTCACATCTGTGACTCTTATATAGAGGATGATAAACCCACCATTACAACGTTCACTTTGTTTTTTGGAATAGAAATATTCCCACCCCTTTAAACCGACAGACCTTTCCCATGAACTAAGACCATACATAATACATAAATGTGGTTGACCATTTATCAAGTTGAACTCATTCACCTAGTTTGATTAAAAACTCAAAGACCCTACTGTGAATGTGTCACTGCTATCATGATCTAAATATCAAACCTGATCAGCAGCCTAACTTCTTTTGAGGTTCCCCGTTAGCAATTGAGCTGAGGTGTTGCCACAAAAAAAAGTCGTGGCATTTGTTCAGCAGCTTACACCGTTGCTGATAAGGTGCATGGGCCGCTGTATCCATTGGCCGAGAGCATCTTGTCACGTGAAGCATGTGGCAGTAGAGACCCCTAATGAGCTCAAGCCAGGAAAGCGTGCCTCAAAACATCCCTACACCATTCAGGTGTTGGCTTAAAGTAAATTAAGAAAACACAACAATCAAGGGCTTTAATTGATAAGTATATATATATATTTTAGGGGGATTTAGTCTACCATTTTTAATCCCTCAAATAAAAGGTTTAGGAACAGTCTTGCAAAACTACTTTTAGTGCTTTTAACCTAAACTCCTGCCAGAGGGAAGAAAGAGAGATTTAAGTTTTTAAGGTACAAATGAACATGTTTCCAAAAATGTATTGTATAATGCAACCACTGACAAGTATGATACCAAGAAAGGAACCATACAACTTTCGATAATGGCTGGAGACTGGACCTCATGAACAGAAAGCACTGGACCTTTATTACAGACAGATCATGAATTTGGACGATCCACCTGCTCTGTGTAAAAGCCATGGAGTTACTGTCTTGCTGTTCAAATCTACACAATTGCCTCTCTATGTATACCTTTAATATAGTTTCAGTGCGACTGCACTCCTCTTCAACATAATATTACCATTATTACTACAGTGCCACTACTAATGCTACAGTTTGTCATCACAATACCGTATTCTATATAGGCCTACTTATAACATAAAGTACTTCTCCATAAGCAGTTTTGCATTGAATTCTCTATGGTAGTTGTCTCCATGGCAACAAGATGCACATAAATTAAGTTTACATGACTTGATATAAAAGTCTCCATTGCACGTGTTTCTCTGATGCTTTATTCATTTTAGTGATATTCTTGACTATAAATATTGTATGATTGCATACTACTCGAAGGAGACTGTATCACTGGCTTCTGCATTTAAACACAAAGTGAACCTGAAGTATATACTGCATTTAAACACGGACAGTCTGAGACAGACTGGGCACAGGCTTTACTTCTTACAAGTTGAACAGCGATGTTCAAGATCTGTTTGTCCGGTGAGATTTTTGCGTGATTTCAGTCATGCTCGATTCATTCAGACTGGGTGCTGCCCAGTACTACCCTGGAAATCCAGAGTTCTCGCGAGAACACGAATTTTCACAGCGAGTTACTCTGGCATCAAGTACTGCTGCTCATTAACTATGCCCTTATAGCCGATCTGCACCAATCACATTGGTGTATCTGGTATAGACGGGCCTCAGGCGAGCTCAACTGATGACCACAGTAATCTACCAGTTAGCTCCGCTGATAGCTAAGTATATGGGGCTCTGGATACGTCACCAAGTGTGTTGTTGTGATTGGTCGTAGTGTTTTCCAATTGCGTGCAGTGAGTTTTTCAAATGCATGCTT
Source organism: Percina caprodes (assembly GCA_013375575.1). Classification (NCBI taxonomy): domain Eukaryota; kingdom Metazoa; phylum Chordata; class Actinopteri; order Perciformes; family Percidae; genus Percina; species Percina caprodes. The sequence goes on along the minus strand of JABXJD010000097.1, from coordinate 946,650 downwards.
GATACCGCCCCTCCAGATGGGTGATTTTCATTACTCAATGCCAGACCCTTAATCTTTCGGATTTGGGTCTGGATTTCTAGGCTAGCCCAGTACTGCAATTCACGGAAAACAATGTGAGGGTCAAATGCTTTGCTCAAAGACAAAGCGTATTTGCTGCTAAAGAATGACAGAGTGGAAATGATTGACTTTCCTCACCCTGATTTCACCCAGATTCACCTTTTCTGTCCTGAATCAGGTCTTCCAGGTACAGTCATCTGGTGACCAACAGATCAATACTTTGCCACTGAATATAGCAAAAGTCCACAGCAATTCATTACCTATTTGATCTGTTGGCAATAAAATAACAGCCAATATATTCAATGCCGCGTCATACCAGGGTCCATCCTCATTAATATGCTTACCCTACTGCTTTTGCCTAAATGAATATGCAAGCCACAGAGCTTCTGGTTGTACAACAGATGTGAAAAGACGACACTGACAGCCGTGTTAACTGTTGAGAGCTAAGAGATAAACAGCAGAGAATCTGGGAGTGTCCCTCACTTGTTGCCAACACCACGTTCCAGTCTGAGTTTTGTTGGATCCAGAGAGAGAAAATTAAATCATGAGATAGACACATGCAGAGGAAGTGAAAGAGAAAAATAGAGTCCAGTGGCCCAGCTCTCCTCACAGATTCCAAGTGGACGGGCTGTTCTGCAGTTGAATTCTCCCCCTCCATTGGTTCCATCCAGCACAGACGCCTCATCCTCAGAGTGCTGTTGTTCCAGTCATGGGCTGTTAGAGACTTGCCAGATAACAGGCTGTCAGACAGCATCAGTGATGGTAGGAGAAAAGAAGACAAGGTCAGAGAATGACCTCAAACACACACAGACTTGGTACCCTGCTGGCTTGTGTGTACATTTTTGTCTCTCACATACACTTGATACCATAATATCTTGATCTATTAAAGGTCCCATGGCATGAACATTTTACTTTATGACATTTTTAACATTATTTTAAGTTCCCCCGATAACTTAGATAGGTGTAGGCGATAGGTGTAAACCGAGTCCTGGGTATCCTGCTCTGCCTTTGAGAAAATGAAAGCTCAAATGGGCCGATCTGGAATCTTACCTCCCCTTTCTCTGCTTTGCCCGCCGAGAGAATTTGGCCCACCCATGAGAGAGAGAGACATCATGGATTTCAAAAGAGCAAAGTGGCAGTTGGTCAAGGCCACACCCCCAGCCTCCACCTTGCACCTTCCTCCTCAAAAGCTACAGACTCAGAAATGGCACATGTTAAGGAAAGCTCATTGTGGGACTGGCTCTAGTGGCTGTAATTCTGCACCAAGGCTGAATTTTGGCAAATAGACTAAGGTCTATATAAAAGCATCCAAAGAGCACCATGTCATGGGACCTTTAAGCTCATGGGCGGCTCACTAGTTATGTAATTTAAAGCTGCACTCATTTATGTAAACAATGGATTTTATGACTATATGTGTACTTTACAGTGATGAACTCACAGATAATTATCACCAAACTCTACAGTTCCCCTCAGCTCTATGGTGTATTTTAGCGTCTTTCTGCTCATTGTTTTGTTTTGGTTTTACGGCCCACAGCCTCAATTCAGTCTCACCGCTTTCCAGCCACAGCAGACAGCTGTTTTCAGCACTGATAAACCCACTGTGCACTTCTTGCACTGCATCAAACCACAGTGAAACAAAGTTAGCTAGTGAACTGAAGAAAACATGGGAATAAAAGGAGAGTAAATATTGGACATATGTATGTCAATGTCAAATTAATGCTAATACCTCATGCCTGCTGGAGGTGTAAAAAGGCAACTGTACGCTAACATGTTATAGGCCTAGTTGTCTAATACATACTTCATGTAACTGCAACATCTCTATGTTGATTCCAGCTGGGGACCTTTGTTTGCTTGTCATCCTTGCTCTATATGCATGGTTCTTGTCTATCTCCACTGTCAACTGTCAGAGGGTAAATATTAAAAAAATAAACCTCTAAAACAACAATCTCTTCTATCAACACCAACTTCTTTTCTGACACTTTACTTCTTATAATGTTTGGGTGGTGTTAATGACTTAACAACAATGCTAAAAAAAAAAAAATAATCCACAGACACCGAACATTAAAACACGCCCAGATCCGTGGTTGGTGACAGTTTTCTGCCAGAGCCTTTGCTCACTCAGCTTTAGGAAGGAAATGGCCAGTTCCCACCAGAGATAGTTACCGCCATATTTAGGACCTCACATCTTTGTTAAAGCAGACAAGCCTGGCTGCCAATTGTTCTCCACCCCAAATCATTGCCTCTGCAGCAAGTAACAGTACTTTTGTCAGCATCTTCCTCCTTTCTGCAGTCTGTACAGGCCAGATGCAGCCTGGTGAATACCCTCTGGTGGCCACTGCTGGAAGTGAGCTATATAAATAAACTGTTTTCTATGATACTGTTAAACACAAATAAAGAGCCTTCCGAATGTTATCAGTGTCTTGTATGAAGCTAGTTATTATGCAAACTTAATATTTTCTCTTTTTTATTTTTCCACAGACACTGATCAGACGCAAACCTTCACAGAAACAAGCATCAGGTCACTAGAAACCATAAGTTTGTCTACTGAGCCACTCACCCCCACCCTTGTTATAGCCATCACTGAGGCCAGCATCAGCACAAGCAGCAGCAGCACTGGTATCAGCACCGGTAGCAGCACTGGTATCAGCTCCAGCAGCAGCACCGGTAGCAGCACTGGTATCAGCACCGGTAGCAGCACTGGTATCAGCTCCAGCAGCAGCACCGGTAGCAGCACTGGTATCAGCTCCAGCAGCAGCACCGGTAGCAGCACTGGTATCAGCACCGGTAGCAGCACTGGTATCAGCTCCAGCAGCACCGGTAGCAGCACTGGTATCAGCTCCAGCAGCAGCACCGGTAGCAGCACTGGTATCAGCTCCAGCAGCAGCACCGGTAGCAGCACTGGTATCAGCACTGGTATCAGCTCCAGCAGCACCAGTAGCAGCACTGGTATCAGCACTGGTATCAGCACTGGTATCAGCTCCAGCAGCACCAGTAGCAGCACTGGTATCAGCACTGGTATCAGCTCCAGCAGCACCAGTAGCAGCACTGGTAGCAGCAACAGAGCCTGGAAGGACTTTACTAACACAAACCAGATGTCAGACGCTTTTCCTGCTATGTCCTCCGTGGCTAGTTCCTGGATGTTGACAGAGGACGCCAGACTCCCCCAGGACAGCCCAGACACCACACTCCGACTAGGAGATGCCTCAGACTCGATGTCCCACACAGCCGTCCACACTGACAGCACCTACACTTCTACTGCCATCAGCCGAGCTGGGGAGAGGACCCTGCTGTCTGTCACCTCCTCTTCCAGCAACAGCACCTCCTCTGCTTTTACAGAAGACTCCAACTCCCATCAGCCCCCTTCCACTTGGGGGATTTCTGCTGGGGCTACCGAGACTGAGGACTACACCCACAGTGCGCCATCCACCAGGACTGACAGCAGAGACACAACAGACCAGCACATGACGCACTCCTTCAAGGGGACATTTCCAGAGACAAGTTTAACTGGACAACCTAATGCCACCCATCATCAATACACCTCAACATCAGAGGAGACCTCTGACTCCACACCGCCTCTCAGAGTAACAGAGCCCAGCACTGACCAATCGGAAGTGTCCGTTTCCTCCACACCTTCTGTCACCTCACCTGCAGAAGGCCCAACAAACATCTCAGGGACAGAGCAGGAGACGGGCTTTAGTGTTCCAACCTCCACTGAGTTCTCCACCGGAGCCCACAGCTCCAGCACTCAGAACCAGGAGGGCACTGTGGGGGTTTCATCCCAGACTAGTGACCAAAGCGTTGGCTTGGGTTTAACCACAGCACCCCCAACCGTCAGTAGTACATCAGAAGTGGACAATTCTTTAACAGACACTCCAGTGCTCGTTACTGAGTTATTCCTCACCACCACACCTGTCACTGTTACAGAAAGGTAAGTGTTATACTGTATATATATATATATATATATATATATATATATATATATATATATATATATATATATATATATATATATATATATATATATATATGATTAATGAAGTTGTCATGTCAGTCCAGGTGTTGTAAAGGTGTTGCTCTTTTAAATTCTTGTCAGCAATCTGTAAGAGATTTTGTTGAAAGGTTTTCTTTTTAACAGATCACAGATAACAGAGGAAGACACTTTCAAAGCCACTGCATCTACCACCACCACAACCACCCTTCCTTTACCTGCAACCTCATCCTCCAGATTCAGTAGCACCGCTAGCAGCTCTACTCCAGGGTCACCTACTGAGGCCACCGTGCCATACACTACGCCCTCCACAACTCTGGCCTTGCTGACCTCCACCGTGCACGCAACTCCCCGCGTGTCACCCAGCCAAACCCAGGGCCCCTCAACTGGCATGGATAGCCCCACAAATGCCACCACCCTACAGATAGAAACAAGCACGGACACCCCGGCAATCACAACGACTCACAGCAAGCACATCACCACCTCCTACACCCACAGAACCCCAACAAAGAGTACAAAGGCTCTGCAGACCACCGGGAAGCAGACAGACAGAGGAACTACAGAGCTGGTTGGGACCACATCACCCACCAAAGCACCGCCAACACCACCAGGTCAGTAGTTTACACTCCATAATTTTAACTTACAATCCTTAACATGCAGTTTTCACAGCAAGAGTGGTGTTACTCTCTGTTGACCAAAAACTCCAAAAAAGTGATATAATTTGTATACATTACATATTATATATTATTTACATATAGATATACAAATGTGCATAATGAACCATTCAAATTATGAGATTGATAAGACAGAATGAATGTGTGAAACCACTGTATGGTTACCCCGTTTTTAAAAACTTAAATTAAAAGCCTGCTCTCCTCGCTAATCTCCAGGGAACCCTTGTGTGTCAAACCCTTGTATGAACGGAGGGATGTGTGTGAGCTATAAAGGGCATCAATTCACCTGCCACTGTCAGCAGGCATGGACAGGTCTGACCTGCAACCAGGGTGAGCTACTCTCCTTCATGACAGATTGACAAAAGCAAGCAACTTTATTTTTTTTGTGTGTTGCAGTATACCCAAGCATGAAATCTAAAAAAACTTATTTTTTCAGCACAGACATACATAGTAAGATAAAGAAATATCTGATCGGACCAAAAATTTGAAATAAATAAGTGAATAAATAAAAAAACGTCAAAAATAAAAGAGGAAATATATGACAAAAGTTTAAAAAAATAAAGAAGGGGGAGGGGGGAGTGATCACTCTCTTCCTTCAACACATTTTTAGCAAGACAGGGGTCCATCTCTTCAAAAGTTTGTCTTTCTGGATCCTCAGATTGTCTCCGGAAAAGTATGAAATAAAATCTCTCCGGAAAAGTATGAAATAAAATTTAAAAATATTCTTTTTTTATATTGTCCTGAGTGCTCTTTTAGAAAGTATTTAGTAATACTTGTATGTACTGGTGTGTGTAGATGTGGATGAGTGTGAGAGGAACCCATGCCCTGTTGGGTCCAGTTGTGTGAACACGAGAGGCTCCTTCAGCTGCGAATGTCCGCTGGGCTTTGACCTGGAGGACGGACGCACCTGCACCAGAGGTAAAACCCCTTTAGTACATAACAGTAGAACAATAATCAATCACAGATGATAAAAATATGCAATTCAAAGTTGTTTCCCCTGAGGCCTTCTTTTGATCACCAACAATATTTTCCCCTCCACAGCAAAGGCATTTCTGGGAACTTTCAGTGTTAACAGATTGCCACATGACCCCGTTATCTTCAAGAGCGCCACCATGCATGAGATCCAGAGAGAGATTATTCAGCTGGTGAGCGGTAGCACACATTATTGCATTGTCTCTGCAGATTTCTGAGCTCCATTCAGCTTATGTGTATTACTGTATATCCGCTACACACTCTCTTCTTGTCTTTCACCTCAGCTCAATGCTTCGTTGTCAGTCCTCCAAGGTTACAGCCGCTCAACGCTAAGTAAGAAGTAAGTTTTTGCCATCATTAAACCATTCCATTTCTGTGCGTTTTTGTTATATTTTCAAAATTACAAAAGGAAACATGGTTATAATTATATCCACCCCTCCTGGCCTTTACATTTCATAGGCCTTCATTAGAGCAGGGGTCTTCAATGTTTTTAAGCCAAGGACCCCTTAGCTTAAAAATGGACGGAGCAGGGACCCTCTGCTATATACAGTATAATGTATAAAATTAATTTGCATATTAAACTGGGCCTACACATAAAATGTAGGGCGGCCTATAGCCTTTAGATATACCTTTTATGATGCAAACAATATTAAGGTGTTACAATAATAATTGTTGACATATTCATATATTTATACATCATGTTTTAATGTTAAAATGTGAAACAGTAGCTGTATCTGTTGATGGCTACTTTAACAGGCCAGTAAACCTATCATCAATGTTGTGTGCATTTTTACAAATAATATTTTGGATTCATGTTAATGTATATTTTCAGACATATTTTGTAGAGATTTATACAGTATACAGTATATATATTTTTTTAAACTATCAAACAATAATTTGGTGGCCCTCCTGCAGCAACTGTTGAAGATCTCTGCATTAGAGTAAATCTAATGTAAGAAAGAAAACAGATGAATGATGCAACATGGACATTTAGTCAGTGTAGACCTCTGTTTTGACCTCTGATCTCTTGCCAACAGAGAAGAGGCTGGAGTTCGTATCTCAGCTGTCAACATGTTTTCCATTTCAACCGATGTGACGAGCGCAGAGGTCTACAACAGCATCCAGATGTCTCTAAACAACTGTAGCTCCTCATTGGCCCACTGCCGGATGGTCCTGCTCCACCAGCTCACCTATCACTGTGAATATAATAGCCAGTAATCATAATGAACATCATCAGGTTTATAAAAATATTACATGTTTTAACTGGCATACTCTAATTATGATTGAGGACAGGCTACTAAAAGTAGCTGTGAATGTGTTTACATCCACTAGAGGGCAAAATTGAGCCATAAACAGCTCCCACAGTTACATAATTACATCACTTAAAAACTTCATCCGGCTGCACAACCCTTCACTACAGGGAATCCTACAATAACAGCAAAGGACAACCGTGCACTACCATAAAACACTACAAAAAGATCGCTATGAGATCACACACTCAGTAGCAATGTTATTTAATGCTCGTTGTGTACTAGAACTGTAGGTTAATACATTCTAACTTGCTCTTGAGAGGAAACCTAATAGTGAATTGAGAGAAACAAGGAAGCTAGTTTGGGTTTTTCTGACATCTTGGAATTATCTTGTCCAAATTATGACCATGATTCCTGTGTTGCTGTAGTCATGACTAATTGTGTCCGCACTGTGTTCTAGTGGAAAGTTTGTGTGTGGCCCAGAAGACTCAGTGCGATACAGAGCGCTCCATCTGCACAGACAACAGCGGCACAGCCAACTGCCAGTGTCTTCAAGGATACTACAAACACAACCCTGACGACCTGTCCTGCTTAGGTGAGCTCAACGTGTGCTACTTACTGTGAGTGCATGGGTTTTTATGTATATACAAAAAAGCAAACCACATATTAACCTGATTAAAATTGACCAAACATGATTAAAATGACCAGGTCAATGTTTCCTTCCCAATAAAAACAAAATAGAAAAATATTGAAATTTTACATGAAATTCATTGAAATTAAGAATAAGGCATATCAGGAAACCAATATTGGTGTTGGACCTCCCTATTACAAACTTTTTCTGAACAAAACATCTTGTTTCAGAATGTGGGGATGGCTACAAGCTGGAAAATGGCACCTGTGTTCCGTAAGTTCATCTTAATTTATCTTTTTTCTTAAAGTTTTAATCCACTTAAACTGAACAATGTAAGTCCAGATTCTTACCGCAGATTCTATGTCTACTTTTAAGGTGCATGTTTGGATTTGGAGGATTCAACTGTGGAAATTGTAAGTAACCCTAAAAATCCCTGAAAAGTCAAAATATAAACTATTCAGCTTCAATAGATAGAGTTACAAATTTGATCTTGTAATCTTTACACATGTTTCTAAAGTTAAGTATTTAATATGCTGTTTTTTTACATTGCAGTTTACAAGCTCATTGCAGTTGTGGTCTCACCTGCAGGGGGCGCTCTGCTCCTCATCCTCATCATTGCTCTCATTGTCACCTGTTGCAAGTAAGACTGCTGTTATTGTTAGCACAAAAACCTTTGAATCTGAAACTATTGTATTGGTGATTGCTATACAGTATTTTCAAGTTGATAATTAAAAAACATAAAACAAGTGTAACTATCTGGCTGAATATTTCAAGAGTATTTCAAAGCATGAGTTTACCCAAATTACCAAAAAAACTAATTTCCTCAATTTCAATGGTTTGGTGAAGTGAATAATATTGGTAATATCTGGTAATTGTTTAACTTTTTTTTTTTTAAATGTTTGATCTACAAGGAAAGACAAGAATGACATCAACAAGATCATCTTCAAGAGTGGAGACATGCAGATGTCCCCGTATGCAGACTTTGCCAAAAATAACCGCATATCCACAGAGTGGGGCAGGGAGACCATAGAGATGCAAGAGAATGGCAGCACTAAGAACCTGCTGCAGATGACTGACATTTACTACTCTGTAAGGAGACTTACAATACAAGTTTCATTAGACCTCCCACTCCTTCATTTGCCTTCATTATTATTAGGCTTTGTTTTGAGTGTTTGGATATGTCTTATAAATCACTTTATTAGAAGAAACTTTTAAATACATATTCATTTTCCGTGTGTTCTGTGCCCTTTCCTTCAGCCTGCGTTACGTAACTCCGACCTGGAGAGAAACGGCCTGTACCCATTCACAGGCCTGCCGGGTTCTCGCCACTCGTGCATCTACCCTGCCCAGTGGAACCCGTCTTTTATCAGTGACGATTCACGAAGGAGAGACTACTTCTGACTGCCCCACCTAGAACACACACACACACACACACACACAACTATCTCAGTATCACTATACACTATCTCTCGTACTGACAATTGTAATGTGTTATAATGGTTTTCCGTCGCAGTGAGAGTGGAAGCCCATTTGACCATCTGCATTCAGGGCTGCACACTAACCATGTAAATGCAGGTAGATGTGTGTGTGTGTGTGTGTGTGTGTGTGTGTGTGTGTGTGTGTGTGTGTGTGTGTGTGTGTGTGTGTGCGTGCGTGCGTGCGTGCGTGTCTGCATATTATGGAAGTGCACATTTTTTTGCAAGTGAAATATTTCCTTTGCAAGTGTTATTGTGTGGCCATTTTAGTGTTTTTGCATGTTTTACCTCATTTGCTTCTACTTACACATTACATTGCTGCCACTGTGTTGTTAAAGACTGTTTAATGTGTTTTTCCTGCCTTGCAGGCAGCCTCTGATTCTCATTTACTTCACTGTGTGATGAAAAACAATTTCCAGATGCTTGGAATGTGCTTGAGGTAGACAATCTATGACAGGAAATAATCATATCTGCCTTGTTGCTGCCTTTTAATGCAGTGCAGTTTTGCTTGAAATACCTACACTGCATTAATGCACAATATTAAATAAAAGCAGATATAATATTCACTGTGCTCAAAGACAGGAATGTGAGTTTATGACCACCAGGAATGTGGGAAAAAAAATTTTTAACAGCAGTGATGTGAAGTGTATATGATGTGTAGCAAATAGACTAGAACATGCGAAAACATTGAAACGGTCCTTAAAGTGCTAAAATATAAATATGTACGTGCCACTGCTGTGATTTATAAATAATCAGTTTCTTCTTAGATAATAGTCTGAGAATAAAGTATTGATGGAACGAGACAATAACAAAACCACTGAAAGATGCTCAAAGTTTGGTTAGATGCCAATAGAAACTGTGGAACAACTTTGAATTCTGATAACGTTTATTTATTCCCTCTTTGTCCAAGTCCTTGGCATGTAGCATACTGGACACCCTACATACACACTGAAGACGGATAAACCTGTGTGTGTGTGTGTGTGTGTGTGTGTGTTTGTGTGTGTGTGTCTACAGTACGTACGTGAGGAGTAATGAACTGTATACCAAAAGGATCATAACTGTCAATGAGTGTTTGAATTTAAAGAGTGTAAAGGTGTATAATAATTAGATTGCTTTTTCTGAAATGGAGTATTATTTTTATGTGACTGTTTTACTTCTTTGTGTTTTTATATGATTTGTTCATTCTGGCGTTTTAGTCAGACGTGCTTATTTAAATAAAAAATTTGCACAGCGATATTTCTTCGGCTCCATTCTGATGCAAATTATTTTAAGGTTTTTCTAACCCTTGATTTTGAACGGGTTGAGTTTAAAATTGTTCAAACAAAATTACTGTTAATATATTTTAGTGGTATTGCGCATTCATATAATTTTTTAGTTGCACACAGCGCAACGAGAACAGGACAAACAAAACAACTCAGGGTCATTGTTTTTCTTTTAGTCTTTATTTTCATTTTAGATTTTACAGGGTTAGAGAAATAAATAAGTATCAACATCAACAGGATTACAATCTTAATCCTACATACTGGACTATATACCTGTCCTCTGCACATTCTATTTATCCTGAACTTTTGCACATCCCTTAACATTTTCTACACATCCATACAGCCTCTTTTTTTCTTAATGGTAAATAGTTATATGTATGTATTATGTGTCTCTTTTTATTTATTTATTGTTTATTTCATATGAATATGTTTTATATGTATTGAATATGTTTATATATTTACAAACAACCAAGGCAAATTCCTTGTAAGTGCTACTTACTTGGCAATAAATCCTTTCTGATTATGAATAAAGTGTTGGAACTATTTCTCGGAGAGCAACAGCCAGGCACAGAGTCTTCTCAGAGGCTTGTCATCACGGTCACTTTGCCAGGAAAAAAGCTGGGTCACTACACAAAAGCACTTGGCAGATGCATAAAATTCGTAAAGGAAAAGTTGAAAAACAGCAAATACTCCGACCATTATTATGTACTGTATGTATGCATATCTTGCCACCATAACAATCATTGTTTACATTGTGTTCACTTCAACAACACAATGCCATATCTAAATACTGATTTACATTAAATAAATGACTTAACATTGTCAGGTAAGGTGCCTCTCCAAAACATGCTAAATTATTCCTTTGTGCGTAGTGGGTACTATTGTTTACATAATGTGATGTTTCTGGTCCATTTTTGTTGGTTTCCCAGTTTGTGATAACCCATAGTTCTTAACAATGTAAGGCTCATGAGACCTTAAGACACACAGCTGCACAACTTTCTTCTGATATTTTGACTTTTCTAAACCAGCAAAGGGACATCAATGCATGGATTTGGGTGAGCAGGCCTTCTTATTAACCAGTGGTCCTCTCATCTTCAACCTCACTGCGAATATTCTCTTCTATGCATGTTGCTTGATCTTCCCACCGTGCAACACACAAAGACTCAAGCAGCCTTTAAAGATGTTGCTGGAATTTCTTGTCTCATGCTCAATTATGTATTTTGTCTCTTTGGCTTTACTGCTTTGTGTGTTAGAGGAAGATACCGGCTTTAAACGTTATTGTGCCATGGGTGATTGTGAGGTTCTTTGTGACTAACAGCATGACATGTTCGGTTTGGCTCAACTTCTACTATTACATCCAGATTGTGCCTGCACAGCGAGCTCTTCTGATCTGGGTAAAAAGGAACATCAAGTCTGTCATGTACATGATTTTGCTTTTTAACGGGCCCTTTATTTTGTTCTGTAGTGCCATTTTTACTGCAGATTAAGTATTTCAAAGCAGTGGGCTCACTAATATCAGTGATACAAGGACTGGATATCAAATTGATAGACTGTCCATCACATGCAACTTTTGTTATTCATGCATCAACGTGAATATCTTCTTATGTCTGTGTATACTGACGGATTCTAGCTCTTCCACGGCCCAATACCTGCATAGACACATAAAACCTGTGACACAGAGGGGCAGCTTCTTCTCCACTCCAAGAATTCAAAGTCAGATGAGAGTCACTGTCACTGGGATCTCTCCAGGAGTGCTCTACTTCCTCTATACCACTTTCTATTTTGTTGATGTATTCACCAACGTGTTTTCAAATGACTTTTACTTTAGTGCTACGTTCTCCTTCACGTTCACCTAGCTGTACACATTAGGCACCACGGTCAACTTGGCCATTGGTCAGGGTATATTCAGGCAAAGGGTAGTTGATGCCTGGAAGGTGCTCAAAGCATTGTGAGGCGTTGGCATGGTAACACTTGATATGAAAATGAACCCCGGCTTTCTGGCATCAGATGAAATAGCTAATACTGTAACTGTTGATGTCCAAATGTTAGTTTGATTATTATTATTGGGCGTGTGTTATGGTAGTGTTGTTTGTAATCATTTATCGACAGTATGAGGTTTCATTTGATAAATGTATAGCGAAATAAATATAGATGTACATTGTTTTGTCCAGTGGGTTGTCCTGGCAAATCACTGCCAGAAGAGAGTCACTTCATGCTGGGACAAATAGCTGATACATAATGTACACATGTAATGACTGGCATCAGTAGAAACCAGAAAGTGCTGCAATGATGGTATGTAAAGAGGCTATTTGTGTGTAACCACATCATTAAAGGAGCCCTCCACTGATTTTACACAGCAAGTTCAGTTTACTCTTCATAAGGGGAACTACTCAGCCTGTGAACACTTTTACAGCTATATACTCTTTTGCGGCTTTAAAAGAAGAAAAAATAACCCTCATAACATCACTAGGATGTCTAGTGAAATGCCCACATTGAGTTGCAATATGGGCCCATAAAAACTTCAAGTCGCAATATCTTGGTTTCTGCTGCTTTGATTCTAACTATTCCATTTTATAAATTCTGTCTCCTGTGATTCTATAAAAGTGAAACTAAATTATTACTCAGAACAGTAGGATTGCAAATAAATGTAAAAACTATCATTAATTGAACATGGAGTAATAATTGTTTACCCATGTGATTTCACAGTAATATGCTAATATTTACATATTCTACTTAACACCTCAGATTAGCCACATTACTCAGAGTTTGAGTACCTCACAAGTTTTGTCTGTAAGAATATGAAGATAGAGGTTCTGTGTGCATCTCCCAGCATTGTGAATAGGCATCTGACTCAGGTGCTTCTCAGAACAAGGACAGCAAGCATCAGAGTGAAATAAGGACTGGAACACACTGATTAATCTGCAGACGAACGTTTTGTTATTACTGTGTCTTTATTACAGTCAAAAATGTGAATGGACTTTCTAACCTAACCTAACAGGGCCTGTTATTTTCCACATTGAAGCTTCTTCTGAGGTCCTTGATTTGCTGAACAAAAACTTACCGGGTGTCAGCTATTTGACTACTAGTATGGGCTACTGTTTGGCTGAAGCTCTTTTACTACACCCAGATTTTACCTGCAGAAAGCTATGTTCATCTTGATTAAGAATATCAAATGTTACATTTATGATCTGTTGGAAATACAGTATGGCAATGTAAGATGTATGCATCTTGGTAGCATGTATAACATGTCTGAAACATATTTCTCCTCATTTTGTGTAGTCTTACTGTGTAGATGCCGCAACTTTCTTTTTGATTTATGTTATAAACAAATGTCAACATTCTAAACTTAAATCATTGTGCTTGGAAATCAAACTTAGTAAACACACAAATAATCTTGTCGTAAAAAATGCATCAATACATGGAGATAAACATGGGGTAATGTCCGCATTGCTTTTTCTTGGCAATTTTGCAGGAAAATGCTTTATTTACATTTTCTGATTTGCATAAGATGCAAATGCCTCAGATTTGTTACATTGAATATATTTGGACAACCTTACTGGTTTTATTTGTACGCTCACTACAAGGACAGAAGACACCAAAATGGAAACAGCAAACAGATTAAAGATAAACTATCTTACATGTGTCATAATTAACGGCCTCTTGTTAGTCTAGCCAACATCATGGCTAATGCACTCCACTTCATGGAGAAAGGATCAATTAAGCAACCTCAGAAGCATCTCCTGGGAACCTTGATGTGCTGTACAATCATTTACCTGATGCCAGTTTTCTTGATGGTCTTTCCTGAACTACAAGTTGACGGCATTGAAGTCTCTCAAATCTCACATGTGGTGGCACTCAGCAGACTGTCCACTACTATGAGCTCCTCCGTTGGGCTGAACTTCTCCCACTACACCCAGATTGTACCTAAACAGAGAGCTCTCTTCATCCACTACTGCTGACTTGCAAAGATCACAGCAAAACGTTAAGAATGATGAAAATATATTTCTGTCAACGATTCTGCCCTTCCTTGCTGGCAGAGGTCAAACGCTCTAAAATGATACCTTCAGGATCTGCCGGAAATATTGCAATCCAGATTAAACACACATGAGCAATCTACCAAATGTATGAAAAAAGCATTGTTAAATACAAGCTGCTGAATTGTGGCAAACCTTTTGAAGATTTAGTGGTCAAGCTTATTACTTTTCATCATTAAAATATATCTAACATGTTTGCTCTGTATTTTTACTCCTCATTCTTTTTAATTGAAATGATTTCCGTGCTGCTGTTGCATACTTAATACAACTAAGACAAAAAAACTATTTTATTTTATTTTAGTAGTCTACATATTGTTTTGTTATTTTGTTATCCTTTTCACATCTGTCTACAGTTGTCCCAAAGCCACTTGGACAGTTACAACAGTTACAGTAGGCAACTGAGCTATTAATTAAACTGTTCGGGAAACTGAATTTAAGTTTAAGTTGTTGCTATCCCATGAAAGCACTTTGCATTCATCACAAGAAAAAAAAAGAATTTGACTTTATGTAGTAATTGTGACTTGGTAATATTATTACAAGATATAATATACACAATCAGAGAAAACAGAGAAACAATCTCACAATTGCAAGATCTGTGTCTTGTAATTATGATGACTCGTCATTATGAGAAATTCTAACATAAATTTAACTAAAACTTACGTAATTACAATATCCAGATTTTGTAATTATGAAAATACTTGTCATGTGGTTATGAAATAATAGCTCATATTTATAAGGTCATAATTAAAATATTGTTGGGTATTAGATGATGAATTAAAAAAATTATAAGATAGCCTAGTCAAGTGATAAATTAAGAGATTGTTTTTGGAAGGCAGTGCACTTCACACCTACGTATGCAACCAATTAGGAAAAGTACGGTTTCTGGTAGTCTGAGCTACTGAAGAGGTCATGAAGGCATCATGAGTCTGGTCCAGCCCCTCCTCGTTCAGCTGTGTTTAGTCCTGTCTCAGCAGTTGATGGGTGAAGGAGGCGCAGTGTAAGGATCTCTCGATATCTGGGCAAAATAAAAGTCACCGTCGGACATTCAGTTGGATTGCCAGATAAACAAGGCAGATCGAATTTTCTGGATCGGGAAAGAAAAAAAAGAAAAATATTTAACATCAAATTCAGCTGTACGTGAACGTTACTGGAATAAACGATGTTAAGTCAACGGTTTCCCCTCTTCAGGTGAGGAAATCAACGTTACTGTTAACGTTATTACAATATTGTATAGAGTGTTAACGTTAACGTCCGTTATTAGACTCGGTTTGGCTATCTTAGCTAGCTAGCTCTTGTTTTTTTAACACAATATAAGTGACAGTACGTGTCATGTCGTTGTTAGTTTAAACGGTAACGTTATGTTTAACCTGTTGTGGAAACTTAGCTATCTAACTTTATTGTTAACAAGTCCGGAATCTCCCTTAAAACAACAGAGCTTCTAACTAACGTTAGTTAACATCATGCTTTAGTAAGACAAGGCAAGGCAGCTTTATTTGTAAAGCACATTTCAGCAACAAGGCAATTCAAAGTGGTTTACACAAAACATTAAAGAGCAGTTAAACGGAAATTAAAAACAGATAAAATACGACAGTAAAGTAAGCTAGCTAAGCGCTTTAAAACAGGGAATCCACTACGGTTGACCCAAATAAACTGTGCAGCAGGAACAAAATGAGGAATTTTGCTAGCTATTTTCCCAATTGTTGCGTGTCACCACCAAAATATGTGCCAATAAACAGTGGCGCCCCTAGACATTTTTAATAGGGGCGGCTAAATGGGGCCACTGAAAATGTTGGGACGACACACCAAAACCAAAAGCCATGACTGAATTTAAGAAATTATATCATGGTGTTGTAGCTAATGTTGTACAGACTAACGTTGGTTGAAAAGAATCGCATACTTTGGTTTCTCATTTTACAGTTCACAGCGATAAAATCAGGGTCACCCCTTTGGCCGCACGGCACTGCTGATTAGGGTTGTCCTGAATACTATTTTGGGGGCTTCGAAGCTTAGCTAGGTGAGAAATATTTCAGTATATTTGAAGCTTCAGCTGGGGGTTGGGGTGGGGTAATGATATGAAATGACGCAAGTGTGTCTCACAACCTAAATTGTGCCGGTGTAACACCAAATTCTGTGACCATTGTATTTTGTGACTGTAGGGGGCGCTGTTGCCACTCTGCAGGTTGATCTTACTCACACAGACGACTTTGTCATCAGCGTAAACTGCAGGCTGTTTATAATGAGAGTTTAGAAATGTTGTTGTATATATGTCACATATTTTGACAACAACTGTCAAAATATGTGACCCCTTGTGCCTAAGACCAGATGTTGACCAGAGTGATTATTGTTTTTTTGTCTATACATAAAGTATGAAGATAAAATAAGTCACCTGAAATGGTTTGGTTGTTGTGACAGGTGAATTTTGAAATGTTCAAATATATATGAATTTATTTATGGGGACAATTCACAATGAGTTCACAATCAAATTATTACTCGGTTATTGATAATTTCCTCCCACAGCTCTTGTAGATTAGGTAACAGCCTCATGCTACTGACATAGTTTTATTATTATTTATATCAACCGCATCCTCATGATTAAGTCTACTCTGTGATGTTTATTAGGGGCCAACAGAATAAACACGCACACACAACACACACAGAAACATACATCTTAGTTTCTTTGTTTAGATATACGATTAGACACTAGTCATTCAAAATGCAATACAGCCTATATCTCATGTATGTATATACAACAACATTTCTAAACTCTCGGCGCTGAACCTTCATTATAAACAGCCTGCAGTTTACGCTGATAGCGTTAAAGAGTCGTAACAAAGTCTTCTGTGTGAGGAAGGTCAACCTGCACAGTGGCAACAGCGTCCCCTACAGTCACAAAATACGATGGTCACAGAATTTGGTGTTACACTGGCAGGTGAGTGAGGAGCTACCAAAGCAGCGGTCGAAGCTTTGAAGCATTTGGGTCAGCCCTAGGGTCTGTGTGTGTGTGTGTTTGTGTGTGTGTGTGTGTGTGTGTGTGTGTGTGTGTGTGTGTGTGTGTGTAGGGAGTGTGTGGTGGAGCAAGTGAAAGAGTGACAGCAAGTACTGACTCCAGTGTCATACTGCAAGAAAGATTTAAGATTTTAAAGATTTAATGCAGAAGCATAAATCACGCTTTAGGCCTAACATTAATTCACTAGTTCTCAGAACAAGGCTTACAGATAGACTCGTTATCCATAAAAGGCTTCAACGTTCGTTGACGTTAATGTACAGTTTTATTGGCTACAGGTGTGGTTAAAGTTGTCTATTTTTTCCCATCATTGTTAATTGATTAAAGTGTCTCTCCAGTGCATATCAATCTTACTCCACCACTTTTTATGGTCTCAGTATACCATATTGCTAGACAAACAGTATTTTGCTTATCTGTGTAGAACTATGGTAGGATTGCAGTACAAATTTTAGAGCTTATTTTGCATCAGAAGGGGAAATGAGCTACTAACATGTTTTTCTCACTGTCAGGTGATTTAAGGTGCAGTCTGTGAACTTTGCTGCCTTGGCTACCTAGACCATCAGGGGTATGGCCCCAGCCCTGACTAAAATCCTCAAAGATGGCCATGGGATCCACCTGTCCTCGCCTCCTGCCTCTGTCAGAATGGACTCGGATGGGAGAACCATGTGTAGTACTGAGCTGGAGTCTCAGATGAGGTCAACAGATGATGGTGACATCCAGAAGATGTGGCTGAATCTTTCCCTTTTCCCCTCTCTGGACTCAAGTCTCCCCGTTAGCCCCCTGGACGTCCCTGCCAACCCTGTGCTTTCCCCATGTCTGCAGCCGTCTGCCAGCCAGTTTGAGACACCGCTCTTCCCCAGCCCTGCTTCCCTCCTCAGCCTACTTTCCTTCAGTAAAGGTCTGAAAGATTCTCATCAGGTGGCTTGCGTCTTCCCAGGTGTGCCAGACATGTTTTTAGTCCCTGAGCACAATAGCCAAGAGGCTTGTCTGCTGCATGAATGCAATGCTACTCCTGAATGTGGGACAGATGGTGGTGATGTGTATCACTCCTCTCATGTCCTTAGCAGTGTTCCTCCCTCATATTCCTCTGGGGACATAAGCTTCCTGGGCTGCACTCCCTTCTTTGCTCCCCCACCTACAGAAACAAAGGGGAAAGTGGCTGGAATGGGCTGTCCTCCTCCATCTTCAGTGCAGCCTCGTAGTGGCAGGGTGAACTCTAACCAGCTGGCATTCAGAGCTGTGCTGGATGCGGCCGTGAAGGATCAGCTCTCCAGGCAGACAGGGCTGCAGAGCCGGGCTCAGAGGCTGCAGAAGAGACTCCATGCCCTACTAGGAGAACACGCTTTGCTGCACTGCAACCATCAGCTGGAGGGACTAGAAAGGCACTGTCAAATCGGTGGTGTGTCTCTGGACAACCTGGACTCCATACATTACATACCGCAAGTGGGAGATAATTGTTCCTGGGTCAAGTTGTCCACAGATTCTTCTTCCTTCCTAGAGCTCAGAGAGTTCAGCCTTTCCAGCCAGGCGGTGCTGAGAGGCCTGCAGGAGGCTTTGGACTCCGAGGCCACGGCCAGCAGCAGCTCAGAGGAGGAGCAAGAGGAGGATAAGCTCCACAGCAAAACCAAGACATCACCTGTGTGAGTACCCAGCAGCTGAAAGTAGTTTGTATGAAGCTACATACATCCTGTGAAACTCTGCACATTTATCAAAAAGACTACAATTTTAAAGCCCTGAAGGTGTCTTATATGACTAGCAAATTAAGTGAGACCAGTCTCCTTGTCCCTTAAGTTGTGGTCTGCCATAGAACCAAGGTCTTTTTTTCTCATTTTGAATGTTGTGTGTTTCTAAGAGCCACAGTGTGTATCACATGTGTCACAGCTGGTTATATAAATAAACAAGCTACAAAGGAGAGACCTTAGAAATCCCCTCATCCCCCATTTTGCTTATCAAGTTGAGTGAGGTGAATCATATGATTTCACAATGTCAGATATGAAGTTACCAGCCAGTGTTGACAAAAACAGTCAGAAACAATTTCACAAACTTCACTGTACTCTCACTGCTGAAAGGTTTGGTTGCCAGAACCCAGCTGTGGTTCATGCTGGAGCCATTGGTCTTGTTTTAATTCAGAGTAGGCCACACAGAGGAGGATTCTCACTCTAGGCAACCTTTAAGATCAGGACAAGGAAGACAGCCAAACACAGCAATAGGGTTTAAGTTCTTACTAGTTTGTTAAGAATACAAATATGGTGTAAATTGGAGAGACTTATTTCCGGATGACAGTATAAGTTTTGGGAAGTCAGCTGTCTCAGGGTATGTTTATCACTGTGCCTCTGGGCGCATATTTCACTTGGCCCTCAGCCAAGTTTACAGTGTGGTTGTCATAAGCACAAGTTTTGTCCTCTCCAGCTATGGAGAGTGTGATGCCATTTTTTTAGCCATGCACACACACATTCTTTTTCTATGCTGCAGTCATAACACATTCAGCAGACAAGCCAGCTTTCTTTACCCATGGGCTAGGAAATAAACATTGCCATGCCAGCAAGCCTGTAACATGCCAGCCATTCTGGGCCACCGTGCTCCTCCTAGTTTTAGTGAGAAATATTTATGAAGTGTGTGTCTGTGTGTATGTGGTTTGGATGGGCGGTGCTGCAGTACTTGTGTCCTTGCTTAAAGGGAGTTGTGACATCATAGGCAAGGACAAACAATGGAAATCCTGTAAGGACAGTTTTTTTAGGGTGCTAACAAACCACACAACAGAATCAACTTGCAAAAAACTGTGCACATTGCAAACAAAACTATTATTATAAAAATTGTAAATATATTTTTTGCATTGGTCTGGTTAATATAGTGGCAAATGTCTACAAATAAATACTTAAATGAGAAACTCTCCACTTTCAAATGCAGGGGATGGGAGCAATTGTGTTAAAATAGAACCTCAAAAACAAAAACAAAAAATCATTTTGTGCATTTGAGTCAATAACATGTCCAACATGTTGGTGTCTTCCAGCATACACCATGATTGGCGCAAAATGCAATGACCAACAGACAAAGTGCAAACATATCAAATTCAGGTCACTTGGTCATGTTAAGCTCTTTAAACCAGTATGCTACCAAACTTTATGATCAGCAGCTGCTGAAAAAAACATGTTTTCATAAACCATGACTATATTAATTAAAGGAAGTAAAGGACTTACAATATAATGGATAATGGATGGATATCTATAACGGACTATAAATTGTCATTTTTTAGGTAAATTAATCAACTACAAACCTTTCTGTTTTTTTTTTTTTACTACATGACCCCCATCCCACATCGTTATTAAGGAAGGAAGAATATTCTTTTTAAAGATCATCTTTCTGGCTGACAGTAGAGAGTGACAGGAAACATTGTAGAGCGAGACCAAGAAAAAGAAAGAAACAGGGATATCCAATAGGCCTAACTGGAATTGAATTGAACTACAGAATACGTCTTAGGCCAGTTGCTCATCATTCCAGGACATCCTGGAAAGGAGCATTTACTGTGCTTGGGATGAGATTTCAGTGGTCATATACAACGTCAAAAATATTTCAGAGAATGTATGCAACGTGTCAAGCTTGGACAGTCTTTGGTTTGAGGACAACATTTTCCAGCAAACAAAGCTCTCACTCAGATGGGTATACTGCATATTTGCTTCAGAAATGTGGGAACATCAGTGTTAGGACAGTAAAGGGTCTTGGCTTTAGTTCAATTAGACCTTTCTTTTTGGACTCAACTCATGGCTGGTATAAGTGCAGCAGCATTACTTTTCTTCAGTTAGGCTAGATGTAGTTCTTCAACCCTTCTGTTTTGTTTTCTGAATCAGTGAAATAAACAGGCAGTTTTTTGGGAATTGGACATGTTTATTAGCACTGAGAACAGGAATGAGAGGGTTTTTTATGGGTGTTGTGTGTGTCTTTTTATTTGGCCAACTTTAGTCATCTTGGAATCGTAAGCTTCCCTTTTGTACAAGTCTGCTGAACAATACTCTGTGGAGTGTGAGTAAACCTCCCCCGGGGAGTTTTTATGGCAGGTTCCTCCTTGAAAAGGAGACGCATCAGGTCATTGTCCTCCTTCCAAAAATGTTGAAATTGTTGGCCTTTACCATTCTAAGTACAAACTTGTAAAAGCAGTGACATGGTCTGACTTTAATTTAAAACCACACAGCACTGGCAGCAGACCTTCACACCTCCAGCTGTTTTCAGTACGTTTGTAGTTTTTGCGAAAGACTACGTGTTGGAAAGTTTAGGTGCAGGACACACCCAAAAGCCCTAATGCCTCTGCAGGAGCCAAGAAACACTATCCAAATAGGAGAATTCATAAACCCACAGCAACTTGCTGGGGCTGGCCTTTACTTTCTCACTCTGGAGGGTAGCCAGTGGATTGCTAGACCCCAAATGTTATTCAGCAATATTAATATCTCCATGAAAAACGTGTATGTAAATATGTTGGCTTCTTGCACACTTACAGGAAGAAAGCAATCAAAAACACATTTAAAAAGCAGTGGCCAGGTTTTGGAATAAAAATCCCATTCTAGACCCTTTTTCTTAGTTCACCTTATGGCCTACCTTTCCTCTCCTATCATCTCCCACTGACTCGCCTACTGCTTGTGTAATATTCCTGGAATATTCTCGTTATGCAACTGAAAAGAGCTGCAAGACAGATGAGTGGCCATTGTCTGTGAAAGAGAGATCCTACTTCTTTAGCAGTTATTAACCAAGGCTTTGTTTTCATTTGCAGCGTTCTACTACAAACTGTATGTAGCCTAAATGTGATCAGGCAAGCAAAAACATTTTTGGTAACACAGTAAAATTAACTACCTCAAAATACCAATCAGTACTATCAAATCCTGTGTGTGTAGCTGCTTGCTGACTGGCCTAACCTTTCTCTGTCCTGCATCTGAGTGTTTGAAGTGGGGGGAGTCCTTTCTTGTCGTAGACAAGGTCCAAGAGCACTGCCATAGCAACTACAACTATTGCCCTTCTGGAGCCAGCCAACCACACACACACGGAAGATAAATGCTAACTAAACAGGCTATTCCCTTGGAAACATACTATAGATAAGTTTTATTTTTTGGCCGAGATAAGCTTTTGTGCTTCAGGAAAATCCCCCCCATGCTGTTAGGGTGCTTAACAATTTACACACTACATTGCAACATGCTTGGTGTAAAATAGGTCATAAGATGACAGTGCTGCAGTTCAAATGTGTGAATTGACAAATGGTTTGGTCTGTCAGTGCTCTCTTTGTGTTACTCTGTCCTCCTTCCATCTTTGTGTAACTTTTCCCTCTTGTGAGACACATTTCCTGTTAACTCTCATATGCTAACCTCTTGGTGCACTTCCAGTTAATGGCCATAATGGAGGTTTAGACCGCATTCAATATCTTGACATTTTTCTGCCTTCATGGCCAAATTCCAACGCATTTTGAATGATCTGATTGTGAGGTTGTATCAGGACCTAAAGCCTTTGACACAAATTAATAGAATACTATAATAGCACTACATGAGTTTTAAGTGTCCTTTTTTGTCGTCCTTCATCACCCTGCCCGTCGGCCAGCAGCAGCAGTAGCATTAGCTATGAGAGGCGGTGGCTGGAAGAGAGAGCGGAACTGGGCAGCAGGTGGAGTTGGTTGCAGCTGCGTCTGGCCGACCTGGACGGGAGGACACAACAACTGATGGAGCTCCACAAGCACATCCGCTCTACCAAGGTAAGACAGGAGTCCTCTGTATTCAGCTCAATAAGTGGCGGTTGACAGAATGTACCAACTGGCCGCCATAGATCATTAAGGGCCCTTGATACAAGTCACTTTTGTGTGAAGAGAATGTTACCCAACTTCTGCTGTCTTACTGTGACAAATGATTGGCACTTTAGCTTTAAGTATTTAATAGAAAGATGAATTACTGTAGTCACATTTGAAAGCTGCATTAAGCAATGCAAACAACTTTTGATGATCTGCTATCACTATGAAAGGTTAAATGTATTAATAGTCCTTATGGTCATTTTTCAAAGAGAATGCTCTGTGGTAATAATTGTATAATCAATGTATGATGCGTGGCAAAGTGTACAATTAAAGACTTGAAAATATGTTCTTTCTACTTTTAAATACTAATAATTGTGAATAATGTGTTGAAATGTCCAAACATCAAACCTAGTTAATATAATTTAATCCATGCAGACCACATCCAAAGTATAGTGAGTGTTTTATATATATGTGTGTGTGTGTCAGGGTGGTGTGGTGCTTGCAACGTCCCAGCCACTGACAGACAGTCAGATTCAGCAGACCCTGCTGACAGAAATGGAAGGGTTATCCTGCACAGCCTCGAATGCTGATACTGAACCTTGCAGCCCCACACGCCTTCTGCACAACATAGAGAGACAGGTAAGAGGAAGGAGCTAGTACACACACACAAATACTGGGTGTGTGTGAAGAGTCTGGAATCATCAAGAGAAATAGTAAACTACAACTTAATACACTAACTCACAAGGAGAATATCCTTTTAAATCTGCTAAAGCTTATCAGTCTGTTGTGTAGAAAAGCACAGGAGGTTAAGTATTTGTAATATTTGTGCAAACGGTGCAAAAAGGAGCACCTTGTTCAATTGTATTGGTCTGTTCTGTATGTTCAAAAAAAAAAAAATGCACCGCGTGGCTGAGTCTGTGTTTTTCAGACAAACGCAGCTACAGACTATACATACATATATATATATATATACATATATACACTGTACATATACAGTATATGTATAAATCCCAGTGCCATTT
The DNA here is from genome assembly GCA_013375575.1 of Percina caprodes. Classification (NCBI taxonomy): domain Eukaryota; kingdom Metazoa; phylum Chordata; class Actinopteri; order Perciformes; family Percidae; genus Percina; species Percina caprodes. The sequence continues at coordinate 922,523 of JABXJD010000097.1, read as the reverse complement.
ATAGTATGTATGCTGCTTGACCTTTGGAATGCATGAATTCCTGCTGCTTTATGAAGCCTACAGGTATTTAATATACCCAAAGGGAGCGTGAGCTGATATGCTGAGAATTGTCTGTTAATCTCATCTAAGACTGTGCACACTTGTGCAGTTTTAATGATAGAAAAAGTTATGCTTACGGTAGATGTGCATTTGAATCTGTTTTAGTTTAAAAAAAGAATATTAAACATTTGACATAAATTTAAAATTACGCTACAGCATTTTTATGATTTTATGGAACTGCCCCCAGCTAAAACTGGTCTGACCAGGCCAATACACATGTACAATTTAAAACTTTAGCGCGTCGGTTTTTGATCTCTCTCTGTATTTCTCAGTATGGCTATGTTCAGAAGATTGTGTCGTCCAGCAATTTCCGCACGCAGAAGCTCGAGTGAAGATAATTACCTCTTCTGAAGACTCCATATTTTTTTTATTCCTCCGTGTCCTCCTTGGCTACTAGCAACTCCGTGGAGGAGTGGTGGGGGCTGTGCGTGATCACGGAAGGCTTGTTTCATGTGGACATGCCGACAGTGTTGTTGTCATTACTTAGAATTCCTCATTGGGCGACGGAAACTACTCACCATAGCTTTAATGCCAAAATGAGCACCTGCACCAACTGATGTGCATTTACAAACCTCAGAGTGTTTTGTTTTCACTTGACAGAAGTGAGTTTGTTTGGCCAGAAAAGTGCAAAAAATGTTCTTTGGATGTTAAAGCACCTTTGTGTTGTGTACTGGGTAGCAGTAGGCATGTTTGAGCCACACTGAGCTCTGCAGTGAAGCAACTGAATGATTCTTAAAGCATCAATAATCAATAGAAAAATAAGGCCCAGTTAAATGAAAATAACCAGAATAATCCTTTAGTGCTACCCATATCTCACTTATTATTTATTATTTACTCATCATTCCCATTCTCATCTCACTTATTTGTCATTTATTCATCATTCTCATTTCCTATTTCAGAACTGTTCATAATGTTCATACTGTTCATATTATAATATAATAACATAATACTATTTATCCCAGTAACCTTTGCACTATGTTCCACATCTAACACATTTTTGATGGACTCTTCATTGCACTCATGCCCCTATATTGTTCTGTTTCTGTTTAGAGTATGTATATATTAGTGTGTATATATTAGTGTGTATATATTGTTTGTTTGTTTTGAATGTGTAAGCACATTGTGAGCAACTATGCTCCAAAGGAAAATTCCTCGTATGTGTCTTCATACCTGGTCAATAAAGCTGATTCTGATTCTGATTTTCTTTGTGAATCATCATGTGTACTGTGATCTTTTCAAACATCACACAGCATACTCGCATGTTTAACAGTCTGATCAGTCCATAATCACTTATAGCAAACAATATTCAAGGCCAAGAGAGTCTAAGCACTGTATGTAGGTTATTCCATCTTGCTTGAATGGAATACTTACTTACTCACTCACTGCTACTAAACAGATACATTGTTTTTCACCCTTAAGTTTAATTCACCACTTGTCTGTGATGTCTTCATTGCAGAGTGCTCAACTCAGCCAGATTGTCAACAGTCTGATGCTTCCTCTGAGCTTTTCACCTCCATCTAAACAACCACACACCTGGAAAGGCAAGAGAGCCTTCACAAGGTAGAGAGACACACACACACACACACACACACACACACACACACACACACACACACGTACGTAATATGTACATCTAATATAAAATACAGAACATAGAAACTTGTACTGATAGAGGTTTGCCCATTGTCCAGTTTAGGCTAAAGTCTATACTTATCAAGGCTGAAAGCATGCTCCCTGTCTGTAAAATAACCAGCAATACAGCCTGGTCGGTCCCCACCATCTGGCCTGACTTGAATCATCCCTTCATGTCTTTCCTTTCTGCTGCATTTTTAACTCTTTTTGTCTGGCTCTGAAGATAAAAGTCAGGTGATAAATGCATGTAACAAGGTATTGTTTGTTTCTGGTTGCTAGAGGAAATCATAAATTGGAAAAAACCTGCTTTTTGAGTGTTTCTGATCCTTGATATCTGTGATATCCCTGACATTTCTGTGACCTCACCTGATCTCATCCCTGCAGTGGTCAGAAAGGAGACTGTGTTTTTGTGCCTGGGAGCTCTAAGCGAAGGAGACTGGCTACCAGGAGGCTCTTCAAAGCTGATGTGTCATGTGTGTGTGCCCGGACCCGACCCCTGGTCACCTACCACAAGCCTAAACTGTTCACTTTCAACACCTGCAACCCCAGCAGTTCACAGGTAGGCACATGTGCAGTCTCACCCATTTCTCAGCCTGTCCATCTGAACCATTTACATTCACAACTGTCAAAGCACACATGCACATTCTCTGTGACATAAGTCAGACCATGGACATATTTTTCAATATTTATCTTCCTGTAATTGGAATACTGTAGCTACAGGGTACATGTTCACATCCCTGTCAACAATGGAAGTCAGTCCCTGAAGATGATATCTTTTTATTTCTGGGATTATTTTCTGTTTAAATTACAATGTGTCCAGTAAATTTTATTATTTATTTACTCCATATTGCTTATTCTTTTTTTAAATATTATTTTTTGGGCTTTTCTACCTTTATTTGATAGGACAGCTAGGTGAAAAAGGGGGAAGACATGCAGGAAATCGTCACAGATTGGATTTGAACCCTGGACCCATGCTTCAAGGCATAAACCTCGAAATATATGTGCGCCTGCTCTACCCACTGAACCAACCTGGCCACCATATTGCTTATTCTTATTTTAAAATTGCTCTGCGCTTCTGAAACAAATCAATTTCCCCACAGAGATACATTAGTGTCTTCATTAGTGCCGCCCATGTCCCTGTGCAGTATAAGCTGGTGTAGATGATGGATGGATGCTAAAATACATACCCCCCCCCCAGCACTATACTTAATTAGTGTATTGCTGCCAAAATTTACCTCATTACAATGTACCACTTATAAATCCCAGTTGTAGGCTGGCTGATGTTGTAAAACATGCATTCATTTATTTTATTGAAATTATTCATGTCAAATGTAGCTTCCATGCAATCACCCTACGTCGGCCTTAGTGTTGGAATGCCATTTGCTTCAAATAAATAAGTACATGTCAGTTTTTAAAGCTTGCGCCTTTATTTACCCAGGGGACATTGCTATGTTCTTGCCAGGTTAAGTGTCACTTAGTTGCCAATGCCCTGCTTAGCTTCACACATTTTTAGTAATATGAACTCACACATTAACATTGTACAATTATATCCAATATTACATACACAATACGTTTTACGTTTTGCAGAAAAAACAACTTCAAATGAATGGCTATGTTGCTCTGTGCCTGCTGGATACCCCTAAGGGACAAACAGAAATCATTAATGCAGCTTTAATATAGTATGTTTTAATACCATATTAATCAAGTTGACCTGTCTACAGGGAGGTCCTTGTGTACTTTAGGTTGTGTTCCAGTTTTGACCCACATATAAAAATTTAATTTTGACGATTAGTCAGAACTTGATTTTGTTATGACTGAGATGTTTAGAGAGGACTTTCAGTCAATGGTGCCTATGATAGAAACACAAGGTGTAGGCATCATGTTCTAACCCCTAACTAGCTCTTCTTCAGCTCAGATACAAACATTTAAACCAGATCACTGCTCGTTTAAAAATATAACATTTTAGAATGTTAACGTACTATTGGAGTTTACCTATTTTAGCTTAGAGCCCAGAGCGATCATATGTGTTATAGTAAGAAGCAGCACCAAGCCACCACCAACAAAACGCAAAGAGAAATCAGTTAATACTGTAGTTCAAGAAACCTGTCTTATGACTTATACCTCATTAACTATGCTCTTGTTTACTATCATGTCAAAACTAATTTCCTCTCTGTTTTCTCTTTCTTGTGCTTCAGGACTCTGGGAAGTCCACATCCACCCTATCTTCTTCTCTCTCAGCATCTTCCTGTTCAAGTTGTTCATCCTGTGATCCTGTAGTCCTGTGCCCTGGTCCAGACTGCAGCTGCAGTAGGGCCCTGTACTCCAGGACCCCCAGCTTCTTATCGCACCCTGTGCTGTCTTTTTCATTTGGTAGGAACCACAATGACATAGTTACATAACATTTGCTAGTGAGAAAATCCTATACAATCTTAAACATTTAAGAGGATGAGGAAACTCTAAGCAATGTTTGCTTGTATGTTTTAAAAAAAAAAGCTGAAGAAATGAAAGGGGGAATGACAAGCAGCAAATGGCTGCAGGAAAGAGTTGGATTGAGGAGTAAACCTCCACCAACTGAGCTAACCCGGCCACCAATGGTTTTCCTTTGAAAGACATTTGTAATGTTGATTTATTTATTTTTTTTATAAAAGGTGTAGTTCACAAGAGTAATTTCTTGTTTTCACATTTGACTTGGTAAACAGTATGTTGTCTGAGGTGCAACATACGCTGGCCATATTGGATAATTTTCCAGTTGACGTTTGTAGCACACCGGACGTGACAAACAGAAGTAGACTAAATCAGTGGTGTATCGTGATCAGGATGCTGCTGTGTATGGGAATGCATTGAAAACTATGGATGTGGTTGCTTTGTTGCGCGCCATACACTGCCAGTGTGTTGCTTGCTTTTGTTCAGAGATTTGCTGAGTAATTGATCATAAAAGTGTTAGATTGTTCAAACTGTTTTGACTGCATACTTAGATTTGTCATTATCTTTTCATTTCCAGACACTCCTCAATCCCACCACTTAAACAGGGTCCTGACCAGAGAGGAATGGTCCCAGAGGCCTTTGGTTTTTAATGTCCAACCATCCAGTCTAACACACTACAACAGACACAGCTCCACACCACTGCACAATAGTAAGATCCTGCCCTTTACCAATATTGATTACAGAGCCTGCACTGTTCTATAGAGCTGGGTATCATTCAAAACGGTACCAAAACCGTGACTTTGATACCGGTTCCTAAAGATACTTTTTTCAATAGCAATTTTATAAAATCCATTATAAAAAAAGAAATTGCAACTTTACACATTATGGTACGAATCTTATTTATGTTTTAGCTCCTACTACATGAGCCCTGTCTTCGTGCGTAACTGAGTTTTTTTCTGAATGTCTCTGTGACAAGTAACATTAGACAGCCAATTACCAGCATTATTAGATCTTGGTAGAAGCATGCTGCATGCTTATTGGCTCATTAACGCTGATGAGATTTACTCCTTAGGTATTGAAATTGGGTATTGAATGACAAGGCATTTTTCAATACTCAATACCATAGAGGCAATTCAGTTGGTGCCTAAAAAGTATTAAATTTGGTACCCAGCCCTACTGTTCTATGGTGTTCTCCTCTCCGCTTAATACATTTTCTTTCACTCTATATTGTACTTCATTTTAAAATGCTAAGTTTCAAAACTCTCCTAAGCTCTGGTACTTGCTGGTTTTTTTCATTGCCACAGTACAGCACGTTTGCTCTGCCATTTCACTGTTTACTTTAGGTTTTTGTTTAGCAGGGGGGCACTAACACTTCGCTGCAACACAAACAAATATATTTATTCACCTCTATTCATACACAATGAGGGATATTTTCAGTTGTGACTGAACTGTATTTTGAGGAACTATAGGGAACTTAACATCTATTAAAGGTCTACAAAATGAATTTTATAAGAAATTCTTCATAGGGAAACCAAAAACGCAAGAGAGGGGGGGGGGCCTTGTCAACTAGGTCTGCATGATATTGGAAAATCAATATCTACTAAAAACTATGCGCATTACTGTGTCAGCGGCAGCTGCTGCCTACGGTACTTTTCTACACACAGAGAGCCTAACATCACATACACACTTTGCCCACATGGTTCCCTTTACCTGTCTTAAAGGGGAAGGGTCGGTCGGTAATAATCATGTAAAAGGAGAACGGTGAAAGTTTACTTTTCTATCAAGCATCAAAAAAGGATTAGTGTCAACATCGCAACGTCCTGCGATGTGATTTGTTTGAAAGCCATGATGTCTCTTTCTAATGGGCGGGGTAAATTCTCTAGGCGGGCAAAGCGGAGAAAGGGGAGGTAACCTTTCCCCTTATGACCTCATAAGGAACAACATTCCAGATTGGCCCAACTGAGCTTTCATTTTCTCAAAGGCAGAGCAGGATACCCAGGGCTATCGCCATTTTTAGCCACTGGGGGACCATAGGCAGGCTGGGGGAACTCATACTGATGTTAAAAAACCTCATGAAGTGAAATTTTCATGCCATTGGACCTTAAGTGGCCCTTGGTCCCATGGTTCTCCACAGTGTAGATTGCTGATCCAAAACAATCAATGATTGTTTGATTTTAGAATGTTTCCCGTTTATCTAGGGAAGGTTGACTAAACACTATGTTTTAGATGGAATTTTTTTTGTGAGGTGAGGTGAAAAAGGGGAATATAAGCGATGTAGTAGAAGTAGGGAGAGAGTAAAGGAGGAGACACAAAGGAGGCAGATTGGAAATTGATGGAGATGTCACTCACCCATCACTCTGTCGATTTCCTGTGAGCTTGAATAATCTTATTCTCCTTTGTCAAAAGCAGAAAAAGAACACGGTCTGGCAAGTTAACGTCTAACTAACGGCTAAAATAATAGCCTGGCACATAGCAACAGACCTCTTATCAAAGCCAATCATAGCTGAAATAGAATGAAATTACATAGACAGTAAAACAGTAGATGGAAATACTGTATGGGTAAATGACACTGAGAATAATAACTAATGGTGTAAAGTAATTAATAGTTACTTATGGTATCTGCTTGTATAGTGTAAGAATAGAGAACGCAGGTGCTACAACACAAACTATGTACTTTATTATTGAAACAAAAGTTGGATCCCAGTCATCAGTCCATTAATTCCTGTCTCTTTACCCTTCATTACCTCTGCCCCTGTCCTTCTTTTCTCCTAATTAAATCTTTCTGTCTGAGTTCTGTTTGAAACTGGAAGCAGTTTCCAGTCATCATTGACCATAACAACACTAGAATTAAGGCTGAGATAAGTGTGTGTGTGTGTGTGTGTGTTGTGCGTGTGTGCGTGCGTGCGTGCGTGTGCGCATCTATAACTTGGTGAGCAAGGTAACACAAAAAAGAAAAAAGTATCTATCAAGACCCTAAAAAACCATCAATGTGTAATTAATATAGTTAAAATATATTTTGTCACCTAGATTAACAACAAAAAAGGAAGAGATTAAACAATTTATGTCTTTGAAGGTTGAACCCTATCATTACTGTGAGCAAGGAACAGAAAACTGTCACCTGCCAAGATAATGACACAAATGGTTAAGGATTAGCTTTTGTACACTTTAACCAAAGCGTAAAATCCCTGAGGGAGTGAAGGACAGATTGGAATGAAAGGAAATTCTTGTGGTGTATTAACTTGTGTGTGTGTGTGTGTGTGTGTGTGTGTGTGTGTGTGTGTGTGTGTGTGTGTGTGTGTGTGTGTGTGCGTGTGCGTGTGGGTGTGTGTGTGCCATTATAGGTCACAAATACAAGAAGCATGCAAGGCATCATACAAGCAGAGTTATGGGTCTGTCACCTATCAGGATGGCAGGCTCTGCTCAGAGTCAACACAGGAGAGTCAATCAGAGGAAAAGGAAGACCACACACATCCACAGGCTGATAGAAGGTGTGTGTATGAAGTGTTTGTTCATCTTTGTTACAAGGTTTATAGAAACTCAGTTTGTCATATGGCTACAGTAAAACTATAGTGTGTGTGTGTGTGTGTGTGTGTGTGTGTGTGTGTGTGTGTGTGTGTGTGTGTGTGTGTGTGTGTGTGTGTGTGTGTGTGCGCGCGCATACATACGCTCATGTGCGGGTTATACCCAGATGAGGAAGACATCTTGTACCAGCTCTGTGATAGTTCAGATGAAGTGCTCGGGGAAGGCTTTACACAGGCATCACACAAGCATGCCTCACAGGTAACACACACACATTTTTTTAATCTGTATACTTGTGATAACCCTCATTGACATACACAGTAATGCCCTAACCCTTATCCTTACCCAAACCGGATCTAAGATCAAGATCAGAATTAGAAAACGCACTCTTATCCTATACATTCAAAAGCATCCCTTCAATAAGGCGGTCATTTTACGGAAACCCTGTATCTCGGCAACGTGGTGATGTAGAAGGTCTTTGAATCATTGCTGTTAACTGTCACACCATGTTTCCTTTTAGGGCTTTGTTCGCAAACGCCAGGGAGAGAGTAAGTACAACATCAACAACATTGTCATCCCAATGTCACTGGCTAAAGTGGAAAAACTGCAGTACAAAGACATCCTCACACCCAGGTATGGAACAAAGCCACCTCTAAAGAAGCACAGAATTCTGAAGGCGCTAGCTTTGCATTTTAACTCACGACAGACTTTTTTGAAAACTAACAGACTTATAGCACATGACATTTGCTGATCATTGCCTCCAAATGAATCATAATGTCTTGGTTCTTGATCATGCCTCTATAGCCTTACATCTTAATGTGGCTATAATTAAACACACTGTTTTTACTCTGAAATAGAAAGATGCTGTGCACACTGTCCGTCATCATTGTCTATCACCTCAAAAAGTTTTTCTTTGCAGTTGGCGGGTTGTTGACACCTCATCTCTGATTAACAGTGAGGCAGAGAAGGAGGAGGGCAGTGAGGAAGGACAGGTAATATCTCATTCCGTTGGAAATTAGCTTTTTGTGATTTTTGAAAAAATATATTTATTTTTGTGTGTGTTTCAGGTGGAGGATCTCACAAACAAAGTGTTTTCCCAGAGACACCTGGACTTAGAGCAGAGAGAGAAATTGCGCTGGCCATCATTGGGAAAAAGAAAATGCTGCAGGCTTCCTAAAAGGTGGACACACACACACACACAAACAAAAATACACACACAGGCTCTGAAATGCAGCAATCATTTGAATAATGTTACATCAGGTGATACCAAAATAGTGAACTTCATGCCTCAGGTGGGTTTGGGAGAATTCATTGGCTTTCTCAAACATCAGAAATGTCAGGCAGTGTTTGTCACATGTCATGCTTTTATCAGAAGATAATGACAAATAGATACATTTGAGAATTCAATTACATCCTAATCCCACTGTCTGTGCTGACTGTGCAGTTGCAACTATTTCAGATTTGGCTTGCTCCTCTCTGTGCATGTAAATATAGCCTGTGTGAAAGGGAAATGTTGAGTCATTTCCTAGCAAAGTTTCACAGATTATGCTTGTTTTTTCCCCACTCCAGATCTGGCAGCAGGTTGTCAAGCAGTGGGGGCGGGATGTGCACATCAGGAGAAGAGAGCTCTGTGGAGTTGAGTTGTGCTCAGTTGGATACTGATGAGCAGCAAAGCTCAGAGGAGTGGCTGGTAAGATCAAAAGCACCACAGCTGAAGCACCAAATCCCCAAAACAAACCTTGAATATTGTAGTATGACGATTCAGGTGCCATAAGAGGGAACTCGTGCTCAGTCATACACAACAATCTTCTATTGGCTGTTACATTATGATGCCATGTCTCCAACATAGTGGCCACATTATCGTTTTATCACTTCAACCCCTATATGTTGCTGAAGGTACTGTATATTTTATGTAACATTTCAGTGAAAGATACCTCTGTGCTATTTGGGCTTCAGAAGAGGGAGTAGGAGTATGGAGTGGAAAAAATGGCTTTCAGAATAATCAATACACTTTTCCAGGGAGTCATATTGTGTGAGTTAAAAAGCCTAAATGCATCTTTGAGAGTCTACACAGATACTTGTCTCCACTCTGCTCCAGTTGTTGATACTCTGATTGCAGTGATTTATACCACTTCACTTTAATTGTAGAAGGATTGGGTTGCTACTTAACCAGACTAGCCAAATCAACCATCTCCACAGCACAAATATCCCCTTCTTCACTGCTTTTCTTTTCTTATGCACTCCAGCACCCACACAAGCCCTGATTAAAACGTTTGATTTTTTATTTTTTTAAAGAGGCTTCACAGCCATGCATTACTATGATACAGCCGTCAAAGTCTAAATTTGATGGGACTGATGTTGGAAGAGCAAATATCGGAATTTTGGACATGTTGCATTCACTTGCTCCTTGGACGGTCCCATTTCCCGAGTTGGGAAGTTATTTTTCTGACTTAGATCTGACGCTACAAAGAAGATGTGTTGTATTCTATTGCTCAGAGTGTTTAAACAACACATTGATAGCTGTTTCAAGTCTTTACAGTGGGGCTCGAAAGTTTGGCCACCCCAAGTAAGAATTTGTATTAATGTGCATAAAGAAAGAAAAGATAGAAAAATCTCCAAAAGGCATCAAATGACAGATTAGACATTCGTATAATATGTCACAAAAAGTTAGATTTTATTTCCATCATTTACACTTTCAGAATAGAAACAAAAAAATGGCGTCTATAAAAGTTTGGGAACCCTGCAGAGTTTCTAGCATGCACCGCCCCCTTTGGAAAGCTGAGACCTGACAGTGTGATGGATTGTTCTCAATCTTCGTCTGGAAAGACCAGGTGATGTCAATCTTAAGGTTTTAAATGCCCAGACTCATCTGACCTTGCCCCAACAATCAGCACCATGGCTTCTTCTAAGCAGTTGTCTAGAAAACTGAAACTGAAAATAGTTGATGCTCACAAAGCAGGAGAAGGCTATAAGAAGATAGAAAAGCGTTTTCAGATGCCAATATTCTCTGTTTGAAATGTAATTAAGAAATGGCCGTCATCAGGAACAGTGGAAGTTAAAGCAAGATCTGGAAGACCAAGAAAAATATCAGACAGAACAGCTCGCAGGATTGTGAGAAAAGAGAGTCCAAACCCACGTTTGACTGCACGATCCATCCAGAAAGACCTGCAGACACTGGAGTTGTGATACACCATTCCACTATAAAGAGATACTTGTAGAAATATGGTCTTCATGGAAGAGTCATCAGAAGAAAACCTCTTCCTTACCACAAAAATCAGCGTTTGAAGTTTGCAAATGAACATATAGACAAGCCAGATGCATTGTGGGAACAAGTTCTGTGGACCGATGAGGTTAAAGTAGAACTTTTTGGCCGCAATGAGCAAAGGTACGTTTGGAGAAGAAAGGGCACAGAATTTAATGAAAAGAACCTCTGTCCAACTGTTAAGCATGGGGGTCAGTCATGTTTTGGGGTTGTTTTACAGCCAGTGGCACAGGGAACATTTCACTGAGTAGAAGGAAAAATGGATTCAATAACATTTCTGCAAATTTTGGACGCTAACTTGATGCCACCTGTGAAAAAGCTGAAGTTAAAGAGAGGATGGCTTCTACAAATGGATAATGATCCTAAACACACTTCAAAATCCACGGTGGATTACATCAAGAGGCGTAAACTGAAGGTTTTGCCATGGCCTTCACAATCTCCTGACCTCAACATGATTGAAAATCTATGGATAGACCTTGAAAGAGCAGTGCGTGACAGACAGCCCAGAAATCTCAAAGAACTGGAAGACTTTTGGAAGGAAGAATGGGCGAAGATACCTCAAACAAGAATTGAAAGACTCTTGGCTGGCTACAAGAAGCATTTCCAAGCTGTGAGACTTGCCAAAGGGGGCGGTACAAGGTATTAACTCTGCAGGATGCCCAAACCTTTGCAGACGCCATTTTTTTGTTTTCTGTTATTTTGAAAGTGTAAATGATGGAAATAAAATCTAACATTTTGTGACATATTATATGAATGTCTAATTTGTCATTTGATGTCTTTTGGAGATTTTTTTCCATCTTTTCTTGGCTTCTTTATGCACATTAATAAAAATTTTTACCTGGGGTGCCCAAACTTTGGAGCCCCACTGTATTTCCAGTTTAAAGCTCTATATGAAGGATTTTATCCCAGACTTATTGCTGTACCAGTACATTCCCTAAAACTATGGAAATATTGCTTTACTTAATTTATCAGGATTATATATACCAATAACTTTTCCATCTAATCTAGATTACACTACGTGGACAGCAACCAACAGTTACAACCTAATATCATATTACAAATCATATGTGAGCAAGAATGTGATATGCAATACGTGAATTAATAAACAGTTTCTTGCCATCCACCCAACATTTACTTTTGTCTACCATGTCACTGTGTAAAATGATGCCAAAGTTGAATAGTTAACTCTTTTTGATTTTGCCGACTTTCCAAGTTGTTGTTCCGTTGTTCCAAGTTGTTTGTTTTTTTTACATATTTCACAATTTTACTTTTTAGTTTGTTATTAAAGATCCCCATTAGTTTCTGTCTGTCTTAAACAGGAGCTGCTCTTCCTGGGGAATCTATTATTTCATAAGAATATTACATTAACTGGATTACATACTGTACATTCATTCATACTTACAATACATACATTCATACTTACAATAAATTGTTGCACATTTCTTTATGTAGCTTTTGAAATTTTAAGCACTATAAGGCTCAGTACATAATTGATTTATGGATAAAAGTGTTATATTCTCATCCTTGTGTCTATAGATAGATAGATAGATAGATAGATAGATAGATAGATAGATAGATAGATAGATAGATAGATAGATAGATAGATAGATAGATAGATAGATAGATAGATAGATAGATAGATAGATAGATAGATAGATAGATAGATAGATAGATAGATATTTATTGATCCCAAGAAAAATGGGAAATTACGGTGTTACAGCAGCACACACTAATATTACATACTAAACTCTAAAACATGCCAACGTGTCAAATATATTCAATTTACACATGTGTATAATATGTACAGACTTGTAGATTTTCTCAATTCCATTATATGCCCTCTGTCCTCCGGCAGCCTCAGACACCCTGGGACCCACGAGTGTTTCCCTTGGGTGAGGACGAGGAAGACACCCTGTTCTCTGATAACCTAGAACAAGTCCCATTAGGGTGGTTAGAGTGTAGCGCTGCCTCCTCCACATCAAAGAACTCCAACTCCCGTCTCTCCCCAGCTCAGTCCTCTGGTGCTACACTGCCGTGTGGTGGACTAAGCCAGAGCTGCACACCCAATGGCAGCTGAGAGAGCAGTACCTTACTTTTACATGTAAGTTCGGAAATACTGAGAATCCGTTTGATCGTTTGTTCATATGCATACTAAGTTTGTTTGTGTCTGCCAGAGCTTTTTGCAGAATTATTATATTGTTTCTTCTACACAAATTCTCAATTTGATCATTTATTTGGCAAGTTTTTACTAAATAATTTCTTTTATAAGTCAAATAAATCAGATGTAAGACATTTATCAAAATGACAATTCACAGTAATTGTTTAGTAGTCAGTTTAGTAAATCATTTTCTTCATCATTCATTCAATAATTTAGTCATTCATTTTATTTATATGTGCATTTATGCATTGGTCCAATAAGTAAATCATACCTACAAATGATTTATTCATTTGTTAATGGATTTCTGGTTTCATTTTTCATAATGTGCTAATTGATTGATTGATGCAGGAATAATTAGCAAAGGCATAATTCATTAATTCATTATTCAGAGGAATTTGAGGTAATTTAGGAAGTTAAAGATTAATTAGAAAGACTGTAAAGTTTGTTCCAAGCTGTCATTGGATCTTAATCTAACATTGAGAGTCAACATATAAGAGTACTTTTGACGGTGACTCAAATAGTTATATTTGTCAATAAAAATATATTAATACTTGTTTTATTTTCTCTGCAGAACTCCACATGTCTGGGACAAGGAGAAAAAAATGTGCCATGGAAACCTTAATGGGATACTTAATACATTCCACAACTGGGATTTGATGTTATTTGTATAGTACTTAAAAAAGTGACTCTGCTGTACTCTCAGGTCCGTGTACTGTTTGTAGTTGTCACTTACTATTTATTTCCACAGTTGTCTTAAAAAAGTCTGTATAGGAAGACCAAATTACAAACATATATTTATGTAACTTTTACTTGATTTACATGCTTTATAATTTCATGTTTTTTTTTTTTGTCTGACGCTGTAATTTTTGTACATATTTTTTATTAAAGTTATTAGTAAACATTAACATTAATAATCATAGTGCCGGTTGTCATACTTTGCCAGCTGGTAGTTTCTAGAGTTGTCTGATGCACAGTGAAAAAAGTGCTAATTCTCCCTGTTGAGGGATCACATCCTTGTTGCAGCTCATGACTCCTACTGTTGTGTTGAGGCCCCTGCAAGAAGTGTGTGGGATTATTATAAAGCACCAACCGTTGTGTATCAGACGTAAGGTTGACTCTCTGCACTCCCCACATGGGATCCCACTTCAGGGAATCTGTTTATTTAGAATTGGGGGTAGTAAGCTTTCCTCTATCCTCACTGTTACAACCGAAAGTAGTCTAGGGTGGAGGACGCAAACAGCTTCAAATAATAAACCCAGGACAGAACGCAAACGTTTAAATAAGGCAAATTTATTGTGTCCGCAAAACAAAGGGCAACTAAAAACTATCTTCAAAAGGAAGACGGCAACAGGCACGGCAAGGTTTTGATCAGAGCAGGTAACAGGCACAGGTATTGCAAGGTTTGGATCAGAGCAGGTCACACAGCAGCTCCGTCTATGCTGGCTTCCACCGAAGCCTCTTTCCTCTTCACACAGCCATGCTGCCCTCTTTTAAGGTGTGGGGCACTGATCAGCTGATTAGCCTCAGCTGCATGATCATCAGCAGCACACCCATGGAGCATCATCATAAATTACACGACCATCAGTTAATACGATTCCCCACATCTCAAGACCCCCAAAACCAGTCTCACCCACGGGACAGTGCGTCAGCCACAATGTTGTCGGCTCCCTTCTTGTGTTTGATGCAGATGTTGTAACCCTGGGCCAGAAGTGCCCAGCGCATCAAGCGCTGATTGCTGTTGTACATCTGGGCCAGAAAGACAAGTGGGTTATGGTCAGTGTAGACAGTGACTGTAAATGAACTGCATCCTACATACACGTCAAAGTGCTGTAGGGCAAGGAGCATCGCCAAGGTCTCCTTCTCAATGGTAGAGTAGTTCAGCTGATGACGTTTGAACTTGGTGGAACAGGATGACACACGTCCCCATCACCTTCCTGCAACAACACAGCACCAGCTCCAGTGGCACTGGCATCCACCTCAAGCTGGAAAGGTCGAGAAAGGTCAGGAGCAGCCAGCACAGGAGAACTACAGAGGAGAGACTTAGCAGAGTTAAAAGCATGGTTGCACTCATGATTCCAAACAAAAGGAACCACAGGACTACACAACCTAGTCAGAGGAGCAACTACTACTGAGAAGTTCTTGCAGAAACAGCGGTAGTAACCCGTCATGCCTAAGAAACGCCTTAGTTCACGTCTAGTGCTGGGCACTGGTAGAGAGACAACCGCAACTACCTTAGCATCCACCGGCCGAACCTGCCCCTGGCCAACGTGCATACCAAGGTAAGTGACAGTGGCCTTACCAAACACACACTTGGCCAAGTTAAGGGTAAGAGAGGCGTCCGCCAGCCGTTGGAAAACAGTTTCTAGACTGGACATGTGACTACTCCACTCACTGGAGTAGACCACCACATCATCCAGATACACACTGCAGTTAGGTACATCCCCTAACACACGCTGCATCAGGCGCTGAAAAGTGGCAGGTGCGTTCTTCATGCCAAACGGCATCACAGTGTACTGCATAAATGCATCAGGGGTGACAAAAGCAGAGATTTCAGAAGCCTGCTGTGTCAAAGGACCCTGCCAGTATCCTTTGAGAAGATCAAGCTTTGAAATACACACACCTGGTCCAACCCTGTCAACACAATCATCCATACGGGGCAAAGGAAAGGAATCTGACGCAGTAACAGCATTCACTTTACGAAAATCTGTACAGAAGCGAGGACTGTCGTTGGGCTTAGGCGCCAACAAGCACGGTGAACTCCAGGGACTATAGCTGGGCTTGGCAAGACCATTCTCTACCAAGTAGCTAACTTCTTTCCTCATTGCCTCCCTTTTAGCAAGCGGACAGCGGTATGCATGCTGTTTGATGGGAGCAGCATTACCCACGTTAATGTCGTGCTCCAGCACACTTGTACGTGAGGGTACGTCATTTAATATACTAGTATATCTGCCGAGCAGGCCAATCACATCCTGTTTGTGAAACACGGGGAGATAGGACAGCTGCTGGTCAAGTTTGGACAAGAACTCAGAGTTAGCTAGCCTACCACACAGATGACTTTCACAGGGTGTCATCAAGTCTGCTTCCAACCCAGGTTGAGTACCACCAACAAGAGAAGAAACCCCTACCACAGCAACATCTGGGGTCGTCTCTGGCCCTCTCAGGTCAGCCCCTCTGGGATGAAAAGATTTCAGCATGTTAATATGACATAAGCGGGTCTTACGTCTACGCTCAGGCGTACGGATAATATAGTCGGTATCGGAAACTTTACCTTCCACCACATACGGACCTGAGAACCGGGCGGCAAGAGCAGAGCCAGTTGTGGGCAGCAAGACTAACACCTTGTCCCCAGCGGCAAACTGTCTCTCGACTGCCTTCTTGTCGAAGCGTCTCTTCATGTTACCCTGGGATAACGAGAGTGACTCCTTGGCCAAACGTGTGGCATGGTGCAGACGTTCTCTACAGCAAGATACAAAATCCAACACGTTCTTCCCACCAGAGTTATCACCCACTAGTTTCTCCTTCAACACCTTCAATGGGCCACGCACATTGTGACCGAACACTAGCTCTGCGGGACTAAACCCTAGAGATTCTTGCTTTGCATCACGGACAGCAAAGAGAACAAAAGGCACACCCTCATCCCAGTCATTCCCAGTCTCATAACAGTACTTCTTCAGCATAGATTTCAAGGTCTGGTGCCAGCGCTCAAGTGCACCCTGCAACTCAGGATGATAAGCACTGGACACCGAGTGGGAGATACCGAGAGACTGGAGAGTCTCCTTAAAAATCTTGGACAAGAAATTTGTTCCCTGATCAGTCTGTATGGTCTTTGGCAGACCGTAAGTCATAAAGAAATTAATCAATGCTTTAGTGACTGCTTTAGCGGTTATCTTGCGTGAAGGAATGGCCTCAGGGAAACGGGTAGAAGTACACATCATGGTGAGCAAAAATTGATTCCCAGAATTGCTTTGGGCAATGGACCTACGCAGTTGAGTAAAACATGCTCAAAAGGTTCACCAACGGCAGGAATAGGCCGCAGCGGCGCGGAGGCACAGGCTGATTAGGCTTACCTACCATCTGGCAAGTACTGCAGGTATTACAGAAGCGCACTACGTCTGCCTTCAGAACTGTCTAAGAACACGATCATAGGTTTTGCTGATGCCCAAGTGACCTGACCATAGGTGCTCGTGAGCCAGCACTAAAACGTGCTGCCGACAGTCAACAGGGATTACTACCTGAAAAACCACCCCCCAATCCTCCTCAGAATCGGTTGCCACCCACCCTTTTCGTGAGATCCACCTTCGCATCAACACACCATTCTCCACAAAGAATGGCCGTTGACCATTACACTCAGTCATGTTGACCACTGACTTCCAACACTTATCCAGCGAGGGATAATTTTTCTGAGCTTTAATGAGAGCCTTCCGGGTAAGCGGCAAGGGTGCAGCTGCATCAGGCACCGAAACTGTAGCCTTTTCACCAGGCTCACCTAAAGTACAGCTTACCGAACCACCAGAGGTCACACCTTCCCCAGAAAGCACAGAAGCAAACAAGGAGTCAGACAAACTGACCTCTTGAGCCTGCGCTCTAGTAGTAACACTAGCTACAAACACCTAAGGATGTTCTCGAGCCAGCTCATTGCTTTCTGACTCAGGAATGGGAGTGCACACAACCTCAGGAACAGGATACACTTTCCCTCCTGCAATATCATTCCCCATGATAAAGTCAATGCCATCAATAGGGAATCCTGACTGAGCGCCTACTGTGAAAAACCCTGTTACTAGGTCAGACTGTACATGAACCTGATACAGCGGTGCTGGCACAAAACCCATTTCAATGCCCCTAACAACTGCACACACGCGTAAGCCAGGTCCCAGCGGCAGAACATCAGACAGGATCAGTGACTGCGAACAAGCTGTGTCTTGCAGTATTTTCACTGGATGCTGATCCTCAGATTTCCCTGAAAAAGACACAAAACCATTAAAGATAAAAGGTTTAAAACAGTCATCAGTCATCACCGGAGCCACAGATTCCAAGGGTTGGACTCTGGGAGACGTTTTAATCAATCCCACACCCTTTGGCTGTTTCTGAAACGACCCCTGCTGCTTCCGCTTCCAAGCGTCTCAGTTAGCAATCAAATGACCGGACTTGCTACAGAAGAAGCATAGCTTGTCAGACCTTGGACGCAAAGGAGCGCTGTCATAATGCACTGGAAGATCTGCACCATGGGTAACTTCACATGGGAAAGTATCACGTTTGCTAAAAACAACCTTATGAGTAAGTGTGAACTCATCAGCCAGAGTGGCAGCTTGCTGTAGGGTGGACACCTTCTGCTCATTCAAATACACAGTAGTACGCTCAGGTACGCAGTTTTTAAACTCTTCTAACAACATTAGCTCACGCAAAGCAGACAGATCGGCAACCTTACACGCTACACACCACCTGTCAAAAAGAATCCCTTTCTCTCTAACAAAGTCTACATACGACTGGCTCTGGCTTTTCCTAAGACTGCGGAAACGCTGTCTGTAGGCCTCAGGCACCAGCTCGTATGCTTGCAGGATAGCACTCTTTACTTTATCATAAGCCAGCCCGTCCTCCACAGACATAGAGGAGCAGGCCTCTTGAGCTTTACCCACTAACTTGCACTGCAATAAGATAGCCCACACATCCCTAGGCCACTGTAGAGCAGCAGCAATACGCTCAAATGCACCAAAGTACGCTTCTACCTCGGACTCACGGCAAACAGGCACCAGCGAAATGTGTTTACTCACGTCAAAACCGACAGCAGAACTGTGAGAATGCGTGCCAGCAGTGGTGATGTTATGGGCAACTCCCAATCCAGCCTGTATCTCCATCTGACGCATCTTCAAGGCAGTCTCCGCCTCCAATTTCTTCAATTCTAACTCTCTGTGGAGCTGAAAATCCCTCACTTTCTCCTCCTTCTCTACCTGAAGACGCATTAATCGCACCCTCAACCTGGCATCCAGCTTAGAACCCGGAGATGAATTTACCGACATTGGTTCAAACCGCTGTAAAGTGACAGGCTGTCTTTCGGCCCCCTCATGTCGAACAACAGGAGTGACGGGTTGACCTGTCACAATAGGTGCACTCACCGGTAGATCAGGGCTGCACACAGGTGCAGATACTGAGAAAAACCCCTGACTAACAAGACCATCTAAACGATGTACAGAAATACCATAATGTACAGCAATCTCATGCAGATCCTTCTTTGTACACATGTCGAATGCACTTAAAGTAGGGTCTGCCACAAACGCACCAAACTGAAAAGCGGCCATTGTACGCTACAAGCACAATCAAGCTGAACACGGTAAGTTTAATGTTCAATATTAATAATATGCCCACACAATAAGCCTCCAACCTTGCACTCACGGAAACAAATCTTTCCCAGAACCTGCCTAGTCAGTACTAAACCCTGAATATCTTCTGAAGCCGTGCTAGGCTCGAGGCAACTTACACATCAGCGGCCGAAACCCTGAAACGCCAACCCCCTTTGGAGAACGCAGTCTCCGCCTAGGATTGACTCCAAAAACAAAAAAGGCAAAACAATAAACTAGTGTCCGAAGGAAAGGCTGATTAGGCCCAGCTGGTCACTACCCTATCTAGACTGAGGAAGCAGTTTCACAATTACACACCAGCAAAGTCTCACAAAGTCATGCTGTATCTCACAGTATGTGATCATTGAGAATTTCAGCTTAAAGCAGAAATGTAAGAGTGAAAAAGAGGAATATAATTCTAGAATACATGTTTGAGAACAGGTCAAGACATGGACAATTTAAATCCATAACATGCTTTTAGATATGCAACCATTCTAAAAAGGGACACATTAAGTTAAGCATCTGATCAGCCATTCATTTTTATTTCAGTCACGTCTAATATGTCTGCAACTCAAGCCAAGTGTACTTAACTAAAATGTCTTGATACAAGCTAGTACTGGAAGGACAAAGTAATGTGAGGTCATTTCAGCGGTTTGAATAATTAACATTTATGGAGGTCACCGTGTTTTAGGGCTATAGTCCCAGTGCAACACATCGTACTTTGATTCCATATGCATAACTTATGATATCTTTCACAGCTAGCAGGAGGACTAATGGGCATATGGTGGTCAAGGTCGTTGCTCTCATCTTCATGTATGTGTATCGGTTGCTTTAAACCAGGGATGAGAGACAGAATGGGAATAGGATTTTGCTGAAGAAGTTTTTCCATCTACATGATTCAGTTGTCTACTGAGGCCAATTCTTGTTTTAATTCTTTCTTAAACAAACCTCCCCTCGTGACATTAAGTGTATTTTCCTGGGTTTTCTGGGAAAGCAGGATATTTATTTAAGAAAAAGGTCTTGTAATGTTCTTTAACTGTCTATGGTAATGTACAGTATCACAAAACTGCCAACATAATAATGAACAGGTGGATTCCTCCCCCTCCTTCTATTGTTGCTGTGACCAAGAAGCATTCTTATCTCTCCATGAAAGATTAAGGTGAGCCAGCAGTCTCACCTCTCCTGTAGGTGGTCCACCCAGCCACATCTGTCTGTTCCTTTTAGCTGGCAGGCAAAATGAACCTCTGGTGGCCACATGGGGGCCATATTGCTCCTTAAAAGCCAGCTGACATTAAAACAGAATGCCTCAAGCATCATTTAATAGAACTGGAATTATCAGAAAAAATGGATGATAAATTGTTGGCAAAATCCTTCATTTTAGTTAGTTTTAATAGTCCTATATATATATATACACACACACACACACACACAGATCTAGGAAGAGCAGCAATTGTATTTGCACTTATGCATTTGTATGTCTACATGGTTGTAATTACAGTGCTCTTACATATTAGAGAACAACTTGAACAACCCAAAATTGTGTTGTTGGATGTAGTGTAATGTAGTGCAACAATATAATAATTCAACAATACTGTAATAGAAATGCTCGTTTGCTGCTAAATAATTTCACTGTAGGATACTGGGATTTTAAAATGCAAGTATATGCCTGCCCATTTACTTATACACAACCTCCACCTCTGCAATTTAATTGAAGAAAATAAAATATTGATCTCAATCTCACTACAATAACATCTGATCAAATTGACTATTTATTTTCTAGAAAGTAAACTACGTTAGTTCCATAGCCTGGAAATCCAAACCTAAATCTAATATTAATTCAAATTGTGCTCTCGCGAGAACCCTGGATTTCCAGGCTACTAGTTCCAATGAAAACTGATCAAACCGAAATGATGTGGATTATCCACAAAATCTAGGACAGACAGGATGCTATTATTGCTTTTTTTTTTTTTTTTTAATCTTTCAACTGTATAAACACAATGCCTTTCTAAATCTCAAATTCAGCAAATAAAATGTTGTGGAGAAAGAACTACTACAAACAGGTAATTATTTAACACCCCCAAGGTTTGTGGCCTAGACCTATAGTAAACCACGCCTGTGTTTTTTGCCGTGTGAAAACCGCCACGGCAAAGCTACCATCTCTGCCTAAAAGCAGCATAGACTGCACGTTACAGCTTAACCTTAGCAACCTGAGACAGACAAAGTAGTATTTTTGTAAACATTGTCAATACGATAATACAGCGAGCCATGGTTAAAATGCTACAGACTTATTTTTAAATGCAAGTAGCAAAAATGTGTCAAAAAAGGCGTCTTCGAGGGAGGAGCTAGTTTAGCACACGTAAGCTAAGTTATGTGTGTAACGTTATGCTAAAGTTAATACCCCAAGTTAACAGCAACATGTCCGTGTTTATACGTTTTACGATCAACATTAAACGGTTCTGAAGCATGTGGTATACATTATAACATCATGGTTTACTTTTAATGAACAGCAGGAAGCTACACAACCTGCCAGCACATTTCAACAACTGTGTCACTGATTTTGCAGAAAGATGGATCGAGCTACAGATAACGTATAGCTGACACTGCTGCCGAGGTAAGCAATACGAGTGTTGCATTTACATTACCATTGCATTTAATTCTCTCCAGGTTTAAGTCAATCTACACAGTGTTGTTAATGTCTGTCTAATTTCCAAAAAAAACGAGTGGCGCACAACACCGTAATTAGAACACAGTAACAATATACCGGCGTGACTAGTACGGTCATTACGGTAAATGTAGGCTGCAGAGCCCTCTGTGTCCGACAGACTCGGAGTTGCACCGACAGACACTGAGCCGAACAGGTAGGAATTTGACTTATTTATTTCCAGAACAGCTTAAGGAAACAAGATAATATGTATGAATGGTAATTATTAGACAAAATAGTGTAATATTTGCGGTCAGGGGGAGTATTTACACCCGAGAGTGAATGACCGTTTCTGCAAGCATTGGAGCTGAAATGATGAGGTGCCCCTCTGTGTGTGGATGCAGAAAGGAGGCATGGTTCGCCTACTGGAGAATTGGGTATAGGGCTCTCTTCTATCTCATCTTTGATTTTAGCCAGGTTTAGCTGAGCAGTGTTGCGGAATTGCAGCAAGTCTGAAAGGAAATCACATCTGAGCGATAGATCTAGAAGATACATCTTTGTCATAATTGACTTGATTGCATTTGCTAGTATTGATCCAATTAAGCACTAGAATGCTTGTTTTGTTCACGGGAAAGGATGATGACTGCATTGTGCTACATAAAGGCTCTATAGGTTCCTATTGCGGTCACTGCGGGAACTTGCCTTGCTGCGGTGGCAGTGCACAGCTACCAGACTGTAGTAACGTATGTAACACATAATTAAAAAAAAAACATTAACGTTGAGTCACTGTGAAAAAATCCATAGAGAACATATGCCCCTATAGAAATGTTATCGTGATTTATAGTCTGAGCAACGCTGCCTAACGAGAGAGAAAGAGAAAAAGGGGTGCAAGTACAGGTGCTGACTCATTTTGGTTGGCGTTTCTCTGATTGATCACACAATTTAAAGCCCAATATGTGCACGTTTGTTATCGTCATAATTTCCGTCGTATTTAACGTAGAAAATTACATCTTTAGCTGCTGTGTGGTTATTGTTGAGGTGATTTGATTCCATTTGAAAAGAGTGTAAAAGCTGGTTACATAAATACCTGAGCTCTTCATTGAACCACTGCTTCATCATAAACCTAATGCAGCTAAAGTAGTCTGTGCTGTTAATTCAGTATTAACAGCCCAGTATTAATTCAGTATGGTAAACTATATAAGTGTAATTACACCTCAGATATAGTTTACCATACTGAATGCATATTAAATAGTGATCTTAAACATGACAGGTCGTTTTCAGTACATGTAGGCTTTAGTTCAATCTAATTTACAAAAGGGGCTGGCTATTGATTTCCCTTTGTCATGTCCACTTGCCCACATTGTGTGCAGATACATTTAAATGGCTGATGCATTCAGGGTGAGGCTGGGGTGCATGGAATTATAAACGGTCAGGAAAGCAGCTTGGAGCTTTTCTTCTCCAGGAGAGTGAGCTCTCCTGGAAGAACAGGCTGGTTGCTTTCAGTATGTGTCATTCCACCTAGGTCTGCACAGGAGAAGATTCAGCTATACTGACGTGATTCTTCTGGCCTGACTGTAAGGAAGGACAGAGGACATTTGGGAGATTTGTCAAAGTTCTTTACAAACACATGCCTGTTCTCTATACGTTAAAGTGCCAGAGTCATTCTGTAACTCCTTGTGACAGTGCATCGTACATTACAAACTAATTGTAAAAGACTAATTTGATAGTAGGTGATTATTTATGAAGTATTAATCAGGTGCAGAGACATCAGCTGAAAGTGCATTTGTCTGGGTGGTCTATACCTGAGCTAATAAATGTTGTGTGCGGTCGATGCAGTAGGAGGTTGGATTGAAAGACTCAGTCAGATATCAGAATGAAGAATCAGAAGATGTAACAGAGCGCTCCATGATTTTCTTATGAGGGACCTTCATGGTTGTTTTTGCTCCTACTGTTTGTAGCGATGTCAAATGAACTCAACTTGTAAGTGTGGATTTAACCTACACATAGAACACATTAAAAATATCATCATTTAGCCAAAAAAGGTTGGTAGATTATTTTTGGGGGATGCCAGATGGTTGGGGAGAAAAAAAATTAAATAACATGGTAACAATGGTTTTTACATTACTGTTCAAGTTTGGTACATTTCGTGTGTTTTGTTCAGTAGGTCCTGGAACAAAGAAAGGGGACATGCTCAGACAGAAGGCGGGCACTGCCATCAGTTGGACTTAAATGACCAAAATTGATTGGTGTAGCGCGGGATCAGCTTGACTAGAATATCTCAAAATCTGATGAAAATCTTTTAAAATAACCTTTGTCGATCGGGAATGAAGACAAATTCAGCAACTGCGCGGCCTATTTCTTGCTTAAAATGCTTTCAGAAACACGTTTTATTGAGTAAAATATAGTAAGATATGAGATTGTATTCTGAACAAGCAGCTATGACAGTCTGGCATTGAACTTTGGGGTAAACTAGACCCACGTCACACGTTTGTCCAATCAGCTGCCAAGATTAATTTTTAGGCGACAATACAGATTAGCACAGCCTGCTGTTATAGAGACGTATTACGTCTCGTCACTTTGGTGTGTTCCGAGGTACTTTATTGAACAACTCGGGACTGATCAGTCCAGCTGCCTTTTCTGCAGACAGTCAGCCGTCTGGTCGGTGTGTCAGGGGCTTAAGAGTTACAAAAAAATCAAGGAAGACAAGATTAAAGAGCGTGACTGTTTCTAGATACGTACCTTATAGAAAGCAGTGAATAGTTTGAGTAATAAATGTTATGTTCAACTCTGTTCTTAGCTCCTGAAGGATGAGATAAGATAATTTGGATAATTAGGTTAAACTGGGGATTTGTTGTCTGACCACATGTGTTGCTTGTCCTAATTGACTCAATGACTGTTGTACAGTAATGCTGTGTCCTGCCGTGCTATTGCATTTCGATCTTCTATCTCAATTACAGTTACAGCATGTGTAAAATGTTGGTAGGATTGAATGGGCAAACCTGTTAGATATCTCTTCATCTAGGCCCGCAGCCATTGATTCTTTTAGTTGAGTATTCTACCGACCACAGCAGCGATTCATCAAGTGAACGGATATTTTTATTAAAGACCGATAGTAAGTATAAGAGAAAATAAGGTCTCTTAAAATGATCATCTAATCCAATCAGCTAACTTCGTGTGACTGCAGTGTGTGAGCTAATCCGTTGGCGGAGGACTTGTGCCGCTAGATAAGCGGGGAGGTCTCATCTCAACTAGCAATCATATATATTTACGTCAAATGCTAATTTTAATGTTACCTTGTGTCAAAGACGCCCTGTGGACTGTGAGTGCCTCATTAGACTGCTGAGATGCTGAAGCCTTGACAATGTGCTATTGTGGTAGGCTAGTTTGGTTTTGCAATAGAAACACAGAATCTTCGTTTAGTTTCAGCTTCAACACGATCCCAAACTTTCTATCGTATTCTCTGACCTGTGACTTTTCTTCATCCCTAACCATTGTCTCTCATGTCCTTGATTTTGCAATCCATGTGTTGTGTGTGTGTGTGTCGGTGGGTGTGTGTCGGCGCGTATGTGCGACACAGACAATCAAATTACTTGAGTTACTCGAGGAATTGTCTACTCCATTATCTGGATAGGTAGGAAACATTTACCAGATGGATTACTGTCATTGTCTTCAGTACAGTCAGCTGTCGGAGTGAGCAGCACAGGCAGAGGTGCCAGCAAGGGTACTTAGCACCGCAGCAGGCCAGTTCACACTCGTGTGGTGCCATGTAGTGTAGGTCAGTGTTTCATAAGCTTTGTGTTTCCATGAGACAACCTAATCTGGATTCCTACAAAGATACTTACTCACCGGACACACACGCATACACAAGCAGTCCTCGCATGTCACAATGAAGGATTGATGTGATGCTCTGTGTGTGTGTGTGTCTGTGTGTGTCTGTGTGTGTCTGTGTGTGTGTGTGTGTGTGTGCGCGTGTGTGTGTGTGCGTGTGTGTGTGTGTGTGTGCGTGTGTGTGTGTGTGTGTGTGACAGACAGACACTGTTGGAAAGACTCTTTATGAAAAAGAAACACTTGGTTGGAGATTTGTGTGTGTGTGTGTGTGCGCGCGCGTGTGTGTGCGCGTGTGTGTGTGTGTGTGTGTGTGTGTGTGTGTGTGTGTGTGCGTGTGTGTGTGTGACAGACAGACACTGTTGGAAAGACTCTTTATGAAAAAGAAACACTTGGTTGGAGATTTGGCAGAAACACTAACACGCACTAAACCCGGCATGTCTGCCTGCTAGCTGCCAACCCCCCACCCTCTCTGCTCAAGTGAAGTCCTCCAGGTTTTTGGAAGATTAAATGACCCCGTTGGTCAACCTGTAGTAGTGAGAAGATGCTCCTATGCTAACACTTGTCAACTGTAGGGTTGGCCACCAAAACCTGGTTCCACTATGGAACCGGTTAATACGGAACCCATAGGAATCAGACTGGATTAGAACTCAAATTTCAGTTCCTCAATTCAAAACGACAATATATAAAAACGACATACGTGACAGGCTACATTTAGTGCACACACAGTATAGACTGTACATAAAGTGCAATTACTACTTAAAGGAACACGCCGACTTATTGTAACTTAACTTATTCACCGTATCCCCCAAAAGCTGCCTAGCTTACCACAGATGCTGGATGTAACTGGCTCCAACTAGCTACTGCTCCCAATGAGTGACAAAATAACGCCAACACGTTTCTATTTACACGTTGTGATTTGTATAGTCACAGCGTGTTCAAATGAGCCATCAGAACACCTGAAAAGCACAATTCTAACTCTTACTTGCTCCTCACCACGGGGCTTCTTGTGTGCTTTGATCAAATCACTCCTCCCAAGTAGCAGAAGTTGCAGTGCCTCGGCTTCTGAGAATATAGTTCCCAGTTGGTATACGGTTAGAAAATGGCTGTGTCTCATGTGACCTTGTTATTTGTACATGCTGTGACTATACAAATCATAACATGTAAATAGGAACATGTTATTTTGTCACTTATTGGGAGCAGTAGGCTAGTTGGAGCTGGTTACCTGCTGTGTTATCACCATTCATATCTATAACAATGTGTTTATGATTAAATTGAACATAAAACAGATTGATGCATTTAATATGGTAGAAGGTACATGGGCACATAACAAACTAATGACTGCAAACTGCATGTTGTCCAGGATTACCTAATGAAATTGCACAAAATATGGTAGAATACATGGGCCATAAACAACTAGCATGTTGTGTAATAAAGCACTTGGCATTGAACATTAGCTGGCCCGGCTGCTTGTATTCAGATGTACAGTGGAGGGCAAAGGGCCAAGGATACCTACAAGGCAAAAATTTTATGTCTCCACCTGAGATTAGATCAGGCTTTATGGTCAGTATATAGTATAATAGATTTTTGTTGAGTGTAAGTTTCTTTTTCAGGTCAGGGTAAGTTACAAAGGGAAACTATTAGGTGGTAGAGGCGGTAGGGGTGGCTGTGTCTCAGTGGTAGAGTGATTGCCTGCCAATCGGCCATTTGCATTTTAGCGCTTGTAGCTGCACGTACCCTAACCCATGGACAATATTTCTGCAACCCGATTTGAAATCAATCCGATTAGAGATACCAATTACACCGTTTACATTAACGTTACATATAGATGTACGTTTATATGCCCCAAAACATTTAATCAGAATATACCTTTGTTGACTTGCATTACAAGCATGTGGCTAACGTTGGCATGGTGGTGGAAATTCCAGCTTACAAACTCATGCTATGTAAGTTAAAACAGTGATACCCAGGTCTCATTCAGGTCAGAGTCCAACAGGACAGCACTAGGTCATAACTTGTCTCAGGCAGAGGAGTAGTTCAACTCAGTATGTCTCCATAGATGACGGGAGACGTAATAGCTGTATGATAAGACATTGCTGCCTCAAGTGCTCCCATCTCACCAAGGTCAACGGAAGAAGTTAACACATAACACAAGTTCCCATTCATATGCACACACCTAAGGACAGGCTCTAATGCAGTATGGACAGGCTGACATTGTTTTCGGTCTGTAAAGAAACTTCAGAAGTTGGGATGGCACTACACTGTACTGTTTAATTCTAAATTCTCCTCAACTGAGATTTCATTAAATGTGTAAGTCATCAAGTCTCCCGAACCTTCTTCACGTATGTGAATACGAGTAGGGGCTGTGCCTGAGTTTTTCTTTAACCGCTGGTATTTTAGTAGTCAGTGTGTTGCTCCAGGGCTCTTCAGCAGACAGCTGTTTGGAAACATAGTCAGTTGTTAACAAGTTTGATGGTTCATATTTAATATCAAAAAAGGTAAGCGTATTCATGGACTCTGTGATACTTTGACATGTATTGTAGTCCTTTTTAAAGTTTCCCCAATCCGTAATCTCCATTGAATAGACTTCATGTCAAATTAGATTTTTTACCTCAGGTTATCATCTCATGTCCATGGAAAAACTCACAGATTGTTCCATCAACAAATAAAATAAAAAGTGTAAGTGGTAATCCTAGATCAGTGTTAAAATGCTGATGGACTAAAGAACGCTTACTGTTGTGTTCTTGACAGTTCTGTCAGGGAGTGGGCCGTCACATTGACTAATCTAAACTCAGTAATTGTCACTTTTGGCTGTGGTTCAAGAGTATGGCTGACCTCACCTGACTTGCAGCTTAAGGATATCCACTTTGTCAACGGACAGATTTCTACCTGCTGCACAGAGTAGTCATATGATCAGTTGTCACGTTTCTTGGTGGGCTTCTGTTCTAGAATGTTTTTTTTTTTTTTGCTGAGGGACAGTTGATTCAGGTAACTGACCTTTAGTTTGTGGGAGGCTTAGAGCAGTCACGCCAAACCCACAAAAGTCTGTCCCAATACCCAGACTCTATCTGTCTTCCTGACAGTTCTGAGTTCAGGATAACCCACTGTTATTTGAAGCATGCCGAACCTCCATGAGTGAACCTCTTCATTGATGTGGGTTAAGACGAAGGTGTCAACACTGATGGAAAATGCAGTTATAGAGTAACTACTGTGCACTCTCAAGGAATGTAACTTTTTAGTAGTTAGTTTTTTGGTAGTAAATATTGATAGTCAAACCTCGGATTGAAGAGGAAAAATGCGGATTCCGTCCTGGCCGTGGAACAACAGATCAGATCTTTACCCTCGCAAGGATCTTGGAGGGAGCATGGGAGTATGCCCAACCAGTCTACATGTGTTTTGTGGATCTGGAGAAGGCGTATGATCGGGTCCCCCGGGAGAAACTGTGGGAGGTGCTGCGGGAGTATGGGGTGAGGGGGTCCCTTCTCTGGGCCATCCAATCCCTGCATGACCAAAGCGAGAGCTGTGTCCGGGTTCTCGGCAGTAAGTCGGACTTGTTCCAGGTGAGGGTTGGCCTCCGCCAGGGCTGCGCTTTGTCACCAATCCTGTTTATAATATTTATGGACAGGATATCAAGGCGTAGTCGGTGCGGGAGGGGTTGAAGTTTGGTGTGCTCAGGATCTCATCGCTGCTTTTTGCAGATGATGTGGTCCTGATGGCATCATCGGCCTGTGACCTTCAGCACTCACTGGATCGGTTCACAGCTGAGTGTGAAGTGGCTGGGATGAGGATCAGCACCTCTTAATCTGAGGCCATGGTTCTCAGCAGGAAACCGATGGAGTGCTTTCTTCAGGTAGGGAGTGAGTCCTTACCCCAAGTGAAGGAGTTTAAATACCTTGGGGTCTTGTTCTGGGACATTGGTCAGGAAGGAGCCAGTTGAGGTGGTTCAGGCATCTGGTAAGGATGCCTCCTCTTCCAGGCACGTCCAGCTAGACCCAGGACTAGGTGACCTGGCCTGGGAACTCCTTACCCCAGTTGGAGCTGGTTGATGTGGCTGAAGGAGCTGCTATAATAAGCAGTCGAAGATGGGATGGGGGATATTGTAAAGCCTTATCAGTCTGTTTGTAATTATACCAAATTTTCTGTTTCAGTTGCCAAAGATGCTTCCTTCTTGTCAAAGCAGTTTGCTGCCAGTTTATTATGTACAGCTAGCTAAAACTAATGCAGTCTAGGCTAATACAGTCCTACAATTTCCCGAAGCTTTGGCTTAAGATGTGGCATTAAATGGGGCTGGAGTAGACAATGCAATTAAGCTAAATTCCATGCACTTTACGGCATATGGTCTGCTTGAGAACCTGAAATAATTGCTTCTATTGTTAAAACTAAACCAAAAATTAATTAGGAAAAAAAATCTAAAAATAACACTTGTCGGCAGCGAAGTAGCAGGCTCACAGCGATAACAATAGGCCAGCTGCCATTGTTTTAAGGGTTGATGGTCTTCCAATGCACAAGAAAATCCAAATTTTAAAACGGGCTTGTTTGAGAAGCGCACGCATTCCTGCTGGGCATCACGTACAGGAAAGCAGCAAATAAAAACAGATACAAGTCAAATTTTGAATGGGGAATTTATTTTTGGCTCCAGTCTAATGTCAGAAGACTATAGGATGTAACTATTGCAATAGTGCCATATTCTCTGCACCCAACAGCACACAGCAGAGCAGATAGAGAACTCATAGAAAAACATGTGTGGGCTGATACCAGAAAAACATAAGGATGAGTCACAGCTCACCGAACTATTTACTGTTGCTTCTCCTCTCCTCTAGGAAAGTGTGTGTGCATGTGTTATACATCTGTGTGATTGTTTAGTGTGTGTGCATCAGTGTTCATGTGAAATACCACTCAGTCTTTGTGTGGGAGTGTAAGCTCGTGTGTGGGTATCATTTTTAGTTTTATGTGCTTGTGTTTAAAAAAATAAAATCTCCTATGTGATGTTTAGTGCATCCTAGGCTTTATTTTAATTCTGTAAATTAGCTTCTTTCATTCAATTCAGGTCCATAGTAGAATGTGTGGGATAAGAAATACAGCTAAATTGGCTCCCATTTGGAGAATCAATGTCCTAGGAGAAAAATCTCAGGAAATGCACTGGAAATATTTAAATAGTATAATTGTAATCTTGGTAATACAGTAATAACAAGTAGCAAGTTTATTAAATGTGTGGGGGAAAAAAAGAATGAATAACAAATGATGTACTTGTACATAAGCACATATTGAGAAGCTGATCAAAACTATTAAGGGCCTCTTATTGACTTGATTATAGGCCTGGTACAATATACAGTGTAGGCCAAAACTCCATGGTATTCTTGAGTTTGTGAGCAGTGCGACAGTGGGACTTACCTGGCTCATTAGCAGAGAGCCAAATCCACTGAGATGATCTAAAGACAGCCGTCTTCCCACCTAGTGCCCATCAAATTCCCAAACCCACCACTTCCTTGTCCACAAGGGTTTCAAAATGAAATAGATCTCATTCATATATCATGGATATTGCCAAGCCTTCTCTACGTTTTCTACTTGCATCTCTCCATTAGGAATTCTTCATGCTCTGATGACAGGCCGCACAGTCTAATACCAAAGTTCAGCTACCATTTGAGAGGTCTCATCAATCAAAGTGCAATAATCTATGACAGAAGTCAATAGAAAAGAAATTCCAAAAGGTTCTTGATGGGCTTTCAGGCAGTCCCCAGCAGAATTAAAAGGAAATGTATTAAGCCCTGACTCAAATTTGGTGTTATGGGCTGCACATTTTCAATGGTATGTCATTTGTTATGTGTAACAGTGTCATAGTATCACAAAACATTGTGTTACAATGTATATAGTTATTTTTGTTATTCTGTAGAAATCCCTTTCTAACAAGAGGAAACCGTCAAACATACTGTACATGTGGATACTGAACACAGTACATAAGCTCACATAAATTGTTTTGTTACAGCCCCTGTCAGGATACCTATATCTTGCATCACTTTATTAAAATATTTTAATATTACTGCTCTGTATTCCATCCTGCTCCTCTTAATGGCTTGTCTTAATGAAGCACAGAGGTTGATGCCCCCTAAGGTTTAGGTAAATGACAGTGCTGCAGAGGAATAAAATTGTCGTTTTTCTTTCTCAACTAAAGGAGAAGAGGCAGAGAGCACTTAGCACATTATAATCTTCTTCATGCTTGCATTGACACATGTTTTGGATAATGGCATTGTGTTTAGAAAACTACTTAACCCACCAGATGCAGGTTTAAATGCACCGAATTTATGTTAAAAGTCAATTTATTTACACCAGGGATAGTCTGAGAGGCAAATAGTCACATTAACAATAACAGGGGGTTAATGAAATGTCACTATGCTCCA
This sequence comes from Percina caprodes, assembly GCA_013375575.1. Classification (NCBI taxonomy): domain Eukaryota; kingdom Metazoa; phylum Chordata; class Actinopteri; order Perciformes; family Percidae; genus Percina; species Percina caprodes. Next base: position 890,236 of record JABXJD010000097.1, on the reverse strand, counting down.
GATTAACCAGAAATGTCTGGCTTCTCGAAGCTGTAAAACAAGTAAGGTGAGGATTATAGTCTCGATTATAGGGGTAAACGTAATCTGAGATAGTGATGTGTGTAGTAGTCTGCATTTTGACAAAGAAAGAAAACACAATGCAGGCGCCTAGGTAGCTCACTTGGTAGAGCCCATGCCCATATATAGATGTTAACTCCTCGACACAGTGGCCGCGGGTTTGACTCTGACCTGTGGCCCTTTTTTGCATGTCATTCCCCCTCTCTCTCCCCTTTCCTGTCTTCAGCTATCCTGTCAAAATAAGGGTCTTAAAATGGCCAAAAAATAATCTTGGAAAGAAAATTCAGTTTTTATTGTGGAGATTAGGGTTTAATATTTTTCCCAAAAATTTGATGAATCAGATCCCGGGAAAAGTTTTTATTTATTTTTTTTAGCCTAAGTAATGTATCAATATCATTCAAATATGCGTTCCCAAATCCCAAACTGACATTTTTTATATCATTTGTATTATTATTTGGGCAAAAGAACAGTTTATGTCCATCATCAACACAGTTTGCAATGATAACTTCTGCTGCGTGATCAAGTGAGCTGCGTTTGTGACATCTGCTGCAGCCATGAAAATCTAGGCAACCTGTGTGAAACCAATATTTTACAGAACTCCATTATAAAAACTAATGAAATGTGCTAAAGTAAACCATTGAATGATTCCTAAACCATTCTATTAAACGAAATCCATTCTGTGGCTGTTGAGATTTGTATGCGGCTGCAAACGTGAATAATCACTCAAAGTTAACCAAAATATTTCTTTATTAGGGCAGTGCAGGCATATACTAAATGAAAGAAAATGAAAAAGACAGGGCAATAGGCCGATGGAAAACTGAATTGAAAAAAAAAAATGCCTAAACACTCTACTGCAATATCAGCATTGCATTGAACTCGTGACAACTTGGACTACATATTTCTTTTAGTTTACAATGCATTCTCACCCTGCCCTTTCTTTCTCTTTTTCTGAATTTTAATCACACTGAATGAATTCATTACCTAATTAAACACAAAGGTACAAAATGTATAAAATTGACAAAATGCTGATTCAGTATTTGGCTGACGTCTGATTTTTGTTTTTGATCGCCTGGCATGATGGCTTTCCCAGTTTCCAACAGTATGACTGGAAGTGTCACCAGACGCTTTATAAAGTGTGTGATCTTTGGTTCTGAACTTGTTGGATTTCAGAGAGTAAAAGCTTACAAGTTAGACATAAGAATGGAACATGAATTATTCCCTCATTGTTTTGAAGTGTTGCGTTTTAATCTTTTCAGCAGTTGTCTTGGGGGAGCAAGTTGTCCCTCTTTCAGTTATGCCAGAAACACTCATGCCTACACAAATGCAGACCCACACACAAAGCAAAATCAGGTGCACACATTAACATCCATGTATACCTACTGTATAAATACACAGACATCCCTTGGTAGTTGATTAGAAGAGATGAATAGATGATGTAACTCTTTAATCTGTTTCTGAACCCTTTTGAATGTTGTGTGTCATTGTATGTTACACTAGACTTTTTCTCTTCTTGACAAACCAACCCTATCAAAGAACCTCAGCAAGGCTGTCACCAATTCCCACTTAGGGCTTTATTTTAAAATATCCAAAAGATTATCACAGATCTATTATGTGTGTGTGTGTGTGTGTGTGTGTGTGTGTGTGTGTGTGTGTGTGTCCTTCCTTTAAAGCAACCTGTGGCTTGACTCTTCAGGGGGAGGGGAAGCAGCTCCCTTCGTTTAGGCCTTAATCTTTGACCATCTGCTCTGGCCAAACCCTATTTTAATCACGCCCTACCTCACACAACGTACTGCATCTCACTGTATGCATGTTGTCAGCTGAACTACCTGTTCAGTCAAACCATCTGAGGTAATATCAATTAATTAATAATCATTTAATTTAAGGGTGCCTTTCAGGACACCCAAGGGTGCCTTACACCAGTGAACAAACATACAGGTAAAAACAATAGGTTAGGTGCAGGTACAAGAAAGTACATGCAATGTAATTGCAATAACAAGTAGAAGAAAGTTACACAAACCAGCCACAGATAACATACTCATGGTAAAAGAGGATTGCTTGGCAGAGGAACTATTTGTCCACATGCCATAAACACAAAAGTGGGGGTTAAAAAATGTTAAGCAATTACATGAAACAACACCTCAAAGAGATCACATAATAAATAAAAAAACATCTTCCTGACTAAAATGGCTGTAAATAAAAGAAGAAAAAAAAGCATTAAAGAAGCTATTTTTCATTGAAACAGAAATGGAAATGCCAGTGTAATTACATTACACGAAGCAGCATCATTTCTATGTCCTGATATATTGACATGTGGAAGGAGATCAGGGACCATATGCACAATCCACACAATCTTCTGAAGTGCACTACAGCCAACTCCGAAATAATTTCCCTTTGAGCAAATATGCAACTCTACTGTATACTGACAGAGATATGGTTACGTTACAGATTCAAATTTTACTCACAAAGTATCATAAATAAATTATGATGTCTTATTCATTTAGCTAATTAGCATTCTATTAGTTATCTTATTAGATTTCTATTAGAGAAATCTCCACCTTGAACAGACAATAAGTTACTTTAAATTACACTTTGCTTATAATGCCTCTCTTTTTACTTTAAGTAAACATTTGTATGCAGAACTTGTACTGTGCGGTTGAAGGCCCTTTACCACACGTCATAGGTAAAGGACATTGTACATTTTTAATAATTTCTTTTTATAAAAAACAACAGGTAACGCTTGTTGCAGCGCTGTTCAATCAGGTGCTGCAACAAGAGATTCGCTGCATCCGGAGATTCGCCATGTCGCTTATGTTTTCCACGTAGCCGTTACACATTACGGCAGTAGTAGACAATGAGGCCCGGGCAGGGGAAGCCCGGCTCAGCCTGCTGGGGAAGCTACTCATAGACAGCGCGCAGTACGGCTTAAGAAATGTGCGCACCGTCCGGCAACAAAACGTGCTAGAGAGACAAAGGGCCAGATAAGTACATTAGCGAATGTAGCGTTATGAGCGCCATGGCGAACCCACAGAAAGCACACGCTGTGATACTTCAGCTTACAGTCGTATTTACCAAACATGCAGTTCATCGGGTGATCAGCGCCTTTCTCCACCCACTATGCTGTAAATTGCACTGTAGCAAAGCTTTATGTACTTGTGCTGTGATACGGCAGTACTGCAACATTCCCACTGCTGATGCTATAAAATTATCCTGATGCCAAAATTTGTAATGTAGCAAGGAGTTTAATAACTGCTGGAATGGAATATGAACAGACTGAGTCTTAGCTCGATGGTGTTTTTGCCTCCAACATCGCCTTCCAGGCAGCTACCCCTAACCGTAACCCTAAACGTAACCATTGCTGCGCTGCCTGGAAGGAGAAGTTGGGGGCAAAAAACACTTGGTCAGATATTCAATTTCATCTTTGATTTCTTTCAGTAACTGGAATATTGCATGGATTAATCTGTAACGCTTAATGATTTTGTGTTCCCATCCCCGCGACAGGCAGTCTGTGCTTATCCCTCAGTGCGGCCTGTTTGTACATACCTCGCCATGCTTTTACGTGCACGTTGCGAAACAAATACGCCTAAAGTGGGCACAAAAGCATTAGTACATCAGGCTTACAGAGCTTAGGTATTCATCTATCATGTGTTTGTGTACGAGTAATTTCATCATTTGCATGAAGTATTGTCTTTTGTGAAGCTCTGGAGTTGCACACCTTGTTCATATTGTTTCACCCTCTTTGCAGGAACCAAAGACTGTAATAACAAGCGACCTAGCATCTTATTAAGTAATGTTAAAGCAATGATTTATGTTATTAGTGTTAGAAATACATTGGCAAACTTACAATATGAGTTGGCAGAGTGACGATGTCACTGACCTGTAGGAGATCCATTCTTGCTCGTTTAGGAAAATGGAGAAAAGTTCAGTTGTAAATTGCTGTGAAGCCCTGAAGTCCCATCTTCGCATCTGCAAACAGGTCGCTTGTTTTTCTTCTCAACCTTTATTGTGTTTTAGTTTCATTCATATTTATAAATAACTATATGTATGTATATTGTCCAAACTGTTTTGCGCACATTTGGAGTAAGGAATATTAATACTAATAATTGGATATCATGTCATCTCCCTGCCTATAATCTAAATATTAGTGGAATAAAGATTGGATTATAGTTAATCAAGGCAGGTTTAGGGAGAGTTGCACAACAAAAGGTAAAAGGGATTTTTCATGAAATTTTGTTAAGATAACAAATTTATAATCCAGTCATCCATCGTCTCCATCTACCGCTACTGACTTCACCTTTCACCTGTCTTAACAAAATAACTCGCAATGAAAACCATAAAGGTTACCAGGCACACAAAATAACCTGCACACAGAGCAGCATAAAGAATACAGTGATTATTAGATTACCAGTATTAGGGTGGTTTATATATGATTAAGTGTGAGTGGGAACTCCCTAATGCAGGAAATTACAGGATTCCACTTGCCGAACAGAGGATGGGATTATTCTTCTGGCAGGACACACACACACACACACACACACACACACACACACACACACACACACACACACACACACACACACACACACACACACTAATCTAATACTGTAACTATGAGCATGTGAGTATGGCACTGCAAAGGTTTGTCACACCTACAGTACTATGAGATATGTGCAAAGATTTTTGATATTTGAACTCAACTGCCAAACAAATACAGCCAGGGCTGTGGATTAACACCAGACGGTTTTTTGTTTCAGCGCACACAGAAAATAGAGAGCTAGGTGACCGGTATTCGCTAAATTTGAAAAAACATTTATTTGATTTACATCATTTACTATACCTTTTTAAATGTTACCAAATAAATAAAGGTTATTCTTAAACTTTAAAAATGTGACCTTACCTGCCATGATCACATTTTTCTGGCCCATACTTATCTGTTCTTGCTCCAGCTAGCCAGTATACACCCCCAATTCAGTCTGATGAGGTCAGACTTACTCTGTTAAGCCCCAACACACTCTGTGTGGTCACAATTGATACTAGTCAGACCAACACCATTAGGTATGGTATATCAAGCAAATCCAAATGTGCTTTCTCCCAGTGAAAGCCATTATGGTAAACCACCTGCCGTCCTCACACATGCACATAAAACATTAAAGCGTGCTGGTCTTTTACAGTCTCCAATCCATGTCAGCAGGCACATCTTCTCTTTGAGTTGCACAATGCAGTGTTCTGCCGTGTTGCAGCACATGAGTTTATGTGCCTTTTTGTTGTTTTCAGCAGCAGGGGCTAGAGGGATGAGGGGAGGGGTGAAGGAATTCTGGACAAGAAAGTGTTTGTACCCCACCTGCTCTTTATTTATACATACTGTATACTGTATATATACAGTGTGTGTGTGTGTATGTGTGTATATATATATATATATATATATATATATATATATATAGTCATTTATTGAAAAGGACAACCTTGGAAATGCAAAGCTAGATGTTGCATGATAATTGTCCCTGTCAATCTTTCCTATTGGGTTGTTTGCATTTGTTACATAGACACAGAGAGACTTAAAGTAGGAAACTCGTGATGACTGACAAGCTGATAAACATTTATTTATCTTGTCATTTGTATTGACTGTAGAGACAATTAAAGTTAAGTAGTAGTAGTAGTAGTTCTACTTTATCTACGGTTTGGAAGGCGACCATAAATGATGAGCATAAAGTAGCTATTTGGACCATTTTTTATGTATTCTGTATTATGCTACCATCTGGCCATCCCTTCAATGTCCAAGCAACTAGTGTAAAAACTCTTTTATGACTCCATAATATAACTGAATGTTCTGGATTGTTTGATTGGTTAAACCATTGTGAGACAAACGGGGAGACAGATGCCTGAGCAACACAGCTGAGTCATCAATATCAATTGTTTTATGAAATCCTTATAAAACTGACCTATACAAGAAACCTGCAGTAGTGTGTCAAAAAAAAATCTCACCTGATTGTCACTGGTCTTTGAACAGTAGCAATGCTACACCGCCTGTGTTCCCCTCATTTCTCCTTTAACCTCACCCCCATTCCACCCAGTCGCTCCTCTTTGTTTTCTTTGCGATGATAAATGTGGCACGAGGGAATATTAAAACCAAGGTTAAGTTATTGTTTTCACCTGTGTGTCTGTGCTAATTGGATCATATTTCATGGTGCAGGTGTAAACCACATGACATCATGACTAAGCGTAATCATACATGCTGGCTTTCTTAAGCCAAGTAGCGTGTTATCTGTATGCATTTTCAGCTGTCCTCGTGTATGTCTATGCTGTATACAGCGGGCGTAAACATATACACCACGTGTTATTGCGAGAAAATGCAATGGTTGAGTTTAGGAAACGTCATATGCGGGTTGGGTTTAGGAAAAGAACAACGGGGTTGGCTTTAGTAAATTCACACGCTATCGCAAGGTAATGTAAGTCAATGGAGGCCAAACGGCGTAGATAAACACGCTAAAAAGCGAGTATGCGTCCTGATGACATGCCAATAATGGCATACGAATTGGCGTGTCATATATACGCCATTTCATGAGATCAGTCTGAGGTTCTGCAACCATTTGTTTTAGTTAATCATCATTGTCTTTGATCCCTGGTTATTGATTCTTTGAAATTCAATACAATTTGTTGGGCTGTAGACTGTGCTTGGCCACACATGAAGCATGTTATTTTAGTAACTGCTCCGGTTAGTCCGGTTAGATGCTGGTGTGGTTCTTAATTTTTAAAACCACTGCTAACAACACGCTGTCTGCCCATGACTTGTACTGTAGCTAGAGCGCAGGTTTGTTTACTTTGTCCCTGGTTGCCTATTGCTTTCAATCAAATAAGACATTGAACACGCCCCTCCAGTCACTTCTGATATTGTCCCCTTTTTTCACAATGATATAATTTTAGATTGCAAAAAGGATGACTTCATGTGATTTCACTTTAATGCAAAGATGTGAGTGTACTCACTTGAGCAAAAGAATTTGCACTCAATCGAAGGCTCCGCTTATGATTTCCAAGCAATTCTGAGATCAGTCAGAGTCACATAAACATACTGTGCTTACGTTGCTAGCTAGCTTTTGCTAATGTCTGTATAGTTCGTACATTTTCTATTGTTGTTGTAGTGTTGAATGAACACAGTCAACACGAAACTTTGCTGTGGGTTCAAAACGGTTTTGAACCAGAGTTCATCGTTCTGAACCAGAATTAAACTGACAGTGTGCTTTAAGATTACATTACACAAAATCTATGTTTAACAGTTCACCACATTAACAAAATATGTTCATTCATTGTTTCACTTTGTCCTTTACACATTTGGTCCAGTGGCTTTAGAGGAGTTGGATTGTTTTCTATATCTCCCAGGAGTCCACTTCACCACCACCCATTAAAAAAAAATATTGTTTTGTGTGCATTTTCTTCTCTGTGAAATAAACCTTCACTTCGGCTGACTCAGCTAATGCTGTTATCAGTTGCCATGGAGACTGACTGAGTTAGGGCGTTGCTGTGGAAACTGTGCAGCTGCTCATCACCACCCACAGCAACCCTCCCCACTCCCTTGAGCCAACCATGCCTCACAAACACATATTTGAATGCACACACATAATTATGAACACACAGCCACACATTCAACCTCAGTATGAATGTTCCTATGATGTATGAAGACAGTAGACATTGTGTATGTGTTTATTTAAAACTTACAGACAGATATATTTCTGTGCAAATGTGCAACGAGCTGCTTTGGCAATATTGTTCACAGTTCAACAGTGAGACCTAAATTGAATTGAGACAGGGAGGATAATGTATTGGTCAACACAACTGGATGGATTGGTCTTTACATCCCAATTGTCACAAAGCGCAATGGCAGTGTTTCCATGACATAAAGATGGAGAGTCATAACAGTGTGACAGAGTACAACTCTGAAACCGAAGCAGTTAAATGAAATCCAGCCTTCATTCATTTTGTTTTTTACACTTGTGCTATTCATACTGTGGCTTGACAAAATGTCTGCTATGAAAATGGCCTATGAGGAAGGGGGGCAAATTGTGTTTTTGCTCTTTTGTTCCTGCCTCATTCACCTTTTGCAATCTGAGTTCAATCTGACTAGATTTTGATGTTGCAAATTTGAGTGAATTAATGGGATCAGCCTATTATTCAGGAGATATTGATTGTTTATATCCTTTAACTGCATGGCAAAATAATGCAAATACAGTAGCTGAGAAGAAGGGTTCCTGCTCAGTGAGTGCATGGCCAACGATAGAGGTTAATGACAGTGACGTGTTGTATAATAGAATTGAAGTTGTAAAATGCCGCATTTAGCCAACTAGCCATGCTAGTTCCCAGTTTCCAGCGTTGAGCAGTTTATTCTTACAAACCTACCTGCGCTATTTTCTTTCCTTTTTACTACACCATGCAAGTATATTTTGTCATATGGGTTATGCTACAAACCAACTATCCTGTTATTCTACCATTTTTCACCTCAGATGGTGTCTGTACCAAAGTCTAACCTAGCCTTTTTTTTTTCATCAATTTTTCATATCCAGAAAGTAGTTACTTCTAATTTAAATTACATTACGAAAGCTTAAAAGTAATCTAATACTGTAAAATGCATTAATACTTAAATTACAAAGTTTGAATTGCATTAATTTTAATTTCTAAATTGTCATAGATAAGAGATTTTGAAAATAATATAAAAACAAAATGTTGATATCAGTAAATGTGTGCTGTCACCCTGAGGTTTACATTGAGATGTTAAAAAAAAAAAAATAACTGACCCACACACTTGAGCAGTGCTTCCTGCCTGGGGTTGTTTATTAATTCAACAGTGGTTGTGTTGCTTGCTGCTGTGGCTCACTGTTTCACTGCTCCCCTGATAGTTGTGGCTGTGATAGTGATACTGTACACACACACACACACACACACACACACACACACACACACAGCCCAGTACATATGGTATTTAACGTAGGATACACTAACCACAATATTGGACTACATTCAAAAATGTCAGCACAGTTAACTCAATAATGTCTTACTGCTAAAATCTTCTTCACTTTAAAAAAAATCTTTACTGTAATATAAAGCATATAGGACCGAATAGATATTAAGGCTGTGATCACACAGGACATGTTTTAGTTGTAGGAAGCACATTTTTGTGTGAAGTGTTTTGCATGGACCTTATGCACGCCTGACTCTTTTTGTTGCTTTTTATTTGCCTAGCATTAGATCTTTGTTAACATCCAGTTGACATACATGTTTACACACTAATTGTAGCTATGTTGACATGCTAAAACACACATATTGACGTGCTGCAATTTGCGTTGCCAAAGCACCTGATGATAAGGTATTCTTATTGCTTTATATGTGGATGGTATGCTTTTTGCCATAAGATTACAAAAATTGATCAAAGCAGATTGTGTTCCCCTTGCTTTTTCCAGTGATTCCTTAAAAAAATCGGTAAGCCTCTGTATAAATGTATTCAGACATTTTTGGAATCATTGTTGAGCTAACGTTTTCCTTTAAGAAAGAAATATGTCATACACAGTACAGTAGGCTACATTTGGTAAACTGCACAGTCATGGACTTAGTGCTTATGCATTTGATATATCAAAGCACAGCAAGATGACATTTTTTTTATCCAGAAAAAACTGTCCAATCTCTCAGTAAGGGACATACCATAAGCATTAATGCAACACTGAGCTGAAGATTGTTCTTGCCACCAATTTTACTGTGGAAGTGACAGCTGTAACCACATACACTCGAACAAAAGCAAGCATAAGCTGTCCATATAGGTCTGCTAGTGAGTGCATGTGTGTGTGCCTGGACTGTACTATAGGTAAGTGTGCATTGGTGTGGTTGTGTGAGATTACAGACTAGGGAGTGTTCATTAGCTTGCTAGTAGTATAATTGAGTGGTGCTGTTTATATTGCAGCCCACGCTACCTCATAAAGAAGCTGTAAAAACGCTTGCTGTTTTGTGAAGAGCAGCACCATCTGAAGCTGTACAAGTCTGACGCCGACGGAGCGAGCATTTTATTTGACAATACTGATGGATTTTTTTTCACTGTGGCTGTTGAGAAATCCCTCAGAGAGAGAGAGAGAGTGAGAGAGAGAAAGGGACATTATAAGGGAGAGATAACAGTGGTGACAGAGGCAAAAAGAAGAGAATAGAGAGAAAGAAATCTAAATCTAATTGAAACAAGGTCGGCTATTCTTTAATGTGTGTGTGTAGCTTTCACTATTACTTTTACTTTTCCTTTTCTTTTTTTACACGACAAAGAAATAAATTTCATTGAACAGGAAAAGAGCAGGGGCAGGAAATTCACTTCCATAATTTGGAGTAAAAAAGGTTGTGTTCAGAGTATTGCTCTCTTTCTCTCAATTCTAATCCCCCAGTTGATTTCATTTTCTCTGTTTCCATTTAGGAATGAAAATTAGGGGTTATTTTGGTCGACTTTGGAGCACACCAAAGTGCTTCAGTAGGATGTTTTATCCTTCTAAAGCATGCACATTCACACAATATGCATTGTGGATGCAGTATTTACTGCGATAACATGATTCACTTCATGTTTTACTACATTGCAGCAACAACATGAGAAAGATACGTGTTCTTTTGATTGGTGGTGTGTATTTTCCTTTCATATAGCTGCTTTAAACTACCAATGGCGCTCTTGACTGTATTTCTTTTCACATCATTCTTTACATAATTATTCATGTTTATTTCTCTCGACAAATGTTTGTTATTGGATTCCAAGGTTGTGGCTTGAAACAAAAAATCTACAGTTGTCCTTGTCACCAAAACTTTAAGAAATTGCAGTCATATAAATAGGATTAGAGGACAACATGTTGAACTAGGGCAGTGGATGCTAAATTAAGGGTTGTATGCTGAATAGAAACACTACTGTCTCATTGGGGTTAGATATACCAACTGGCTGGATGATGAGCACCTTTAAAATGTTTATTGCATTGCAAAAATATAATTTAGTACAAATGAAAGATGCTACAACTTCGTAGACTTTAATGAACTCGTATTTGTTTTGTGTGTTCTTTTGGATAAGGGTTGAGGTAATTGGAGCTGTTTCTTACTTGTTAGGCTTTACAGACAAGTACCGTCTTAGCAACGATATGAACAACAATAGATGCAACTCTGAAACCCTCCTTTAAAGCTTTTTCTCACATCTGATGACCTTTGCCTTTTATTTTCTATGGCCTAGTCTACACGTACACGGGAATTGTTAAAACAGGGTTTTTGATTTCTTCGTTCTAAAAATATCTCGTCCACACAAGCACTGTTTAAGAAAGCTATCCATCCAAATAAAAATGCAAAAACATAACTGAAGAGATTCACATGGCTCCTTCCTCCCCACAGCCATCAGGCTTTTCAACACTTAGACCAATAGAGGGGGCTCATGACCTGGGCTCTCTCTCTCTCTCTCTCTCTCTCTCTCTCTCTCTCTCTCTCTCTCTCTATACCCACTATGATTTACTCTATGTATATGTATCTATGTATAACAAAACAAAACGTGTGGACTAGGTCTATATCTAATATTTCTATCTTTAATTTTGGGCCAGAATCATTTGCCCAAACTGTCAATCACAGCCAATCTCTCAATCAACAAGTTAATGTACTATGGTATGCAACACACCACCACTAATGCCGCTTAAATGCCCCTAAAACCCTCTTAGTCCTTACATGTTTACAAAGGAGCATCCTAGCGGAATTGTGATGAAACCGAAGAATTTAAGGTGGTCATGTTATTTTGTTTACGCAGTGAACCTGCTTAACTGATTAAGCCGTGGGTTACTATACACACAATAACCTCTTCACAGCCAAACACTTCTTTTTGATTAAGGGTGGGGATAGCCAACTGTCTTTGTGCCAATATTAAATATCATAAAATATAAACACAACTCCATTTAAACCCTCTACAGTATGAATGTGATCAAAGTTATTGCCACACTCAGGATTCAAACAGTTTGGATTTTAGTTTATTTAACCATTACAGTGTTGCTCCCTATAACACCAGCATGGAAACAAATACTCCAGCAAAAGGAAAAGTTGTAGACAATTATTTTCTAAAATAATCAATATAGGGGTCTTTATTAAAAATTATGTAATGCCCGACAAGGTGTCCATTGTAAGGATTTAAAGAAAAAATTAATTTAAAACAATAAAGCTTCAGTTATACTGCCGCATGTCACCATGGCGCAGGCCTCCGTTGGTAGCGTGCACGCTACAAGCACAAGCTACTTTCCATGAGGCTGATTTTTAGCTTACACAATAAACCATAAACGTAGCTGTATATACTGTTTCCTTGGTAACAACTGAAGGTTTGATTAATATCTGGAACAAGCATTCCCATCCCATAATGTACTTAAATGCAAACGTTGTTCACTGCCCCACTGGCAACAGGAGATATCGTTAGTCCATTAAGCTCATAGAACCCTCAGACAGATACAAGCCAGAAAGCAAGATTTAAAGTCAATAACCTTGTGTACGGTTGAAAATCAGTAAATGTAATTTGACAGTAGTGATCGGCTGATATAGGCTTTTTAGTGCCAATGCTGATTTTTTTTCATCAACCTTAACCAATGACTGATACAGGCTGCCGATTTTTTTTTTAGCCAATTTTTTGAGCCAATATTTGAAGTCTATACTAGTTTTGCTCCCTCAGTTTACATCATAGAAATATAAACCCTGCCACACTGGATTTGTTTTCGGAATCTGCTGTGCCATATCTTTAAAAATTAACAAAAACACAGATCAGTGTCAATGTCATCATCTTACATTCATATCACCCAAATTATGTGTGCAATGTGCATCATTATAGATGGGTGCACTAAGGCTTTCATCAACATCTACAACACAGCCTTTATGATGTATTGCTTGTTGACAAATGTGTCATTGTCCCCAAATCAGTACAACGACTGTCACGAACAAATGATCCGCCATGTGTACTGTCGGCCGCAGCCTGAAGTAGAGAGTTGAACAGCGAACAGAATGAGATATGATCGCCGTGAAACAAACTACGTTCAGGGGAGCAGTGTAACTTACTTATTGCAGCTTGTGTGTTAGCGCCATCCTGTGGTGTTCAGAGAACAAGGCACTAAAGCACTACCGTCAGTGTTGTAAATAACATGTACATTCTTTTTCTTTTAATGTAGCGCATTCATTTAGAACGGTAAACAGTCAGTTTTATTGGAACTGGTTTAGTATGTGTCCTATTTCATTCTTTACTGGACACCCTGCCGCTAATCAGAACTGAGTATTCACCTTGGTAAAAAAAAAAAACATGGTAAAAAAACTTTTTGTGAATTGTGAACCAAGCCCATCACAAGTATTCAGTGATATTTAGAATGTGATTCAATACCTGCCAAGTTGCTAAGAACTTGTCATTGTTACTGTATTTATTTAAGCATTTCCTTGTACACATTCTCTACCTTTTATTTATGACCTGATCCAAAATTGGTCCAGAGAAAACATATATCACACTCGTGGAAAAACAAAACAGAACAAAACAAACTTGCCTGGACACCTGATCACTTAGCACAGCACAGGTACATGTATTTGTTTTCATGAGGCGCGAATTACACTGGCAGCCATGCGTCAGTCTAAAAAAAAAAACAAGCTGACAAATATTACTATATATACTTCATCAGGGTTGGTATGGATATTTGAAGGCACATATTGTTGAACAGAAGGTTAATCTCACACAATTAGGCTAACCGATGAATTGCTTTGCCAATGAAATATCTGAAAAAAGCCTAAAACAGGGGTCCAAGATGAGGTCTTGAAATGTCTTGTCTTGTCCAGACAACATCAAAAATATCCAAAAGATATTCAAATGACAGAACAGACAAAAGCAGCAATTTGGCAAGTTTGCATGTTTCAGTTTGGTGTCATTACAATACCAACATCTGACTCATCTTTATGCTTCTGCCTTGCTTTGGTTCTTTTGGTACTCAGATCCCCAAACAAATTAAGGAAGACCCGAGACATGATGAAGCAAGGTTAATACTGAATAATCTGCTATCGCCCTCCCCATCATGACAACCAAATGGGATTTGTCTCATATTTATTGCCCAGGGAGAGAAAGGAAAGTTAGACATTAGGTTACTTCAGAGCGAAAAACAGAGATTATTAATAAACTTTTTTCTCCTAGAATTATCCCCCACCCCAAGTACTGCCTGCTTGTTTTGTCCTGCGGCCTCTTGGAGTGCATATCCTGTTGGCATAATGAGCTTTAGCTGCTTTTCTACGAGGGCAGAGTCTGTTTCTGTTTTACCAAAGCACCGGTAGAGACATAACTATACTTTGTGGAAACCTATCTACGACGATTTAGAAAAAAAGGGGGCTAAAATTTTGCACAATAAATGAACTCCTCCTTTTTAAGTGCCAATGACGCCTCCAGAAGACCCAACAGTTCGAGGTGTTTCCTTTGAATGTCTATGTCCCCTGGCGATAGTGGATGATTTGATTTCCGACTCATTTCAAGGATTTTGCAGACACAAACATACACTGGATCAAGTTATCTTTCGTTCTTTCTTTTTTTTCTTCTTTTATCTCTTTTTTTATTTAGTTGCAATCTGTGTAATAGGACAATCATGTACATAAAAAGGCTGATAAATAAATGTGTTACGCTGCATTCACAACTTCACTCATTATCAAACTATCAGTACAACTGCAAGTAGATAAGTGGATAACTGGAGCACCATCAGAAACAAAATATGTATTCCTTTTTTTTTAATGAATATAACTATTTAACTTTTTTTTTTTTTAAATAAACACTGTAATTTTGCTCGTGATAACGGTCTGCTATTAGGTCATAAAGGCAGATGCCCAGATAGAGCAAGAATTAGACTTTCCTCCATGTTGTTTTGGCTGTTAAATCCAATCCCGTCAAGCAAAGAGCTCCACTGAGCTATCCAGGGCTCTGTTGGGGCAACAAAAACAGTCTCCCAAAATAGTGGAGCAAGGTGTACACATGTGTAATGTTACCGCCATTGCTTCCCTCCATTGGAAATGTACTGTATATATGTGGTTTAAAAAAAGAAAACCACATAAAGATGTTGCCTACTTATACTTTCAAATGTATTTCTAGGTGTATTCATGTCACCAGATTACTGTTAATTACGACTTGTGTCATCACAGCATGACTGTAGATCCAATGCCATCTGCTTGTAAGTATTCACCTATTCGGCACTACCTGCTGAAGTAGATTAAACGTTTTATACAGCATTTGTAATTTCTCTGACACATTGACGAGGTTCATGGGTTAATCATCAGCTGCGTCATGTGTGGAATCCAGCAACTTTGTCAAACACCATTTGATCAGATTAGTAATAGTTTGTGTTAATAACAGCAGGGCAGACGGGAAGCTAGCAGGACAGCCTGCTGAGGTCTCTGATGACTTGTTAGTTCCCATTTGTCAGGAGTGAAATGCAAAGGGCAATCAAGTTAGAATATACACATGTACTGTTATTTGTACGGATCTTTGCTATTAGTTGTTCTGTCTCACGAAAAGCATGGTGTGTTGGACGGGTTCATATACCAACTGCAAGAAATGAAATGAAATTGACAAGCTTTTAGTAATGCTTTGTTCTTTTTTTCAAATGTAGCCTTCAGAAACAACCTTGGGAAAATTTTCTTGCTGGAACCACTTCACATTAAGGGTAAAGGTTACTAATTTCAAGACATTTTAAATGATGATGGAAATTCAGACAGACACTGTGCGATAATGGTGCAACGCCCTAGGAACTGTTGTGTTCCTGAAAAGCTGTCTTCATTTTGATCAGATACAGAGTGGCATTAGTCTGATGAAGCTGTGAAACCAGCACAGACAAGCTTACTTACTAGCTGACTGTACGTTAAGACGCATTACAAAGGCAAGTAATATCTAAAACGGCAACAACGAAAAAGTCCTAAACAAGTCTCCCTTGTGTTTATGACAAATTGCAACTGCTGCAACTAACAAGCATTTTCATTGATTACTTTATTCATTTAATAATTAAATAGTTGCTGATCATTTTTCCGTTGATCGACTTAATGAATAATCAACTAACAATTTGAGCTCTAGAACAAATTGATAATGCTGAAAATAATCTTTTCAGGAACAACAAATATACCCTGCTCGGATGAAGAAGAAAACCTGCATTCTTCAATCTTTTCTTCACCTCTCTTCCCTGCATCATTATCTGTACGTTTGAGTTGTGCCTTCTGACAGAACAGAGACGTTTCTATTTTAAGTGTTACCCGCTTTTTATACTAGCAGTGTAATGGCTGGACATAATTAATGCTTTACAGACCCACAGTGTAGTTTGGGCTTTTTTATGTGCTCCCCCTGCTGGTCCTATGTGCCATTTAATCTAAACCTATTGTGCTTTCTCTTCAGGAGTACAAGATGGGGAAAGAAGACATGTGTTTAGACTAAAAATAGCTCTGTGTTGAAAAAGAAAATAATAACAAACATGGGACTGTGTTTGTGTGGGCATGTGGATACCAGGAACCACTGAGACAACAGCAGGGAGTCCAGTTTCAAGACCTTTCCGACACAAAGACAATGCACAGCATTTAGGCTATGTGTGATAACTTGAAGAATGAGATTGAAAGCATTCAAGCTGAGGTTTTCCCAGAGGTCAATGTCCTTGTTGTTTACAACAGTGGAATGAGTTCAATGAAAGGACCTTAGTTGGGCTTTACCTGAATCAACATTTGTCCAAGTCAACTCTGAGTCAGCAGTGTGGGGTTTGGGGTATTTTGTTTGTTTTTATAAATTCCTGAAATGATTACTGACTATTTTTCTTCAATACAACTTACCTACGAAATTGAATATATTAATCCATGGCTGCTGCCCAACACCACACAACTATACAGGAATAGCTTACATGTCTTGCATTTTAGTGCCCTAGACCTTTGTATTGATGCTGCTCCTCCACAGTGAGTTTAGCCATGTGTTTGTAAGTTTGGCTGGTTTTTGGTGCCTGGCAACAGTAACTCCAAGGTGTAAGGGTTAGTTTAGGACATGATACAGTAGTCTCAGTTTACCCTAACCCTCAGGATTAAGTAAGTCCAAATTGATCATGGGAAAGGACTGCGTATTGGAAATGTTACTTAATTATTTTTGACATGGAAGATTTATGTAGTCTGTTACTCGTTCAGTGCCATTTAAATTTACTTGAACTCATTGCACTCTTGCTGAAATACCCACAGTGGCCCGCAGTGTCTACAAGTATTAATGGGTTCAGACTGTGTTGCTGTTGGACTAAAGCAAACTAGTGTGTCTCTGTTCATGTCTATCTGTTAAATGGAGCTACATGGTTTTGTCTACCACTTCATGGAGCTTTCAACTGTGTGTGTTTTGAGGCGAAGAGAAGCATCTTTAGTTGTGGATGCTGTCGAATAGACACTGCACATGTGGCATCAACAAGCACACACATAGATTGGTAAGCTCTCCCTTTCCTGTCAATTTATCTCTTCCTCTGTCTCTCCTGTGTACTCTGCTATTCCCAGCTGGGCGATAGCACAGGGCTTCCTTTAGATCTGCAACTGATTGGAAACCACTCTCAGTCATACTCTCTCAGCTCCGCTTCTAGCTACTTTCTCACATCTCCCTCTATTACTTACTTTCCATCTGTCTCGAAGATATATGGACAGTGTGTATATTTGTGTGTGTTAACCAAGGTGCCACCTGCCACTGCACTCCCAAAGTACTGGCAGCCAAATCTAATCTCTCTCCCTCTCTGTTTCTCTCTCTCTCTCTCTCTCTCTCTCTCTGTTTCTCTCTGTCTCTCTCTCTCTCTGTTTCTCTCTGTGTTTCTCTCTCAATCCCCCTCACTACTGTTCTTTCCCCCTTATTTCCTCACCCTTTTAGGTCTCGGATGTTAGCTTTTCTTCTGAGCAACCGGCATCATCTCATCTAGCCAGGTAAGTCTCTCAATATCTCCCCCTCTCTCTTTGTTTTGGCATTTCACCCTCTAACCCTTTCTCCATATGTCTTTGGGTGCTACTGCAAAGATGCTGCGTCACCGTGCCGGTTTCATATAGACGCAATTGTAATTTTACTGTAGGAGATACTAAATAGACGCATCTCTCCTTTGTCCCGTCTGCTTTTCTGTCTATCTCTGTCACCTTGTCGTGTGAGTGTGTGTATGTGTGTGTGTGTGTGTGTGTGTGTAACTGAATTAATTTTTTTGGATGTTTTTATTAATAATCCAAAACCATATGCATTTCTATTTTAAATTGATTGACTCATTTTTGTGTGTCCATGAATATATGTGAAAACATCAGGCTTTATTAGTGTGTGTGTATATGCATGTGCATGCATGCACGCGTGCGTGCATGTGTGGACATGTCTAGACACTCCAGACAGTTATTCTGTTGAGCAGTTTGATTTTCACATGGTTCAAATGCAGAGTGGAAAGCTATAGTAGCCTAACTATTGAAACTGTAGATTCACTTTTGTCCAAAATGTATTTCTGGAATCCAGCCTGGTCACCTTTCTGCCAATTTCAAGTGACAATGGTGAAGTACAAATTGTCCAGCTGACCATCCAGAAAAAGACTACCAACCTTAGATATTTTGCCTTTTGATATGTTGTGCCTTTGTGTCACAAAATAAGCAGGTCATCTTCTTTGGACTAAAATGTAATTAACCGTATTTATTTTTAGATTAACCCTAGCCGCGCAATGTGAAAGGGGTGCTGATGCTGCCTAGAATTAAGATCTAACTCCACAGCTCTCTGCTGACCATTGTTTGGGTTTGCTGGTCCACATGGTTGAGCGGCTATGGCTGTCATCAACTGCCCCCATGTAAAACTATAAACTCACACAAGGTAATTACATTTTCTCTGACCAGCATGAAATGGTGGGGAGGCAAATGCAAATCAATGGACGCAAGCCAAATGACATTTAGAAAAAAAAGAAATCGTAGGAGTTGGTGGCCTGCTGGGTGTGTGTAGGTGAGGTTATGCTAGTTTTTGCTGATGCATTCGCACTTGATTTATTTTGAAACTTAACATAGTACCCAGTATGTTGAAATTAATACTGTATAATATATAATTGCTTATTACTGTTTTAGTTAGTTTCAGTTAGTTTGTTAATAATTGAACGTTTAACCGGTTTCCAACAATAGGAATTTTGACCCATTAATGCTATCAGTTAAACAGAGTAAAATAAAAAATACAGTTCAAACAATAAAAAAAGTTTGTTGCATGTTAAAAGAAAAATAGGCCATACAATCTATTTTTTTTTACTACTACTTAAAGTTGCGTATTAAGCTCTTTTTTATGTTTGTGGCTCTCACGATCGACTGCTGGGATGTCGCTCACAGCGGAGAGCTACTTGATACATGCCACTATATCGATGAGCACTGGCCGCTCCTTCACACAGAGTATGCCATGCATACACACAGCTGACAACCTTGCAGCTAAGCAGGCTCAGACATACGTTCCCCTGTGAACTTGAGGTTCTTCGGAAACTAGCTGCATGTGTCCACCACAATGCACACAACATCGTCTGCAACTGTCCGTGGAAACTGAACGCAGAAGATATGTAAGGGCCTTTCCGGACGGGTGAACTGGGACTCAGTTTCCTGCTTTCCGGTTAAGAGTAAATAATCGGTCAACGAGGGTCGGCTGTTGTTTAGAAAAAGAAACAACTAAATTGTAATCCCTAGTTATAATTTTTTCAATTAAAATTTCTTTTAAGCAATATTTTTTATATTAGCATTTTATCAAATGACTTTGGGTTACAGACGCTAAAAGTAAAAAAAATAATTGTTTGTGTTGTGCTGTGGTGCTTTGTTTGTTTGTGAAATTTAAATTCCTGGTATGTCCTGGTTAGGGTCTCTCTCTCAGTTAAGGGGTCCTTGGCTTAAAAAACATTGAAAACCCCTGCTCTAATGAGGCTGGCTTATATTTAATTTACTTTTTAGATGGTCCTAACTGACTACAGTTGACAGTATTCACTGGCAGTTTTTCATATAACTGTCTCTTAAATATTCATAACTCTACATTGTATATTGATCATTCAGCTCCTTTGTATACTTTGGTGAGCTTCACCCCCACCAATTATTTTGCTCTTGCTCCCTTCCTTTTACACACACACACACACACACACACACACACACACACACACACACACACACACACACACACACACACACACACACACACACACACACACACACACACACACACACACAAACCTAGCAGGGTGCTCATTGTCAGGTTTCAACAACAATGTGTACATTCCAACATAATGAAAATATCTGATGTTTACATGTAAGCCGTCTCTCTCTTCCCTGCTGTCTTCATGAGGGAAAATGTTAGTGGCATTACCCAGCAGGTCTGTTTGACCTTCTTCTGTTTTTTAGCCTCTCTTTCCGCCTCACCCCTCCATCACACTGCTGGCTGAACCAGCAAAGCAGGCGGTCCTGACCCAGCTACATCTTAACCATTTCTCCAATTCCTATATCGGCTATTCAAGCCATTACTAATTACAATCAACTGCAAATAGGGAGGATATACAGTTTATCATTTGCACATTTTATACACTATACAGTACTTTTTATGACTATCTACCACACACACAAACATTGCTATTTACTATATGTAAAACATCAGCCTCCAACAAATTTAATTTGCCTTAGGTCCTGGACATAAATCTTTGGAGAAACAATTCTCCCAGCATCTTAGAACTGAGAAACCTTCACCACGTTTTTATTGTTGTATTAAACCAAATCTATTTCTATGTGCATACAAAATAACAGCTTAAATAAGAACATTGTTATATTTCTTTGTGTCATGAAAGTGTCACGGGACATTATATTAATCAACAGAACCACATTAAAAATGTAAGCAGTGTGAAGGTGAGAAATGCTATCAACAAGTTTTGAATTATTAAAAAATAAACACAAATCATGAGCTAGTTATTTCCAACCTCCTATAACATTCTTTCAATATTCCCATGAGGACTTGGAGCATGACTTGTAGGTTTATTGACTTAACCTTATTTTATGTAATTTGTAACATTAGAATAATATTTCATAGTATTTCTACATTTCTTTGTGTTGGAGGTCCTACTTAGGTTTCATTTGACTTCTAGCCTTTTTGCGGTTTGAATGTTAAATGATTTGTATTTTTGAGTCATAGTCCCAATAAAAAAGAGTCAGACAGTCATAACCATATAGACTGTAGACTGTACATGTAGAGAGAGAGAGAGAGAGTGTGTGTCGGTAATGTTCATGTTGTCAGCCACTGCAGCAGTGATGTAATGGCCCAGACTCCCCCCACTCCTTAGGCTAGACGTTCATCTTCTTTCCGTCTCTCTCTCTCTCTTCTTGACCACATCTCCTCTGCGTCTCTTTGTCTCTTGTTTTGTTTTCATCTCACTCGGCTACCCGACTGTTATTCTGTGTCCTTCCTTTGTTGTCAAGGCACTCACATATTGCCAGGAATTCTTATGAAACACACACAGAAAAGCATTTTTTTTCTGCATGCAATATTTGCAGATATGTATATTTGTCTCAGTCAAGAGATTGATAAGTATGACTGTATAGAAACATTACAAACCAAATAATAATGTGTGCAACATGTTTTTCAGTTTAAAAAACCCAGAAAGCATAAGTTTATACCTGAAAGCCTCAGAAAATGTTTATTAAAAGAGCTCAGTTTCTTGTAGACTGAGTCTGAGATTTGTTTAGGAGCTAAGTACGTACTTATTTACACTCTTCTATCCCTGTGATATCCTGAATGGCAGAGTGGTATGCTGTTACTGTACAGGATGTCAGTTTTAGTAGTTTTGCTCTGTCCCCATAAGTGATGTATAACTCTAGTGCCCATCAGTCAATGACAGCTGTGATAAAGGCCCCTCACAGAATAATTTGAAAGATGCTTTAATCAGATGAGAACACTATGTCCGTAATCCCATTGAATTGATTAAAACTTAATGAGACATTTTTTTTATGTTATCTTAATGTACTTGCTTGCTGAGAGTTAGATGAGGCCATCAACATTACTCTCCTGTCTGTCTTAAATAGGAAGCTACAGCCAGGAGATGGTTAGCTTAGTTCAGCATAAAGACTGAAAGCAGGAGGAAACAGCTAGCCTGAGTCTGTCCAAATAATGAAAAATTGTTGTTCTGCTAAGCTATGCTAACCAACCCCCTTGTCTTAGTTTCATATTTACAGGACAGACAAAGTGATATCTATCTTCTCATCTAACTCTCAGCAAGAAAGCCAATAATCACATTGCTCTGTTGTGTCTTACAGGGGTTTTCAAGAACAAATGTCTAGATTTTTAATACTTTTGTACAAGAAAATGTTTTAATTCAGAGATACTGAATAGTAACAGGTTTGATTGGGATACACTACAGTTAAATATTCTCTCATAATTAGTTACATTTACTTACTTATTAACACGCTTCACTGACGGTAGTTACAAGAACTTAAAAGAGGGGCAATCAATTGAGAGCAATTTCCTTTTCCTCTATCATTCATATTCCACTCATTCTTCTTTGAGACTGGGTCATCATAAACAATAGCTTAAATTACAAGGAGCATATATATGGATGGCGTGATGTGCTTTTAAGTACAGACAGTTATGTTTCATTGTTGGACTGTATTGTCCAAGTTTGATAGACTGAGTTATTGAAACTTAAGTTGAATAATACTGTACTAAGCCTGTGTGGAATCCGCCATAAAGAGATACAGTACAGCAGTTCATACTGGCAGTGCTTACAATCAACTCATGCCCGTCTTAAATTGAATAACAATTCTTTATTTTATTTCATTAATCATTTGTCCCTCAACACAATTCAGCCAAAAATGCCAACTGGTGTGAACGAGGTGGCAAATGGCTTTGAAATTGGGATTATAAAATCCCAACGTACCCAGTGCCCTTTAACCAGTTACACAAAATTCAAGGAAGGATCTCTTCTCATCTTGCGCATACAATTTTACTAATAAAACAATTACTAAATAAAACAGTGTCTGATTAAAGCTTAAAGGTGCCCTGTCACACAAAACAGTTTTTACTTGCATTTTTTGAAATATCATAGGTCCATTAGTGTTTGTGTTATGTCGTGAATGTAAAAATGTACTACTACCTCCATTGTCAGCTCTAGCCACTGAAAAGTAATAAGCGGAGAAATCAGGCCAATTACAAAAGCTGGTCAGTCTGACGTCATCTTGCCTGAGCTCATTACTATTCATTAGCTGGGGAAACGATGCTGATAACCAGGCTCTCATTGGCTAGCTGGTAGCCAATCAGAGTCAAGCAGCTTAGCTCGTTGAATATTAATGAGAACTGGCAAAAGTCAAGTTGAATCTTTCTATATCACACTAAAATGGCTTGAAACAAGGTAACCAAGGCAACACGGACACACACATACATTTCTGGTAGGCTGATACATGAGACGCTAATAGAGAAAAATAATCACTTTGCTCAGCTGAAATTCTGCTGAAGAATTCTATTGAATAGCAAACTTTTTTTTTTTAGGTATCACTTACATTTTGATATTACTTTTTGCATGCTGTCACATAGACATGTTGAGGAATATCTTGAACTGTCTATTTAACTAAAGGTTCCACGTATGCAGGAAATCTAATCTCCTTGCTCTAAGGTAACTCAAGATCTTTTGTTTTGCTTTCTGCCATTAGTGTCTTTTCATCTTCAATTGTACTTTGAAGTTTCTGGATCTCATCGATGACAAAATGATGGAGGTTTTTTGTATCTCTTCAAGAAATGTAGGTATTGTCACCTGCCCTTAAAACATTGTGGTCCATACCTACACATTAGAGGGGAAGTTACCTTGATAGTACATTCTATGAGCAACACGTCCATCAAATGAAACAGAATATGTTGTTTGTCCATGCCAAATGCAAAAACTTATGTAGTTTTTGGGGATCTGAAACAACTTATGTTGGCCTTCTTCTTGAAAGGACCGTCTCCAGGTGAGCATCATACAGGCACAAATTAAGGCCTTAGCTTGCAGAGCACACTCTCATTAAAATGAAAGCTTTACTTAACCATATAATTCTTCATCTGGGAACCCCTTTACACTTACTATTCTGAATCAAGATGAATCAAAAAAACTTTTTTTTAAGGCCTTGAGGGTTCAGCACATATATTTTAACTCCTCACACTGGTCCACATTGCAAATACACAAGCACCTTGCATTTTCTAAGCAGAAAAGAGCTCGGTCACCTGCAACACACAAACATCATCCCCTGCAGACTGCATTAAATATGGGCTGGCAGGTGGCTGCTGGATGTGCAGTGCCAAGAAACAGAGCAAAGCACTTTCATTTTGTCTGTGTGTGTGTGAGATCTATGTGTGTTTGTTAGAGGTACAGGGTTGCATAATAAATAAGCAGAAATGACCTTCATACTGGGGGAGGACAGCATAGCTTGGAAAGATACAGTATGTCCAAAAACACACATGCATGCATTTTATTTCTCTCAAGTCTGTGTGTGTGTGTGTGTGTTTCCTAAAATCAGCGAAATCATATTTGTGAATTAGTTTTCATCGACATGACATCTGCTGTGACATCACTGATGGGGTGTGGCCACATATTTAACATGTTAAAAAATACCATGCAGATAGCAGTGCAGATCACTTGCCTGCTTATAGCACACCTTCTAATGGCATAAAACAGACATATAATGTTATAATTACGTTTCACAACTATCAAAGGATTATTTGACAATAAGATAAATGGACACACTATTTAAAGTTTGACACATTTTGTATTAGTTTAGTTGAGTAAAATAACCCAATATCACTTTGTTGCCCATTAGTAACATGGCTGAAAAATTGATGGTTAGAGTTATGTTGGGCCTAATTATTGGCCAGTTATTTTTTATAAGTTTGAATTGAGCAAAGGTTCCCAGAGTTGAAGTCTTTGTATCTGCTGGATGTGTAAATAGGCACCCAGTCTTAAAGAAGCATGAGTGGAATAAAAATATTATAGCGAACAGATTTTATAGAGGCAAAGGAAGCTCTCAAATTATTCCCCCTCTTTAAACAAATTAATAAGGTAATATGTCATTGTTATGTTTTCATCTCTTTCTGCTTTCCGTAATTGGCCAAAAAAAGAGTTACAAAATAATGTATTAATTGGATAAAATAGTTTTATCCAAAAACTGTGTCTCTCTTAATTTAAATAGCCAAATGTTCTGAGATCACTTAAAACAGAATGGATGCAGCCTCTTGCTGGTACTTTGGGGGTATATTGTGGTATGATGGTACCAACCAGTCGTATCACTGCACTAGCCATGGTATACACGTGGTGTATACTGTTGGGAGTTAGAGGACTTCTGCTCTGCTGCCCTGGAGAGGAGTAGCCATAGAGTCCCCTGGTGGAAGAGATAAATAACTAATTATCCATGTCCATCTTCACCTGTCAGTTTATTTTAAAAAGTATGAAATAGTAGAATAACTGTCACTTTTAATGTCATTTGCATCTGTATTTACTTTGCTTATTTCTCTTCAACTACAGACTGTGTTTTTAATATATATTTTTTTTAAATAATTAAAAAAAAATTATGGTGATATTGATATGTAATCATTTTTCGCATGCAGTCAGTGAACGTATAAATAAAATATAAAAAATGCTTCTCTGTTAGAAAGACGCATAGCTCAACACTTTATTTTGTGGTCTCCGGGAGTACAATTGGTTTGATGGTGTTAAAAATAAGAGTATTTACCGGTATGTGTTATAGAGTATGGTTTAGTTATTATGTGTGACATTTATCACTTCTTATCGAGACAATTGTGGATTTTAAGTAGGGAAACAAATGTTATTTTATTTCTGTGAAGACATCTGCCAGTAGGTCCGCACACACCTTGAGAGCTCGGCCAAGGATGCCATCAGGTCTTGTGCGTTGTCTGGATTAATTCTTATGAAAGATCTGCCCCAATATGCCCTCAATATTATTAGTGGGCAGAGGTCCTGGTCCTTTTGTATCTCCTCAGCTGGGGAGTTGTTCATCTGGGAAAGATACAAACAAATATAAGGGTAAAAATGATTAATCCATGCAGGGCACCTGGACCTCCTGGCCTCCCTGGCTGAGCTCTCAAGGTGTATTGCTATTTTAACAAGAATGCACAACAAGGTGCCCCTTCTACACCAAGACCAGGTTTCCAAGTTATTTATGCTGCAAAATAAAAGAAATAACATAATTCTTAAAAATAAAACCTGTCTACAGTTCCTCGTATTTTCAGTTCTATTTTATTTAAATGAACACTTTGCTGTATAAATGTAGTATGTTACAATGCAATTAGGTTAAGCAGACAGTTCCAAACATTGCAAGCTTGCGGCTCGGCTCGGCTCGGCTCGCAGACAACTCATGAGTCCTCGCTGACTGATGAGTCAATCGTGCAACTCATCCGGCTATATGAGTGGATCTGTAGCAGCCGAGCAAGTGAGTGAGCTCAGAGTAAAGCAAATCAACAATAAAAGCCATACTTTGACTTCTGAAATAACACAGACTGTTTTGTACGTAGCCTAGCTAGGCCTACTGTAGGTTTGGTGTGTAAATGTAATATGTTAAAAGGCAATTAGGTCGAGCACACAGTCAATTTAAAAATGTAAACTTTTCTTATTCCTAGCAATACTGACTCAAGTAATTCAAGTAACTCGCATAGCCTGGTTCAGTTAAGTGAGTGACTCAGAATAACCCAAATCTTTAAAACAAACCAGGTTTGCCAGACCTACAATAGACAGGCTCTGTTTAAACACACAATATCATTTAGTCCCATGATGCTTGGCAAAAGGCTGTGATGACATTGTGGACAAACTAGTAAGTGTCTGCCAGAGACTGGCCATGGCTTCACCAGACCTGCTTCTGGTTTCTGTCTGCTTTGTCACCACAGTTGAAATTTGTATCTCTAAAAGACTAATACTAATAGAATCCACCAAAGGTTTTTCTTACATGATTTTTTTTCTTTCATTAATTATGAGTTATTTCGCTTCAAGGCTCTTCATTTGCATTTTTATTGGAAACTCTTGACCATACATAATTGAAGTTGCATGGGTTGATCATGTAGGGCAGCGTAGTACATCTCACAGTGAGCTTTAACATTCTTTATGCAGACTTGTCTGTAATTCTTTGGCTACACAGTCTTCAGTGGTTGACTCATTTTTATGATAATTTTACTTTTCATGCATACAAAGTTTTTATAGTACTACTATAAAAACAGAGTACTTATTTTTTTCAATGAAACATTTTTTCCTTCTCAATAAGTGATAAAAAAAAAAGACTTCTGAAATGCTGAATTCACCATTGCGTGCCATAACGTATAATAAGGTGTAGAGATGTGCCTTCTGCCTGAGGTGTGTTGTCTCCTGGTATTAAGTGTTGTGTGGGAACCAAACTGCATATTTACACAGAGAGCATACAGGCCTATCCAAGGTCCTTTTCTAATGTATGACTCACTTGTGACCCTCAGCTGTTGTCAGACGGAGGCAGTGAATAAAAATGTGTCTTCTGCTACTGTAAACATTTTAGCTTTCCAAGCTCTGAGGCTCCGGCTTTCTTCGCCACAGGCTGGCATTGATTTCAATACAGTCACTCTGCTCTTTCTTTTCTATGTAAAGTACGACGATAGAATGGACTGAGTTAAGATGGTTCTTGATACTAGAGAAAGGTTAAATATGTTCATATTGCTAAATGTGTTGTATTAATTCAATTCAATTAAATTTTATTTATAGTATCAATTCATTCGAGACACTTTACAGATAGAGTAGGTCTAGACCACACTCTATAATTTACATGGACCTAACATTTCTAGTTGTTCCCTCCAGAGCAAGCAACAGTGCAACAGTGGCAAGGAAAAACTTCCTTTTAGGCAGAAACCTCGGACAGACCCAGACCCAGGCTCTTGGTAGGCGGTGTCTGACGACCGGTTGGGGTTAGGATGAAGAGTGGCAATAACAGTCACAAAAAATAATAGTTTGTAGTAGTCCTTTGTAGTAGTTCATGGCATAGCAGGGCACTGTGCGGCATTACAAGGCACAGCAGGACGTGGCAGGGCACAGCAGAGCGTAGCAGGATGAACACGGCATCGCAGGACGTGTAGCGGGACCATGGCGACAGTTGCTACCATGATTTTGGAGCCTCCCTGTTCCAAGGAAACATGCTGGGCAAAAAAGAACATAAGGACTCCGGGGAATGACTCCCCAGAGCTAGGTTAGTAACAAGCATTTCTGGGACATGGATGCACAAAAATGGAAAAATGGAAAGATAGAGGAGAGAGGAGCCCAGTGTGTCAAAGGAAGTCCCCCAGCTGAACCCGAACTGGAACCTGGTTCCACAGGAGAGGAGCCTGATAGCTGAACGCTCTGGCTCCCGTTCTACTTTTAGAGACTCTAGGAACCACAAGTAACCCTGCATTCTGGGACCGCAGTGCTCTGGTGGGGTAGTAAGGTACTATGAGCTCTTTAAGATGACCATGAAGAGCTTTGTAGGTGAGAAGAAGGATTTTAAATTCTATTCTGGATTTTACAGGAAGCCAATGCAGAGAAGCTAAAACAGGAGAGATGTGATCTCTTTTCCTGGTTCCTGTCAGAACACGTGCTGCAGCATTCTGTACCAGCTGAAGAGACGTTATGGACTTTTTCGAGCAGCCTGATAATAAAGAATTGCAGTAATCCAGCCTAGAAGTAACAAATGCATGGACTAGTTTTTCTGCATCATTTTTAGACAGGATATTCCTGATTTTTGCAATATTACGTATGTGAAAAAAGGCGATCCTTGAAATTTTCTTTATGTGGGAATTAAAGGACATGTCCTGATCAAAGATAACTCCAAGATTCCTCACAGTGGTGCTGGAGGACAGAGTGATGCCATCCAGAGTAACTATCTCTTTGGATAATGCGTCACGGAGGTGCTTGGGCCCCAGAACAATAACTTCAGTTTTATCTGAGTTTAACATTAGAAAATTACAGCTCATCCAGGTTTTAATATCCTGAAGGAACATTTGAAGTTTAGCTAACTGATTAGTTTCATCCGGCTTGATCGATAGATATAATTGAGTATCATCTGCATAACAATGAAAGTTTATGGAGTGCTTCCTGATAACATTGCCTAAAGGAAGCATATATAAAGTGAACAGGATTGGACCGAGCACAGATCCTTGTGGGACTCCATGACTAACTTTGGCGTGCACAGAGGATTCATCGTTAACATGAACAAACTGAGATCGATCTGATAAATAAGACTTAAACCAGCTTAGAGCAGTTCCTTTAATGCCAGTTAAATGTTCCAATCTCTGTAATAGGATATGATGGTCAATGGTATCAAATGCAGCACTAAGATCTAATAACACCAGTACAGAGATAAGTCCATTGTCTGATGCAATTAGGAGGTCATTAGCAATTTTCACAAGTGCTGTCTCTGTGCTATGATGAACTCTAAATCCTGACTGAAAATCCTCAAATAAGCTGTTGCTATGCAGAAAGTCACACAGCTGTTTGGCAACTGCTTTCTCAAGAATTTTTTTCAGAGAGAAATGGAAGATTGGATATAGGTCTATAGTTGGCTAAAACATCTGGATCAAGTTTGGGCTTTTTTAGAAGAGGTTTAATTACAGCTACTTTAAAGTGCTGTGGTACATAGCCTGTTAATAAAGACAGATTGGTTATTTCTAGTAGAGAAGTGTTGACTAAGGGTAAAACTTCTTTAAGTAGCCTAGTCGGGATGGGGTCTAAGAGGCAGGTTGATGGTTTAGCTGAAGAAATAATTGAATTAAATTGATAAAGATCAAGTGAAGCAAAGCAGTCTAAACATATATCTGGTTTTACAGCTGTTTCTAAGGTTCCTGAGTTTAGAGATAAGTCAGTGCCAGTTAAAGGCAGGTCTTGGTCAATTTTGCTTCTAATAGTAATAATTTTATCATTGAAGAACCTCATAAAGTCGTTACTACTAAGAGCTATGGGAATACTTAGAGCTGTGGCCTTCTGTCAGCCTGGCTACAATGCTGAAAAGAAACCTGGGGTTGTTCCTATTTTCCTCTATTAATGACGAGTAGTACGCTGCTCTGGCATTACGGAGGGCCTTCATATAAGTTTTAAGACTATCTTGCCAGAACGAGAATTTGCCAGTTTGGTGGAACGCCAAATCTTCTCAAGTTTCTGCGATATTTGCTTTAATTTGCGAGTTTTAGTGTTATACCATGGCGCTAACCGTCTTTGTTTTATTATCTTTAATTATTAAATTATTAAAAGAAGGCTGTAGCTTTCAGCATTTATCAAAAAGACACTATTTGTCACTTGAAGTATATTGGAAGTACACTTTATACATCTCCAATTCAAATAGATTTAGAGATAGAATGAATGAAATTAAACCAAATGGTAGTTCTGTCTGATTATCATAGCAACCCAGTTGTACATCCACCTTTTTATTGCTCTTTTGTGGGAAGTAGATACTGGCAAATGTATTAATAAACCCATGATAGGGTGATACAGTTGTGGAGTGAGACATTGTACAAGAAAGAAAAAGTTTGTTGACATAAAGCTACTCTTCAGAATTAGTTCAAAGAGTGTGAAAAGTGGTAGAAATATTGAGCTTCAAAGATGTTTGTGGGCATTTTTAATCCAGAGCTAGGCTAGCTGTTTCCAGTCTTTATGCCGAACTAGTCTGATCAACCTCATGCTTAACAGACAGATATGAGAGTAGCGTTGATCTTCTCATCAAATTCTCGCCAAGACAGCAGAAAAGGGTTAATAAAATAGTTTAGTTGTTAAGATGTGTACTTTTGGTTACGCAAAACAAACGACAAAACATTAGATAGATAGATAGATAGATAGATAGATAGATAGATAGATAGATAGATAGATAGATAGATAGATAGATAGATAGATATCCCCCAACAAATGGTGATTACATTACAGCAGCAAAATCAGTCACACAGCACAGAATATAAATAAAATACTAGGATACAATATACATACATACCATTAACATGAACTATACATGAAATAATAATAATAATAATAAGAAGAAGAATAAAATATAAGAACAAATATTTGAATATATACAGGATGGGAATACAAAAATGTGCAACTGCTTAAATAGTATGCTACAATGTAAATAAACCAATTGTGCAGGTTGCACTTAGTGCAGTATTGTGCTGTCTTTGAGTTGTATCTAGCACCCAGTGATGAAGCGTTGAAGAGTTTTATTGCCTGTGGTAGCAATGATTTCCTGTAGCGGTCCGTGCAACATCAAAGCTGTCGGAGTCTCTTAGAGAAGGAGCTCCTCTGTTGGACCAGTGTGAGATGAAGAGGGTGGTCGGGGTTATCCATGATAGATAACAGTTTGTTCAGTGACCTCCTCTCCACCACAGCTTCAAATGTCTCCTGTTTTCAGCCGATCACGGAGCCAGCCTTCCTGATCAGTTTGTTCAGTCTGTTTGTGTCACTGGCTCCCATGCTACTGCCTCAGTAGATGGCGGAGGAGAACAGAGCGCTGGCCACAACACACTGGTAGAACATCTCCAACATTCTGCTGGTAACAGACAGGTAGAACATCTCCAACATTCTGCTGCACACGATCTCAGCTTCCTCAGGAAATAGTTGGCTCATCCCTTTCTTGTAAACAGCAGTGCTGTTGATATTCCAGTTCAGCCTGCTGTCGATGTTGACACCCAGGTATCTGTACTCCTCAACCGTGTCCACATCTCTTCCCAGGATGCAAAGGGGCTGCAGAGCTGTTCCCTTCCTCCTGAAGGCATTCACCATCTCTCTGGTCTTATCCACGTTCAGCAGCAGGTGATTCTTACACAACCACTCCACAAATTCATCCACCAGCGCTCTGTGCTCTCCCTCCTGTCCACCCCTTATACACCCAACAACTGCAGAGTTAACAGAAAACGTCTGTAGGTGACATGACTCAGAGTTGTACTGGAAGTCTGTGGTGTTTAAGGTGAACAGAAAAGGAGACAGCACAGTCCCTTGTGGGGCCCCCTTACCACTCACCACCACATCAGACAGAGCACAGTCCAGACTGACAAACTGGGGTCTGTCTGTCAGGTAGTCAGTGATCCAGGAGACTGTGGACGCACCGACACCCATCACCCGCAGCTTCTCACCTAGTAGCAGCGGCTGGATGGTGTTGAATGCACTGGAGAAATCCAAAAATGTGATTCTCACAGTGCCACCATGCCATCCAGGTGCAAATGAGCACGTTTCAGAAGATAGATGACAGCATCCTCCACTCCCAGACGAGGCTGGTAGGCAAACTGTAGAGGGTCCAGAGAAGATCTCACCTGCGGCCTCAGGTAGGCCAAGACCAGCCTCTCCAGCACCTTCATCACATGGGATGTGAGAGCCACTGGGCAGTAGTCCTTGAGGCCAGATGGAGTTGACTTCTTGGGGATTTCAGCAGCCCCCTCTGCAGGCCCAGGCTCAGGTTGAAGAGGTACTGGAGACCACCAGACAGCTGACTGGCACACCCGGCCCACCTGCTTCTCGTCATAGTTATTAGATCTACCTATAATATAATAAAACTAGAGGGAGACTTGGCATACAGCCCGATCCGGTTGGGGAGAGTTCTAGCCCGACCAGGCTCCTCTCTTTACCCTGTCTCTCCTAGTTATGCTGTAATAGTTTTAGACAGCTGGGGGACTTCCTTTGACACACTGAGCTCTTCTCTCCTCTATCTTTCTATCTTTCCATTTACGTGCATCCATGTCCCAGAAATGCTTGTTACTAACCTAGCTCTGGGGAGTCATTCCCCGGAGTCCTTATCTTCTTTTTTCCCCAGCATGTTCCCTCGGATCAGGGAGGCTCCAAAATCATGGTAGCGGCTGTCGCCATGGTCCCGCTACACGTCCTGCGATGCCGTGTTCATCCTGCTACGTCCTGCTGTGCCTTGTAATGCCGCACAGTGCCCTGCTATGCCATGAACTACTACAAAGAACTACTACAAACTACTATTTTTTCTATTTTTGTTATTGCCACTCTTCATTCTAACCCCAACCGGTCGTCAAACACCGCCTACCAAGAGCCTGGGTCTGTTCGAGGTTTCTGCCTAAAAGGAAGTTTTTCCTCGCCACTGTCGCACTGTTGATTGCTCTGGAGGAAACTACTAGAACTGTTGGGTCCTTGTAAATTCTGGAGTGTAGCCTAGACCTACTCTATGTGGTCTAGACCTACTCTATCTGTAAAGTGTCTCGAGATAACTCTTGTTATGAATTGATACTATAAATAAAATTGAATTGAATTTAATTAAATTGATGCCGTCCGTGCCAGCAGCCTTGCGCTGGTGAAGCCTCTCCAGCTCTCTCTTCACCTGGCCAGGTGTGAATGCAAAGCGGGGGGGTGCTTGAAGTGTGGGGGGGGAGAGGAAGTGTGCTGTAGTGGTGGGGGGTGTGGGCTGACTGCAGGAGGGCTGACTACAGGGGAGGAGGGGGGAGGTGTGGGAACAAAAGAGGGGGGGAGGCAATGAGGGGGTGTAGGGAGTTGGTGGAGTGGTAGAGGAGGCAGGGGATGGCTGTAAGCTAAACCGATTGACATAACGATTTAGCTTGTTTGCTCTCTCACTGCTGCCTGGTGTTTGTCCTCTTCTCCCCCCACACCCGGTGATCTCTTTCATCCCTGTCCACACCTCCCTCATATTGTTCTGTAGGAGACTGGCCTCCAGCTTCCTCCTGTAGGTGATTTAACACTCCCTAAGTTTCTCCCGCAGTCTGTGCTATACTTCCCTTAGCTCCTGTCTGTCCCATGATCTGAAAGCTTTCTTCTTCTCATTAAACAGGACTTTCAGGTCACAGCGTACAGTCCGGGAGGGCATGGTGGTGTTCTCACAGAACTTGATGTATTATTTGATTTGCAGTTTTGATAAATGTTTTTACATCGAATTAAGGAAAGCCATGGAATTGAGGAAAACATTAATAGAGAGATAGCCTTTATTATTAGACTCATGGTCCATAAAACACAAAAGATACATAGACAAAAGACAGACACCAATTAAACAAGACAGCTATACAGCAATCCCATAAGGGTGACTGGTATTGCAAAGCACTGAACCTCGGGTCAATCAATTGTGAAATGACAGATGATTAATGATTTGTTTTTTTCAGACAAGTTGTCTTTCTTCCATTACAATATAGGCTCTCTGTCTGAACCATGAGTCAATGCATTGATTGCTTTGGACAAGATACAGCGGTAATTACAAGATGAGTCTGAGTATGCAAACAGGCTATTCAAAGACAAGTATTCAAATCACATATCGTCTTGTCTGAAAAATGCTTAGTGAAATGAGATTACATTTTATGGCAAAAGTAGAGATAAAAAAAGTATTTTTGGACACTACTCAGAAAACCTTGTAAACAGTAGACAAGTTGTTATCTGTCTGAGAGTTTCTATACCAATTCTATACACAAATTGAAATGTTAAGATGCTTGAAAATAATCTGCTTAAAAGCTTGATATTTGTCGTCTTATTATTTTAAATATTGGCAAGCGAGCAACACTGTCATCTCTCATACATACAAATTATTTCAAGTTCTATCAAGTATAATGTTCTATATATATTAATGATCTATTAGCAGCCATCAGTGTTGATTAAGGGAAAAGATACTTTTGAATGCTGAATGGAGCTGTAACAAGAGCTCAGTAAAGTAGAACAACTGTTTTTAGCCTCCAGGTAATCCTTCATTTTGTGCCTGCAGATTATCCAAATAATTACCCCATCTGAGCCAGTAGTCATAAAATACTCACCGTATAACTTACAAGATAAAGGCATACACAATAATGAAATATGGATCATGTGATCAAAAGTAGGATATTGGTGGCTGTGATTAGAAACACATAGAGAGCTGCAAGTGTATCTATATATGAGTAGAGAAAAAAACAAACTGAGCATGAAATTAATTCTCTATTTTCAACACTACCTTTTATAAAGTTTACATATTTTTTGATTGTGTCACTGAGGTGTTAAGGTCTAATGTGATTTAACATGTACTAGTTTGTGGTGTCATGGGTTTGCAGATCTTGTTATAATATAAGGTACATTTTTTGTAATGATGTTCTATGATGTTGGTATTTTGTTTGTGCCCATCTCTCTTTCTTTTTACATTCAGTTAATCACCATGCTTCCATCTGGGTTCACTATGCAAACAACAAATGGTTGTTGAAAATTATCTCTACAGCAGATTTGTTATTATGGCCATTTATACTCAGTTACCAGTTTATTAGATACACCCATCTTAAACTTATCCAACAGTGGTGTGCTAAATTGTAGGCCTACTTATGAAGGTCATAATGTTCAGGTTTTGTTTAAGAGAGACGTTGATATACCTTAAAGGTTAGTTTGGAGGCTGCAGTCGGTGGTGCTGTTGAATTACATTGTGTTTTACTGTTTTCTTTCTGCCTCATCTGCATGGAGTGGCTCACAGAAAGTCTTAAAACATGATAAAGTCATTCGTTTCCTCTCTTCCTTTTGACTTTTATGAAATTGCCTAATTCTTTACACTATATGTGATTGTGTAATGTGCTGCTTTTTTGTTGTTGACCTACTGTCTGAATGGGGAATGACATCATTTGTAATGTCCAGTCTAATACATGGAAATACAGGTTAAAATTAAAAAACAAGAATCAAAAAATAATAAGTCAATCTGCTTTTTCCTAATCTCCAGGTCTGACTAGGAGGCTGTCCCCCTTGGATTTCGGTATTCTTCTGACAATCTTGACAACAAACCTGTGAGATTTGGAGAGGACAGATTTTTTTGCATCCCGCTTGTCTCATTATCTAGTCCCAGATCACCTAACCAGGTAACCAAGGAGTCCTGCCATATGTGTTATCAAATGTGGTGGCTGCTTTACAGCTAAATTACTGATCAAATTCATACCAAATGATCCATTGAAAGTACAAACACAAGCTGCTATAAATAAATGCATCTCCTGAAAAAACAACTCACTTTTTGACGTACTTAGGTGTATATCCATGAATGTTATCTCTCTCTCTTCCGCAAGGCATGTATGACCATGTAAAACTAAAACGTGGAAGTACTCAATTTCATTTTATTTTTTTATACTGTATTATTTTTATGTACAGTTGCATTACCTTGATCTCACTTGTCAGCCAACATTTACACTTTTTCAGAGTTTTATCCCCCTGATGTGTATCTATACAGCACATGCACCATAATAACTCATTGCTGGCAATATGATGATGAGAAATAAAGCATTATGGTGCACCAGGTTTGCTGTGGTGGCTCGCTATGCATGAATGATTGAAGCCAAAACCAGTCAAAACCACATACATGTACAACATTTTTGTAAGCCTGATCAGAAATACATTAATTTATCCTAAAGATTTTGGATGTGGTGAATACCTGTCAGAAAGAGAAAATGGAACATTTGGAACAAGAGGAAGAGAGAGGCACAAATAATGGCTTTTACCTCCACAGATGAAATAGCTGTGTGGGTGGATGTACATGTGAGGGCAGGCTGCTAGGAGCTGTGAGTGGGAAGTGGGTACTGAGTGGGAAGAGAAGAGCTCCTTTAGTGAAACGATCACACCAAGGCCTGCTGAAAGGCAGTCACGCTTTCATGGCTTCTCTTTGTTTTCTGCATTTGTATAAAGACAGAGTTCCAGGTAGTGAGGTTGGTGATGGATAGTGGATAGTGTTTTAATGCATGCCTGCCATCATCTGTGTACACGTGTATGACTGAGGTCAGTACTTGTTTTTCATTCCTATTTTTTTCATGCAAAATTGTGATCTATCTAGTAACAAGACTGGACAGAATCATGATAGAACAGACTGAATAGACTGGACAGAAACGGCACATTAGGGGCAGGCCATATATAAAAAAAACTGAGGCAACTGATGAATGTAGTCCTGAAGAAGCTATTTGGTAGGAGCACTGCAAATTAAAACACAAATTAAATTTTCAAACATAAATACTTATGTTACTTGTGAGCTACAAGTGTTACTTGTACTATTTTTACCTTGGATGGTATTTCATCCCTCCTTGAACTTTTTCCATTCTCTGATTGTTGTGTCTTTCTCCTTCTCTCTTTGTGATCATCTCTTTAAACTTCATCAGTGTCTTTAGTCCATCCATGTAGCCCTTTGGGGCAGTCATGCCTCATTCCGTACATGGTGTTTGAGATAATCTACGAAATTATGCGCAGTAGCTCTAGCAACTTGCGTTGTAAACTCTTGTTTTTTCGTGTCCCTCTGCTGGACGTTTAGGGCATAGGTGAGTGACACATGCCACTATCACAATGAGCACTGGCCATCCTAAACACAGAGTATGCCAGGCAGACACACAGCTGACAACCTCACGGGTGGATGCGTTGGAGAAAGGCTCAGACATGCACTCCGGCAACAGCTGCAGACTTAAGTCGGTCACACGGACACACAAGCGGTTCTGGGAAAGTGGCTGCATGTGTCCACGACAAACTGGGACTCAGTTGCCTTCTTGTGTGGGGTTGGCTATCGGTATGAAAAAAATAATCTAAATTAGAATCCATAACTATAATAATTCTCTTTTCAGGAAACAAAATATACAGTAGGTCCTTTCAAGGAAGCAACTGGTGTCTTTCTGTGTTGTACCCTCATTATCAGTACTTGGGTTAAAGGCTTTTAAAGGCCCATCCAGCACTGATAACATAATTCCTAGATGAAGCTGCTAAGAAGCCTTATTTTATGCTTTCATCATCTTTTTACTTTCATCGCAAAAAATCACAAATGTGCATAGTTGTCTGATGAAAAGCCTTTGAAGACGCTGAGATTAGAGCACCTCTCCACTGAGAGCTGCTCTAATAAGAGGCTTCTTTTAACAGCAGGATTGCTGATTATGTTTTACTGTGAAAATCTACTGACAAAGAAAGCAAGTTCCAGAGACCTTTTACATACAATATGACAATCATCTTTTTTTAGGCCTTATAGGAAGGAACTTTATTCATCTGTGGATAAAATTACCTGACCCTGAACTACTTTGGCTTGGTTAGTCACAAGATAGTCCAGTTTCTCCTGCTCCAGCAAAACCAGCCTTGAGGCTAAAATGTGCTTTTGATCATGACAGAAATGTAGACTATAGCCTGAAACAGTTAAAGGAATATGGAAAGACAGAGGAAAGCATACTGTTCTGTTACAGTTAAAGGAATAGTTTTTTCTTTTGGGAAATGCGTTTATTGGAAATGAGAGTTAGATGAGAAAATTGATATACCAGTCTGATGTATCAATCTTAATCAATACAAAAATAATTATATCTACAAAACATGCAACCGTACACATAAGCAAGCCACACACTTATACATGTAAATACAGTATACACACACACACTTATAGGAACTATATCTTGCATCACTAAGCTCCGCTCCTGCTCTCTGGCTCCTGCAGTGAGACGCCCCTGAGAGGAGAGCTCTGCAATGCAGTATGTGTGACTCACACACACACACACACACACACACACACACACACACACAAACCTACACACAAGGAGATGGTGGCGTGTAAAAGTGCTCAGATCGTAGGAGGGCGATGAAGAGAGAGAGAGAGGAGAGTGAAGCTAAGGATGAAGCCTGCTGAGAGTTGGTGGCGGAGGAGGAGGAGGAGTGAGTAGGAGGAGGTGGAGGAAGGTGAAGCGGGAAGAAGAAATTATAGGTGGGAGGAAGATTTATAGGTGAAAGAATACAAAGAAGTCAGACAAAAGAAGAGAAGGAGAAGCAGATAAGAGCCATGGATTTGACAAATGGACTGCTTACAGTAATTGGCCCATTGATTACCTTGTCTGGGCAGAATTTGTATGGCTGATGTGTTCACAGACAATTTACCAGGCCTGCTTCATCTCTTTACATTGGACAGACATTGTGATACATACTTGAATTGACGGGATGAATTGGCTTGACACACATAAAAAATAAACCACAGTATTTTCACAGCTGGCAAGTTAATCTTCAGAAAACTTTTGATTGCTGCATGAGTCATCGTTAGATTTTGCGAATTACTATTTTTGTTGAAAGGAGATGTTCTGTAAGAATAGCCAGTAATTAGTCTTCAATCCGTTGATATCTGCAAGCTCTTGTTTGATTATTTGTTAAACTAAGATAATTCATGTTAGTCTATAAAAACCCTCAAACAATACAAAACAGTAATTCTAAAACACAATTAACAGAAACCATTGTGTTAAGTCAGTGAACTTCTCCCAACCAGTTTGCATATTTTAGAAATAATACACTTAGTTCTGGCTGTTATAACAAATTGATGTTAAGAATTTCTTATTGTAACTTTTAGTATGGCTTCAAGGTCTGAAAAAAATAGTTCTTCTTTTAGCCTTTGAACAAACATGCAATTGTACTTTACCAAGCTGTTCCTGCTACGTGATGAGTGACAGGTGCATATACTGTAAGTACCAAATCAAAATTTAAAATATTTCTGTCCAGCTATTAAAGGACAATATTTATGTTTCAGCCAGACTATTATATGGCTATTTTGAGATCATAGAGATGGCTATATGGAGTGTATGTGCTCTTGTTTTGACTCTACCTCTAATAGTGTTTCCTTGCCACTATATCTTCTTTCTGTTGACTGACCAGAATCAGTTATTTTCTACGGATTCTGCCTTACTGGGAACATATGGTTGGAAATGAGTCACATTTTTCTCTCCTTTGACAATTGCTGTCAAGGTGTCCTTTAGCAAGGCACTAAACCCCCTGTGGGTCTGGTAGATCAGCTTAGCTGTAGTTATACTGGGCAGTTTACAGTATAAATGTGTGAATTTGAAAGAATGTAAAGCTGGAAGTCATTCTCTTTCCTTGCATAAATCAAGCTTTTAAAGAAACAAATTATTTAAAAAAAATACATAAATATGGGGTTCCTTTGCCTTTTTCTCAAGATTAAAAATCTAATAAAAACTCAAGTCATAAATTAAAATGTATTATTGCGTATGCTTCTGTGGTCCATTCATCTCTCCTTCTCTGAATAACCTCCTGAGTAACAGTTTTTAACCGGACAGAGTCAAGGGAGGAAAGGTATTCTGAGTGGTCTATTCTGAGGGCAAAATGAATTTTGCACCCTGCAGCATCTGTAAAAGGCTTTTACTTTGTTTTCCAGTAATACAGCACTAAAACCTTGCATAAGGGTAAAAGTGTAACATATTTACTGAAGTATTTTCATAACCTCACAGTGACCCTGTGTTGCAAAATGGATCTTGTCACTGTTGATTCAATGTTGGGATCAATTTGATCAAGTATGCAGTAGGTGAAAAAGAGCAGCGATACTGAACCTTTATACTCAGCCTTCTGTGCTCTCGTAACACTTTCAGGACATGTAACAATTTCAGGTTGCTGTATGTGGCATGAACTGCCTTAGTTAATGAATTATTAGTGTGCACTGTAAACAAATTTGAACCAATAATCACTATTCACACTCATACGTACACGCATCATGCTTAGCAACCACTTGCTAACCACACTGTTGAAAATGCATTTAACAGGAGAAAATGTAAGTAGCTATACAAATCCACTCAGAGAAAGTATGTTTTTCTTCTGTAATTTAAGCAAGCTTAGTATGATTTATTATTAATTAATGAAAATAAATCAGTGTTTGGATTATTTTCAAAACATGTAGAGCAGTACATTTTGATTTTTAACTAACATCTAATTGTTGATTACACTACTGAAGAAGAAGAAGAAGAAGTCCCGCCAGGGAAGAGTCACAATTGTCACTTTGTTAGTACAGTTGCACACACATTAAACACAGGCCAGAATTACATATTCACGACCTATACCTACAATACACTCTAATGGAGAGATGTCAGAGTGAGGGGGCTGCTTCTTGGAGGAGCGCCCTAAGCAGTTGGGGGTTTGGTCTAGCTACCAGTCCACACGCCGTACTTCGGTCTGTACAGGCACTTGAATCAGCAAATCTCTGCTTCTTAACCCAACAGACTGAGCTACAGCCATCCCCAACAGTAGCACCTCAATAAGTCACAAGTCACTATCCAAAATGTCCAATAGCAGCAGTGTCCAGCATCTGCTCACTATTCAACTCCATTCTTCCCCTGCACAGAGAGAGCGCATATCAGCATCAACCATCCCTCAGGCAAAGTGCCACAGGCTTTTTGCCAAGTGCAACAGACCTGCTGTCTACTGACACGCTCAAAGTCACATCGCCATCTCATACAGTCGCGCTCCTCACTGGACACAATACCTACAGTATATTATCCCTACAATATATTGTCTGATATCCTGTGATCTATAATTTTCTGCTCTTCACTGATTTCCGTCATTTTCTTTCTAAATGGATCTTGACAATACTCTTCTTTTTAAGTTTCTTCTCCTCTTCTCTATGTTATCAACCCTCTGCACTTCTCTCCTTACTAAGTTGCCCCCTTCATGCTCTGTGCTCGTCATACTCACATTTTTACATCATACCCTGAACCAGTGTTTAGTTTTTTCACAATGGAGCAATGCATAGAATGTTTATTAGTAGGGAGGAGATACTGTACTGCATTGCAGCCCCAGTTTGTGTTTCAGGCATAGTTTCACATGATAATGTTGCCTAATGCCTTTCTAATCTCTAAACCCAGCATGCTGAGTTTTCATAATGCTTGGTAATAGCCTTAATTGTCTTCTGTCAGGGTTTAGCCCGGCAGGTGGTGCTGTTTCATTCACACATGAAGATCATCCTTCCTCACAAACATACAGAACGTAGATTGACCCCCCCCCCCCATGAATCACAGTTGATACCCTGAGCTTGGCCACCAGTCAGGATGATCTTGTTGGGTCTGGAAATCAGCCACAGAGCTCAAAGTGACCTTCATCATCAGACAGACAGCAATGAGACATAGCATTAGGACACCGGTCTCATCTCTGTATTTTATGTCTATGACGGTGTTAATATTGATAGTGCTCTTCAGGGGAGGCTCGAGGAGGGACACAGTGATTGAAAAGCAACAGAAGGGTCAATGACTGTTAAGGAGCGATGCAAAATATTCCTCTGTGGCTTTTGGATAGTGACTGAGTGAGGAGACAGTGGATTCTCTGAAGAGGCTTCATTCACACTGATGTTCCCTTCAGAACTGAGTCATGCAAAGCTCCATTGACTCCTGACTCTGATCCATTTAAGCTGCAAATGGCTTATAGCCGTCACATATTTTCCTCAGTTCTATTCTTTCTGTCGGTTTAATGCATTTCTCTATCATTGTGCTCTATCATTGTGTTATTCTAGTCCAGTGGTTCTCAGCCTTTTTTATGTGACTAGTTTAATGCCCGTATGGAGTTCGTGCCTGTTTGGAACGGGCCGATTGCTTGGTTCACAGTTGCTGTTTTTTCCAGGACTTTATTGTGTAAATTCTCTCAAACATGTGACACAAAATGCAGTTGGTTGGTGGTTGCAGCGGTTGGTTCCCAGTATTGCTGGTTGCAGCTTTATCGGAGTGGTGTGCCCGTTTGAAGCGTTCTCGAGAACAACCCATCCAATGGTAAAAGGTAAATGTACTGTATTTATATAGCGCCTTTTTGCCCCTCATTGACCAAACATGTTCCAAATGAGTTTTTTTTTTTAATGGATTTCAAACTGGTTGTCATTTAACACTATTAATTATATAAGAGAGTATTGTTACATTTTGAATTACAAAAAATGTTAATCATGGTATTGTCTATCTTTGGGCTCTGTCTGTTTTCAGCCACGCTAGCGGCATGACTCTAGTGATAGTAGATGGTAATGTCATTCTGATGGTCAGTTGGTAGGTCTACTACTTTGGTCCTGACTGAAACATCTCAACAACTGTTGGATGGATGTTCATGGTGATCCCCTGACTTTTGCTTTAGCACCATCGTGACATTTTTGGATTTAATGGATATATTTAAAATATTTCAAGAACATTGGATGCATTGCTATACATTTTGGAACAAACACAAGATGAACTGTAACAACTTTGGTAATCCCCTGGTCAGGTCAAAATGTCAATTTGTCTGATACTGGTTACAGTACCAGTTTATAACCAAAACGTTCCCATTAGCCTCAGCTGTACTTTGTGTTTGTAATTAATTGGTTCTTTTGACAATATACCGTATATACTAAAGATCAGCTTTAAATTACTTTTTAATAATTACCTCCTAAACCCAAATATGTGGATATATTTTCTTTGATTAGTATTCTATTCTTTTCCAATAACTGTTTTCTATTTTATTATTTTCTCTAATTGTGCAGACAGAAAGCCATAGTACAGGTATTGAAAAGCTTGTGAATTCAGTGACTAGTGCTCACTATAACAGTACCTTGGTTATTGAATCCTGTTTTCTCCAGCAAACTTCACTTCAGTCCCTGTGGACTGCAGAGCTAAATGACAAATTACTCCTTCCCACATCCCCTTTTGCACAACTACACAAACTGCTCAGCAAATGCTTGGAGTACCACCAACCACAACCCTTCTGCAACAATCATGAATTCCTTTTTAAAGCATTCCCTTTCTTTGGGTCATCTTGTAGGCTCATGCTTGTCTTTTTCTCTCTCAGCCCTTTGTTTATCTCTGTTTCCGCAAATACCGCCTCAAATAAACATGATTGCTTATATCAATGTCAATATCGATTAAGAAAATGAAATAACATAGAAAATAAAAAATAATCATGGTCAACAGACTTAGATAGCTAACTTTTATCCACAGAAAAAGAGCACAGCCTGAGTTAAGGACCTCATATACACAAAACTTGTGTATTGATCTTACAGTACATCAAACCATTCATCTGTTTCCCCCACCTTCTGCCCAGTATCATCCAAGAGTTCATTGAATCTTACTGCCTGTTCCTGCCTCAGGTGATTTATGTGGGTTGATCAATATCTTTTCTCCCCTTTGCATGTGCTTGAGCTCTTCTCTAGGCTGTTCTGACCAATCATCTGCTTTCAACATGGGATTGCATGTGCATGTAAGGTTCTGGTCAACACCAAAAATACTTGTTGAACAGATCACAATGTCCTTCCAGGTGTAGTGAAATGTGACATTTTTGGAATATTTGCTGTTAGATTATCAGACAAAGTTATGCTGCAACGGCTATGTGATTCAAACTATTTGTCTAGCACTGAACTTTACATCCTTGCCACCTTCCTAGAGTCACACACATCCAAGGTCTGCTCTTTTCTTTTTCAACCAGTTGTGATTTCCACCTGGGTCACTTGCTATATGAGTCATTACACACACACACACACACACACACAAATCAATAGGGTTTAATCTAGTGGCTGTCACCTGCCTGCTAACACCCAAGGACAGTTTATCACACAACCACCTACACACAAACTCACACAAGTGCAGATGTCCTTTTAGAATTGGTGACAGTGAAGCTGCAGCAGGGATTATGACTGACAAAAAGAGATTTATGAATGTGACAGATGCAGCGTGTCCTAGAGCCTCCTCTGGTCTGCACACCGTTCATTCTCCTTTATGAAACATTGCTAACATTGGAGTTAAAAACACAGACATGTTGAGGTTTGACCATACTTCGCCTTTTTCTTCTCCCTCCTCAATCCCTATGTCTCTCAGTTGGAAGGAGAGTTCCCACACCTTGCCCACCCTCCCCGGCTGCTAGCTAGCACCAGCATGGCAGACAGTCGACAGCCAGAAGACGGTGTCCCTCAGTGGGACCCATCAGGTGGTCAGGAACCCACTGGCACCCATGGAGCCAATGGCTACTCTTCCTCCACCTACAGGACCTGCCAGCCTGGTGGGCCCCACCACATGACCACAGGCTCCTACTCTGCCAGGGAAAATGGCTTCAATGGGGATCTTAC
Organism: Percina caprodes; assembly: GCA_013375575.1. NCBI lineage: Eukaryota > Metazoa > Chordata > Actinopteri > Perciformes > Percidae > Percina > Percina caprodes. Next base: position 845,431 of record JABXJD010000097.1, on the reverse strand, counting down.
TGGTGCCCCCGCTATAACTGCAGGTAAGCCATGTTTACATATTCAGATTTTTCTTTTTTACATGTCATCCGAGAGTCACCTGGCATCTACTTGCATTAATGCATTGCTCAAATAAGAGGGTGAGATGGGTCAGTGGGCATGTGGCATTGGGGTATTTACTGTAAATTGTAAAGATATTCTATGGAAGACCTTTTCCGGAAAAAGTAAAATAGATGAGGCCCACATACAAGTCATCATTTTGACTGACAAAGTAAATTTTTGCCAACAACAACATACAACAAAGGTTCTCAGCAGGACTCAAATTAGGGGACATTGGGTTTATATTGGGTTTATGGTTGCTGCTCTCAAACCCTAGACCACCAGGGCACCCCTAGAGAGTCAACATCTTGACTTGTTAAATCAAAATGCATTGTTTTAATTTTTATTATTCTAAACCTATCATCTGTTTGTTTTTGCTTTTCATTCCAGAAATTGACTTTCAAAGCTTTTAATATCATCCCTGGTATAGGCCTTGAATAAATTACATTCTTCTTTTTTTTTTACAAATTAAATGAAACACGGAGTTCACTGCCCTTTTATCTTCACAACTAAACATCATGCATTAACGATTAGAGGTGCATTTGGCAAAATCTAATTTAGAAGCATCACATCAGTAGCACTGCAGTTGAGATGCATGTAACGGGCCATCTTTAAAAAAATCAAGATACAAGCACAGATCACAGTTAAGCCAGCTAATACATTTCTGGTGAGTTAATTTTTGTGTTCAGAGGCACAGGCACAATAATGGCACAGTCAATAAATTATGTGTTTACTTAGTGTTGTGTTGCAGTCAGTGTCAATCATAGCAAATTGGATCAACTAGTCTAGTTCCCTTTAAAATTAGTGCTCAATGTTTGTTAATGGAAAGAAAAGTCCATACCAGAGTATGTCTGTGTTTTTTAGTACTCAAGTGTGTGTGTGTGTGTGTGTGTGTGTGTGTGTGTGTGTGTGTGTGTGTGTGTGTGTGTGTGTGTGTGTGTGTGTGTGAGTTGTGACAGTGTTTGTGTGTTATGTGATGTGGTTTCATGTGTGAATGTGAGTCTCTGTGCTTGATAGTGATGTTTTTTTTGTGTGTCCTGTCTCTTCTTGTGCGTGGGTTTGCAGCACTCTCACTAGAATCACATACTGTTATTAACTCTGCTATAATTAACACTAAATCTGTCTCTCTACTCCCTTACACTCAAACCCCCCCATCCAACCCAACTCTCACTCCCACCTTGGAGACAAGAACAATAATGTACCAATGGTGTAACCATGGAAACGGTTCCCCTACATTTCACTTTGCCAGGGCTTTTGTTTTTTTCGCCTGTAGCTTGCCACAGACAAAACCATGTAGCATGCGATGACAAGCTCAATTAACCTCCCACCTCCCGCTTATTGGGCGTAACTGACACCAGTTTTGAAGGCTAATAACAGTATTTTTGAGTATAGCTGCAAATCGTCATTGTCATTGACCATTGATGCCCTCAATGCCCATCGTTAGTTATTTAATTTCATTCAGTCTTGATAAAATTCTCTAGTGGTTGAGAAAAAGACTCTTCTCCTCAAACACTTTTATATTTTGTTATATGATAATTACATAATGACGCTTGATTCAAAACACTCAAATCAGACTGACTTGGAACAAAACCTGCTAATTTGACCAATTATATGTCAACAGCTGTAACATTTATGTTACAATGTTGAAAAAAACTGTGACCATTGCTTTTGGACACTTACCTTCCTATCATTCTTTTCCTGTAAACATAATATTTGTGGGTAGACACTTGTTCCTTACCTGTAAAGTTATTTTTTCTGAGTCTCCAGGCTGTGACAGAACAGTAACAAATCAAATTGTACAACAACTCATCTGAAACCTTTTATGTTTTATACAATTGGGGAGTGCATTGTGTCTCTGCATTGCTTTGCAAACAAACAGAATGGTTGTTGTCCCTACAGTGTATGCAAATTTTTACGACCAAAAGTTGCATTTATTTTTGGCCTTTAAAATTTCGACATCTTTGTTTATCAACAATGAGTGTCACCCATTGAATCTAGTAGGACAATACCACAACAATGCTGCAACAAAAATATCTGGTGAATTTCTGCCAGTGAAATCAAGCAAGTTGTGTCTTAAACACATATTTAGTAAATAACCTGCTAATTATCTGGACCACCCCTTGTTAAAGATGACACATTTTTTATGTCCAGAACGCACGTCACATTGCCTCAATGCACTGCGCTCTAATGAAAATTATTATCTTTTGGCCGGTGGGCCGATATACTTCTAAAATTTCCTTTGGGATGAATGAAGTATCTATCTATCTAAATATACAGTAATTGGCAACTGAAAAAGCTTAATTATGTTCTTCTGGGTCATTATTAGCATGTATCAAATATATGAAAGCTGTAATCAGCCTCCTTCCAACTTCAAAGTAATGGCTTGAAACTAATGTCGACAAGAAAACAGTATTTTTCTCTCTGAGAGGGGAATGCCAATGATCTACTCAAGTTCAAGACCTTTATTTGTCCCCGAGGGGTGATTCATTTTGCTGCAGTAGCAAAGAAATTGACACACAGTACATGACAACAAAGACGACAACATCAATTAAAAATACAGTATCAAACCAAATGGGGAAAATAAATACCACAACATTAAAAGTTTAAGTCCCAGTATGCCTTATATGCAGACGTTACCTATTCTTTCCAGAGTTAAGCAGAGAGATAGCAGACTGTAAATTTAAGCTCGAAATTTAGAACGATGTCACTCCTATCCCATTGTCCTCATCAGCAAAGGGAACTGACTTGGATATCATATAAATTCTTTCATAAGATCAAGTAAGAGGATTACCAACACATTTATCCACTATCAGTTCATGTAAGTGGAACAGAATTGTAAAACAGTGGCTAAAAATGCATTTCAGTATAATATTGATAAAATTAATAATTTCCTAAAAAAAGTTGCCTTGCACTTGTAGAGAACCCCCCTTCCTCCCTCCAGTGTTTACAGACAGTAAGCAGTAATAATAATAATGACCAATGTATGTTTTGTTTTCCAATCATCAGCATGAAAATGACATATTGTCTCAACAGCTGTGTAACCAAAGCTGCGTTTGTCTGCAGTGCATCTTGTCAGCATACATTAGCATTGCTCCAGAGCAGGTCAGGGCAGGAGTAAGTGGGCCAGGATGGGTGACAGAAAGGCTGATGCTGGTACTCAGTGAGCCTTCTCTCCCTGTGAAAAGCTCTTCAGACACAACAAGAGCTATTGAAGCAAAAAATTGCCCTCTTGACATTCCTGTGAGACAAAGTTGAGAAAGCCAGTCAGCTATGCTGAAAGTGGTCAAGAGAAAGAGTTGGAGTGAGGGAGAAAAAAACAGTGTGAGTTAATATAAATAGAAACAAATGCAAAAGGGGGTTGAGCTTTTTCTAGAGAGTGATTGGCTTGCATAGATTGAGGACGACCTTGTGTTATATTAGGGATATTGCATTGACTGATGTTTGTCATTGAGCTGACGCAAGTAACTGGGCATACTGTCAAGAAGATTTTTGTTGTTGCCTAATCAGCCTAAACCAGTATTTTTTGGGGATTTGACCAAATGAAGCTCTGGTGTGAAGTGTTGACACAAACAAAAAGGGACACATCCAAAGTTTGAGGATGTCTGAATCACAACTTTGCCTCAGAGTGCTTTACAATGTGTAATACAAGACTTCTATTCTTAGACCCTAAACTTGGATAAGAAAGTACTTCACAAAAAATAAATGAACAAACTTCAAACAGAGCAACAGAGGAGGGATTCTTCTTCCAAGGTAGAGAAAGTTGCAATAGATGTTATATATTCAGAGAAGACAGAAGTAGAAATGGAAAATGAATATACAGTATGAATAAATGCAAAAACAATATTGGGTAAATAAAATACAAATAGATAATAATTATAAATAATATGTTTTGTAAAAGTAGTCACCTCTGAAAATGTGGCTACATTAATGGAGTTATGGAGGAAGTGGTTTTAAAGTAAAACTGAACGAAATCTGAATTACATTGGGACTCAAATCAGTGGACCACAGTCTGTTGCTATGGCAACATACATTTTGGGTGCCTGCTGGTAATATACCAAACGGCACTCCTGCTCTCTCCGTGCCCTCGCAGTTCTGCTGTGTGTGTGTGTGTGTGTGTGTGTGTGTGTCTGGCTGTGTGTTGCATTGACTCTGGGCTTCCAGTCTCAGTCTCCATTCAGAGAGGGAGCGTTCTCAGCTTCAGTCTGCCTGTCACACAGGTAATACATGCTTTTACTTCATTGGGAGACTGTGTCTATGTTTAGGTACGCTGTTATGTTACATTGTTGATTGTGGATGTAGATACACAGATATGATGCAACCTTTCCATATATCAAAGGCTATCTAACAGCTATTGTGTGTCATTCTCCTGCCAAAGCCAATACAAGGGAGGATACTATGTCATTTGACATCAATCTGTCAGAGATGTGCTGAGACAACCAGACTAGCCTAGTTGTTATCACAGCCAGCTGGCTTTGTGGATGTGACAAGGTCATTTTTTTTGTAGTGCTATTGCTATGTGCTTTGTGTGCATTTTTGTGGATTTGTTCGGAAGATTAAGACTGCATGATGCCTCATTGAACCCAGTGGCCTCAATGTTACTTTTTAAATGTGTCCCTTTCTAAGTGTGTGTCTTTTTTACCCTCCAAAGGAATATGCAAGAAGCCTCTTTTGAATAAAAAGGGAGTAGTCCCATTAGAATTTTCTATCTTGCCATGGACAGCATTACATAAACACACCTGGAGCATATTGTGATTTTTGTGCCATGCAAATTTTTCCCAATATTTTTGAGAAGTCTCAATTTGGAGGTGTTGTCTCACTCAGAAAATAGAACTATTTACACAATCTGACCCCTAGGCTAAGCTTTAGGTGCTGTTTTTTGATGTCTCAACCACTAGTTGTGTTTGGCATTGTACTTTTCAGCTCTATTTTCCATTGTCTATTGGAAGAAAGGGTTTTTGACTGCATGCAATGAAAAAGTGGAATAAGTGGATGTACTGTATATTGTACTAGCTATTGAAAATGGGATTTGGCTGCTTTGAGCTGGTGAGTGGGCAGTTAAGTGTTTCCGGAAGAGTGTGTGTGTGTGTGTGTGTGTGTGTGTGTGTGTGTGTGTGTGTGTGTGTGTGTGTGTGCGCGCCTGCTAGCTTGTTGGATGGATGTGTGGGCGATGTTGAATAGAAAAAGGTCCTGAAACAGCAGCAGTAAAAGCATCACCCAATCCCACATAACCATTGTTAATATGCATTGCAAATGAAGGCTGGTTTGATTAGAACTCTACAGTGCCCCAATGCAATATTTACACTGAGACAGACAGACAGACAGACAGACAGACAGACAGACAGACAGACAGACAGACAGACAGACAAATGTAAGCTTAAAGACCAGTTCAGTAAATTGTCCTTGTTTGGCTTTCAATTTAGGGAAAGATTGATGAAAAAGCTGTATTTCTGCATGAAAACACATCCATTATCACAAATTTAGCTCTTTCTGCAAAATTCACCTACTCTTTGCTCTTAGTAGGTATATGATCCTTTTCCTACAGTACTGTCTGTTTTAGTTTAGTTTTGTTTAGCTCCCACTGCCCACCAGTTTCAGACAGCCAGACAATATTGACAGCTTTTTTCTAAATGTAGACTCTAGTATTATCAGGAAGAGTGTAAATTACAAATTACTTAGGTTTTGATAGAAAAGACTGAATTCAGTATTTCATTTTACGAATGTTAACTATTTGCAAGCTGAAATTGCATTTCAGTGTCACACTTATAAAATAAAATATATTAGATAAAAGAGAGAAAATGCAAAAAACAGATTGGATTTTTACTATGAATTAAAGTGTTCACATTTAGTGTGGCAGTAGCTAAATAATCCAGGTTTCATTTTTAGCACTTGTTGAGGAATGTTGGGTTTCCTTAGCAACAATCACAGCCTTCACCAGCAGCCCCAGCATCCCCGTAGTTATGGCAACAGTTTCAGCTCCATCATACTGGCTTGTATTGCAGGTTTTTTATAACGTGACTCAAAAATACAGTAAAATGAAATTGATGGAAGATAAGATTGTTGTGTTTGATATTGATAAAACCCATGAAAGTTGTCTGAGCTACAGGCCGTCCTCCAGCAACATCCTGCTACACATTCTCACACAGATTGAAACCTGGAAGCTACCCAGTACAACCACAGTGCACTGATGTACTGGAACAGCTGGGGATTTGCTGCATCTGTTTTTCCAGCCAGTCTTGGGATTTAAACCAAATTAATTCCTTAAACTTTCCAACTTTGGTCACTGGTGACTGTGTTGGTGACTGTGTGTGACTGTATGTGTATGTGTCTGCGTTCAGAGCAAGTGTCAGCGAGGATCGTGCAGGAAGTGACGGCAGAGGCAGTTGCGGTACTGAAGGGAGAGCAGGAGACTCAAAGGCTGCCATCAGGTATGCACACACACACACACACACACACACACACACACACACACACACACACACACACACACACACACACACACACACACACTTGTACAAGTGCTTCATTTGTTTTCCATCCAGTGGTCTCAGGGGGCTGTAGCCTGTCCCAGCTTGGCATTGGGCAGGGTACATATTGGATAGGTCGCCAGGCACCAATTCACTTGCACGTCTGGGGAGGAGACCAAAACACCCATTGGTTTTGCTATTTAAATATTGCAGCTAGTCAAACTTCATAAATGGAAAAATGATTACACTCAAACAAGTTAGTTCTGTCATTCAAAACTCCCATTTTGTATCATGGGAAGACAGCATGTTTACAAAGTAAATAATCATTCCCGGTAAGCTGAACCCAGCACAGAGGAGATTGGGGTAGAGGATAACAATCCCCACCCCAATGTGAACCTAGACCTAAAACCTGCAACTGTGCTTGCAGAGAGTGTTACAACAGTGTGTCTTGAGTATTTTGTGTAAGTATGGCAGTTGTCTGCCTGAGCTAACTCAAGCTTTGCTGTATTTGTTCACCTCAGCGAAAGAAGACTTGGGCTGTTTTAGGAAGTTAGTGAGAATAAATGAGGCAGGAACAGACTTTACATAGATTTGGTAAAACAGTATTTTACAAATAACAAAATTAAAGGAAAATTTTAAAGGGATTGTTTTTGTTCCAGAGGAATCGAGGATCTGCATGAAGTCTGGTGAATTGCCTCAAGTGATATCACTTTTGTCAGCTGAAGACTAGAAGTTTGAAAATGTAAACAATCTGGGAAAGTGTTGTCAGCCAACTCCATAACTCATTAGCTGCTGACACAACACACTTTAACTTCTAACTGTTGGTGGCAGACTAGCATTGTCGGTTAACGTAGGCAGCAGGGTTTGACTAGGAATAAGAATGTAGAATACAAAAGATGATGATCTCTGTTCTGCTGCATCAATTTTAATAGTTTTTAAAACTGACCATCGGGGTCCGACAATCTTTACAGTTTAATTCACTGGTAGGTTATGCATAGCATGGCGGGGTTGCAGAGGCTGATTTGCCCTCATTCATCCACATCTTTGATGATGATACTGTTTCTTCAGCGTGGGTCTAGCCCTTACTTGTACCTGTATACAGTGGCTTGAGAAAGTTTACACACCCATGCTAAAGTTGATTGAAAAGAGGAATAAAAAACTTATTTTGGAAATTGAGCTTAATGCCTTAATTTAAAAAAAATTAGGAAAATCCAACCTTTTAAGGACATCAATTTTCTTTGTGAATGAAAAATGTATTGTAAATAAATAAATGTTTTTCCTTAAAATACAGGGAGCATAGATATCCACACCCCTATGTTAAATTCCCTTAGAGGCAGGCAGATTTTTATTTTTAAAGGCCAGTTATTTCATGGATCCAGGATACTATGCATCCTAATAAAGTTCCCTTGGCCTTTGGAATTAAAATAGCACCCCATCATCACATACCCTTCACCATACATAGAGATAGGCATGGAGAACTTTCCATAAGATCATCTCTCAATGCAAATCAAACCAGATATTAAGCTAACTGCAATAACACAATTTGTATTCTTTTTTTCAATCAACTTTAGCATTGGTTTGTAAACTTTCTCAAGCCACTGCAGCTCTTGATTTTAAGTGAATGGCCGCAGATGCTCCGCGTCTTTTACAATATGTGGTTCATATGACTATACAGTTTCTTCCTCTATGTTCCTTCGTAGTTGAAGACACTGCAAATTTGCCTCCCTCTCCTCCCCCCTCACCTGCTGCGGAGCACTTTGGTCCTCTGGAACAAGGTAGGCCAAGAATATGATTGGAGTGTTTTCATAAGAGTATGTCTCTAATGGAGGATAGTGTAGTTTTCTTCCTTTCCATTTAGAAGCCCTGCAGTTTTGTGATCTCCACCACATTGGGGTACTGATGTTGGTTGGCTCTGGGGCTACTCTTTAATCCTCTCCTCTCAGGACATACCACACGTACAGGGGACAAACAACACATTGGTACCCATTCAAGAAACCTGGTCATACCAGAGTTGCGAAAAGCAGGAACATCCATTTATTTTTTTAATTCTGCTTCCTCCTTATCATACACCTAGAACAGATACAATTTGTATCTTCATAGTCATCACCATTTATCTCTAAAAGAAAGAAGTGCTCACATGCATGACCACCTTGTTACAAGTGCCCTCTTTTTTTTATTTCCCTTTCTAACATCCACACCTCATCTTCCCACACACTAATATGACAGCCAATTTACTGTAGGTAACCCTTCGACTTCTTGTTGTTTGTCTTTTTGGTTGAATTATTTCTTTTTGCATATCTGATCATGGTGTTGTTGTTTTCCTGTGATTGTCCCATGTCAGTCTTTTTTTGTGTGTTTTTTTGTGGGTGTATATGGCTATCGCTACAGATCAGACTTTTAGCTCTATAAACATTACTTGAAGACATAACTGCTCTCAAGCTAAAGCCAAAGACTGAAGCTAATTAACTATTAATTATAATAAATCCACTGCAAACTCTACAAACGCAGTGTAGATTAACTTAATCATCTGTGTGTGTGTGTGTGTGTGTGTGTGTGTGTGTGTGTGTGTGTGCATGTGTGTGTGTGTGTGTGTGTGTGTGTGTGTGTGTTTGCATCTATTACAATATGTAATACATTACTTTATACTGTTATTTTTTAACTTTGTGACACACTTTTATTCTTTATCTTTGACTTCTAAATTTCTTTTTAAGCAATGCAGTGATTTTTGTGCAGCTGCCTGCAAGAAATGGTTGTACAGTGTAGATCTTCAGTCTGCTTCATGCTTGGCCTGTGTCTTCATGTCTGCTCAGTCTGCATTCTGGCTGGAATGTAATGAGGAGAGTCTGTAGGTGGGTCAGCCATGCACCAAATACAGATGGTCAGTTGTGGTAACATTGTTTTTGTGGACAGTACAGTATAACAAGTATGGAGTGATTTGAGGTCATAGGAGTTTCCTACAGAAGGTTACAGTGTTGGTTACAGGTTATAGGGTGTGTGTTCTTGACCAAAAAGAGTGGTCAGAGGTTTAGTTATTTGGGATGTTGTCGGGGCCATGATACAAAACTTGTACTGAAAGGCTCATTCATCTCAAGAACTTAGGTATGGTGTTCTTTTAAGAGGACTTACCCTTTGTTGTAAAATGAAGGTTAGATGGTGTGTTTGACTCGATCCTGAGATTTGTAAATATATAAAGGTTTGCATGTGTAGTGGTAGTTGCAAAACACATGTAACTACAACTACTGCTGTATTAGTCTTATAACTATTGTTATTAGTGTTTGTGTCATTTGTCTGTTATTTAATTTTTCATACATGAAGCAGTTTGTAGTGTAATCCTCCGCCAACGTTGCCAAACGATGCAATATACTAATTTTGTTTGTCCCAGATTATGGCTGGCCCCCAAAGCTTTGTCACCTTTGAGTTGCTTGTTAATGTCTCCTTGTCAACGTCCTGTGTGTTGTGTTTTTTCTTGCTTTCGATCAAGCTTTGTCTTCTTCTTGCATCCCCCTCTCTGGTGACCCTCTCTGTTTTTGTTGGCCATTTTAGATTTGTCTTCTTCTTCTTATTATTTTCTCGTCATTATTTTTTCCCCCTCAAGCTTTATCTCCCTTTTCACTGCAAACAATGTCCATCTTAAGAAGTAACTTGAGGATTTATGTAGTGAAGAACATGATAATTGTTTAAAATTCCTAAATATTTAAGGACCACAGCTGGCCCCAGTTAAACTGCTAATTTAGTATGACCTCCTGTTCAATCAAGTATCTTCTCTCGCTCTAAATTCCAACTGAGGACGTCAGCCAAAACAATGAAAAGTTCATGAATTGTTCCAATGATCCGACTAAAACATACAACAAAAAGTTACGATACTATCCTTCCATGACATGTTTCTCTTCTATTTTCTTTAACTTCTGCATATCAACAGATGCCAAAACGCTAGAAACCTTAATACACATAGAAAATGGCTATGGTGTAGTTAATGTTGAATATTTTTTCCAAAACTGTGAAAGGTGTTAATTTGTGTAATTTTTTAGTTTAAAAAATCCTAATAGAAACAAGTTAAAATAATGTGTGCAAAGATTTATTTTTGTTCATTCTTTTTTACCTAAATTGCAAAACCCCTGTTCACTTAGCATCCTATCAATGTTTTAAAAAAAACAACATAGATTTGACAATATTATGTCAAATCCAATTTAAGATGGACATTCTTTGGTGTGTTCTCCATTTTTTGTTTACTTCTTCCTTTCCTTCTTTCCTATCTTTTTCTTCATCTTCGCTCTCTCTTTCAGTCCGTGTGACCAGATTTCCCTGCAGTTCTTCTCCTTGTGTCTGTCTTGTTTGTAGATGTAGGGGATGAGGAGGAGGCAGGCCCTCTCCGTCGCTTCCAAAATTCTCGGGAGAGGTGCAAGTTCCTCGCCCCCTCCATCTCAGTTTCCGTGCCCGAGGACGACCCCTACCACTCCGACGAGGAGTACTATGAGCACCCATTGTTCAGCCCAGAGTGGACGCACTCGGGCTCTCGCCCCACAGGGCAGGCCGTGGCCTTTAGACAGATTGAAGGTGAACCACGCATGGTTCCTCTTTGCCATTTCCCCCCTCCATTCCTCTCTCTCTCACTCTGTTTCTCTCCTTTCTCTTTTTTTAACACCAAATTCCTCTCCTTCTGTGATTTGACCTCCTCCCTCCATCCCTCCCGTCCTTCCCGTCCTTCCGTCTCTCCGTCCGTCAGTTCGTCTCTTCGTCTCTTCGTCAGTCCTTGTTTGTGTGTTTGTGTGTCCTTGTGATGTTCGCTCAAACTGAGCAATTTCATATTTGTTTAATAGTCATATTTCTTTTTTTTCCTCCATTTATTTCACCCAAAGCCATTGCTACCTGTGGTTGCCGTGCTGTTAAGTCCAACGCATAGCAGTGATGTCTCTAAAGTAGGATTTACTCAATGGACATAATACACAACATCTCTCATCAGTAAGACCACATGGCCACCACGGTTTACTTTTGCAGTAAGAAGTAAGGTCCAAATGACTTTCATAAATATCTCAGAGATACGGTGCATGATTGATTACCTCGGTGCGCATTCCTCCAAACCAATCATCTCCCAGAGTTCCTCAAGATGACCCCTCACCCGCTTAATTATGCCGTACCAGTTCAAACCCCCTAAACTTGACCTAAGCTACTCTCACACATTTACTGTGGCAACACGAAAGACTTTCAGCTCCACACACTCGCAAACACTTATACTACATATAAACTTCCTCTTTTATTATCTTTAGAAAAACAAGATAGAGGCACATAACATAGCCTTTTATGATATCTAACCATCAAAATAATTCCTTTGGCTGGGCAGCTACTAGAGACAATAACTTCATTTTCTACCTCTGCTTTCTCCCAAAACATACCCAGATAGACCTTAACTCCTGTAATACATCTCGCTAGTGTAGCATGTTTAAGTAAGACTAACACCATTCATAACATTGATGTGGTTGGGGAAAAAAGTATTGTCCAATCTCTAAATGGCTATCCATCTATGTCTTTTTTAAAATCTTGTAACTATGTCACAGGCAGAAACATTTGGCTGCAAAGCAGCTGAATTGAATTTTTGTAACGTTCACGAGAGCTTAAAATGTTATGCAGAAATGTCTGCTGAAGACCAAAGCTGCACGCCCTCACGTTAACCATTACTCAGGTAAAAATACCATCTGTGCAATGTCGAGAATCTGCTTTTTACTGTAATGGACTGCAGCTCTTCAAGGTTCCCATTTGTAGAGTGCCAGGGATTTCAGAAGTGCTCTGAACGGAAGTGCTTCTACAATAAAGCAATGTTAGGCCAGTGTTACAGTGTGAAGTGTTACAACTAAATTTATGTTTCCATTTTCCTTAAACAACCTCAGTCATCAATGATGGTAGGTCAGTCTGTGTTGAAGGCATGGTGTGTGCAAGACAAAGAGAGACATGGAAGTGCAAATATTATTTACAAAACTAATTCCTGAATATACATTAAAGCGTAACTATCTGCACTGACATGCAGCAAAGGGCCGCAGGTCAGATTTTACCCCGGGCAGGACTGGGTGAGCTAGAGGTCGTCCCCTAATTATGCTTTTAAATGAAAGTTTGAAAAGACCCTAGGTTGCATTTTGGCAAGAGTTGCGCTTTAAATACTGAGAAGAAAAAAGATAGATATTAGACATTATTAGATATTGATAGACGTTAACCAATATATCTTTATAATATCCTTGCATACTGGGTACACTAAGCACCCAAAAAAGAAAATAATACAAACAGAATGAAAAACTACCCACACACAACACTTTGTACTATATGTGTAATGTACCTATATGTGTGAACAGACATACACATTAGGTCATGTTTTCCCAGAGCTGAAATGTCCCATCATAAGTTGTGTTTTCACATAACCCAAGTCTGTGTTGCCTGTAGTCTTAATGTGTCCCCCTCTCACCCTGTTTTTGAGAAGAAGAGACCGTGGAGGCTCTTACAGCTGAATACGAGGAGGAGGTGGAAGAGGAGGAGGAGGAGGAGGAGGAGGAGAGTACAGAGGCAGCAGAGTCCGAAGCAGCTCTTGATGAGCAGCAGTGGAGCGGGGAAGAGCCCGAGCTGGACAGCCCCCAAGCTGAGTCCTTAGAGCAGGTGGAGGTTTCCATAGACGAGGCACAGGATCTAGATCTAGAGCCAGCCGAAGCAGCCAGTGCTGCTGCAGAAAGCTCTATGGACAGAGAGGAGGAGGATTCAGAGGGTGGGGAGAGCCCTGAGACAGGTGTGTCCTGCCTTCTGCTCTCCCTACCTGCATGTTACTGTATTGTCCACTGTATAAGAACGCCAGATGTGTCAAAAGGAACCCATAAGCACATAACATATCCTCCCTGCTGCATATAATCCTCCCTGCGCTCTGCTGTGGCTGCAAGGCAACACAGGCTTGTTGGTGAAAAGAGTCACTTTCTTTTAACTTAACCTGGTTTTATTGTGTGCTATCTTTGCGCTTGTATTTTCTTTTTCTTGCTGTGTTTTCGGGGCCGGCTGTTTCGTATTGGTATGATGAAGTGAAATGTTACTGAATGTAACAGTGCTTTTTTTTAAAACCAGCTATAAGCTTACAGGTTCTCGTTGTGTTTACACATGGCTTGGTGCTGGTATGCCAGTGCAGTGCACTTTTTGGAACCATAAATCATACTTACTAAACATGAGTCACTCATTATTATCATGATTCTGTGTACATAATTTGCAGGGTTGTGTTGGCTGTCTCACGTTGTGGTATAGTTGTCCAAAATGTCATTAAGTGCATTATGGTATTTGGAAAATTCCCATTCATTTGTTTTTTTGTATTTGTTGTGGTCACTATTAGTGACAACGTATGGCATTTCTCTGTCATTCACCGGCAAGGTTATTCTGTATTTGTGCCAATATTCTTTGGATTACAATGGCATATTAAAGTCATTGTTAAGAGACAAAATTAATTTAATGTTAATGAAACTATGTGATTTCAACTGATGAAGTTCTCATAATTTCATGTCATTGTCCTTGACAAAGAATGACAGAAATGCTATTCTATTTGTATCTGATGTTTTGAAGAGTCGCATGGATATCCTTACTATCTATTATTGCTTGTTTCCCATAAATCAGCATTACAGTTGCCTAATGCCGGTTCCGTCACATACCATCTCATAATCTCATCCATCTGTGACTTGGTGGGCCCCATAATCTCGCCATACTTCTTCAGTGATGGCTGTATCATTGTGCTGTAAGTTTCTGAGGAAAGCTTTGCCTGTTTCTGTGATAACGGCTTTCTAAGTCCTTAGCTTACAAATATCTCACTCACAGCATGCCAAAGCATTACTTTTCTATGTTGATCAAAACAGACAATTTACAGATGTCATTTCAGCTTTGAAGATGGACTCAGACAAGCAGGCAAGTGAGAAAAGTGGTTCCATGAGCCCCGACAGTATTGGATTAGAGAAACGACCGGAGGAGTTTTTTGAGCCCCAGATGCAAGGCTTCTTTGCTGGTGAACGAGTTGTACCAGAGAGCCCTACCATGGATGTACCAGAGAGCCCAACCATGGATATGCCATCCTTTGTACTTCCGAATGTTCAAAACCAAGCCAAAGAATCAGCGAGATCCCTCACACTTCAACCTGCATTTGGCGAGCCAATCACAGTGTCAGAGAAACAGCCATCAGTGGAGGTGGTGGACATCAGCAGCATCGGTGCTCCCTCTCTTCCCTCACCACTGGGAAACAAAGTTCAAGGAGAAGACTTAACAAGGGCTGCTCCAGACAGATCTGACATGTCAGCATATTTTGAAACCTCAGCCATTGAGGTTGATGAAGCTCCCCAATGTAAGGGTGAGGGTTATTATGAACTGAGCAGATCTGGTGAAGAGAAGAGTCAAGTTGATGCCAGGTCTCAGGAGATCAGCTACAGCACCATTGCTGAAGCTCAGGATAAAATAGAAACTAAAGAAAGTGAAGCAGCAGACACTAAACTGTTCGCAGTTCCTGACAGGAGTAATGAATGCAGGCTTTCCCCGGGTAAATTGGCCTTAGAGCAGAGGAGCTACTCACTTAACATCACCATTGGAGCAATGGATCAGAGTGGCCAAGGCAGACCTAGAAACTTCTCTCCACTGGCCACAGATATCATGTCACACACTAGTGGAAGTCTAGATGAGTTAGCAGACTACCTCCCAGTCACTACACCTTCCATGGATAAGCCTCCATCCTTGCCCCCCCTGATCCTGGAGACTGCGGCTTCCATCACTTCAGATTCCTCATCTCCCCCACGGACCACTGAGCCACTTTCAAAGCCCACTCCTGAACTGGAGTTGGTAGAATCACCAGAGCACCTTAAGAACACCTATAAAAATGGCACAGTAATGGCGCAAGATTTGCCTGAGATGCTGGACCTTGCTGGTACCCGTTCCAGACTGGAGTCAGAAAACAATGACCCAGAAATCAGCCAGAGAAAGTCAATTCCAACTGATTTCCCAGCATTCGCCGATGACCCACTGGCTAGCCTCGTTTCAGGGGAACTAAGTCCTGGGGCCAGAAAGAGTGACAGCCAGCTGGAAGAGATGGGCTATTGTGTGTTTAGTGAATATTCAGGACCCATGCCATCACCTGCAGATGTATTCAGCCCTACAAACATTTCTGCACAGGTCTTCACCCACTCTGTCCTGCAGGAGAAAGTGGCTGAGGAAGCTAGAAAGTTAGCAGTCAGGGACACATCTGTGGAGGGAAAGAGCCAGCCATCAGGAGTTGCTGATGTCACTGAAGCGAAAGACCAGAAGCAAGTAGAAAGAAAAGATTCTGGTGAAGAAAAGGGCAAGGAGGTTGTAAATGAACAGTCAAAAATATCTATAAGTGAGATGCCACCTGCTCAGCCAAGTGAGTTCTTTGTGACACCAACGGTCACTGTGACTCTAGAAGAAGGCGGGAGGTCCGTGAGTGAGACTGAACGACAAGCCAGTGGCGAGGGCTCAGTGTCAGAAACCGAGATTGCTGACTATGAGCGGCAGATCCGCAAATTGGAGATGGAGGACAGGCCTCTCAGTATGGAGGAGGAAAGAGAACTGCAGGAGCTTAGGGAGAAAGTGAAGTTGGTGCACCAGGAGGCCTATGAAGAAGTTGATGCCGAAGATGTGTACCAGCTGACCGGCATGGCCAAGGACCGGATTGCCAGGCCTGTCAAAACTTCACCTACTTCGTCTGTGGAGAGCAACATTGATGATGACAAGCTGCTGTCTCCTGTGCTCTCACCTTCAAAGCTTAAAGAAAGAGAAGTGTATGGTTCCCCCAAAAGAACAGTTTCACCTGTGGTAGGAATAGACAAAGAGAAAGAAGAATCAGAAAGAAAGATGAGGGAAGAGCAAGAGAAGGAAGCAGCTGAGAAGAAATTGAAACAAGAGAAAGAAGAGGCAGAGAGGAAAATCAGGGAAGAGGCAGAAAAGAAAGAAAAGGAAATGAAAGAGAGGGAAAAGAAAGAGAAAGAAGAGGCAGAGCGACTACTTAGGGAAGAAAAAGAAAGGAAGGAGAAAGAACGGGAAGAGCATGAGATTAAAGTAAAGGAGAAAGAGGAGAGAGAGAGGAAGGAGAAAGAAGAAAGAGAGAAGAAGGAACAAGAAGAGAGGGAAAAGATGGAGCAAGAGGAGAAAGAAAGGAAAGAGGAGAGAGAGAGGAAAGACAGAGAGGAAAAACAAAGAATAGCGGAAGAGTTGAGAGCAAAGGAAGAGAAAGAAAAGATGGAGAAGGAACAAAAAGAGAAGGAGGAGAAAGAGAAGAGAGAAAAGGAGGAGAAAGAGAAGAGAGAAAAGGAGGAGAAAGAGAAGAGAGAAAATAAATTGAAAGAGGAGAAAGTGGCTGAGATGGACAAAAAGGTTGTAGACAAACCTGAGGAAATAACAACCACGAAGCCTGGGGAGAAAGAAGCAGAAAACCCTGTGGAGGCTGAAAGGGGGCAAGCGGAAGTTGAGGAAGATGTGTTAGAGAAAGCAGGGGCAGAAGCAGCAGTGGTAAAGGAGATCCCAGAGACTCGTGCTGCCATCGAATCAGTGGTGACAGTTGAAGACGATTTTATCACTGTGGTCCAGACTATTGATGAAGCAGAGGAGCCGGGACACAGCGTTCGTTTCTCTGGTCCACCTGAGGTTGAATCCCTTGGTGTTGCTGCACAAAAAGAGGAAGAGGAGGAAGAGGAGGAGTCTTTGGAGTTGGCCCAAGAAGCAGACATCGAGGCTGCAAGTCTAGAGGAGGTGGTAGATGTTCCTGAGAGCACTGCCTCCCCTGAGAAGGAGGCACAAAACGTAGAAAGTGAAGGACCGACAGAGAGCTACGATAGAGATGAAACCACAATGGACGACTCCATCTTGGACAGCTCCTGGATTGACACACAAGGTGAGATCTTTTTAATGGTTTGTTCCTTCATATTGCTGTTTTTCCCCTTCCTTGCCTCTTCTTCAAATAAACACACTTTAATGTCCTGCTTTGCAACACTGCAGATGATGATAAGAGTATGGCGACTGAACAGATTGAGCCTTTGCCCAAAATGTCCAGCCCAGTCAAAAAGCCTGATGTGGTCAAGACCAAGCAAACACAAAAGAAGAAGATGGAGAACCAGGAAAAGCCAGTCAAACCACAGACCAAGGGAGGGAGGGCTAAAGGCCGAATCTCCACACCAGAACGCAAACCTTTCCGCAAAGAACCTGTCTACATCCCCAGAGAGGAAACCAAGAAGAAAAAAGGTCCTCATCATTTATTTTCCTTTTGAATGGTTAAACTGTTCCTTGTAAAAGTAGTAGTGACTTATACATGCTGTTATAGGTTATCACTAACCATATATCTTACTGCTCAAACTGTAGGGCTTGGATATTATTATGCACTAATTTTCCTGTCCGTTCATTAAAGTTATTTAAAGAACTGGCTTGACTACATTATGTGTCGAAATTGGGCTCTCTGCTGTTCTGATTCACTGACAACAGTGTCTTGTGATTTATCGCTTAACTATACAACTGTTTGTGTCAAAACAGTTTGCGATCTCATAATAACTCAATGACACATTTTGAGTCAGCAATTTTTTAGTATAGCTCAACAAATGCAACAACTGAAAAGAATTTTTTGGGAATGTTTGTCCTGTAGCATTCCATATATCAACATAGTTCAGTGTCTTTCTCTGCTTTTTGTTGTCTCTTCTTTTGTCAATGGCCCTGTTTCCTCTGGTAGCTGTCGTAAGGAAGGCCGAGCTTACCAAAAAAATGGAGATTCAGAGTCAATCCCCATCCAAGAGGAGTTTGATGAAAACAGCCGTCCGCCACACCCGCCCCACCCAGCACCACTCCTGTCCTAGAAGGAGACCCACAGGTGACACATTGCCTTGGTCTGTTACACAACTATTGTGTTCCCAGCGACCAATTCAACACCACTGTCAGCTTCAATTTGGTTTTGGCATCCATTTTGTTTTGTTGGTTACCATGGTTTGCTTTTGTCATGTGTGTTTTGTTTTTGATCACAATAAAAAATTGACTGCCATATATGTTTCAGTTGCCTTCATTTGATTTTGTGCACATCCTGTTTGTTTTTTTAAGAGCATCTTAGCACGCATGTTCTCGGTGAGCTGATGTTGGCTTTGTCCGTTTTATTTAATGGTTGTCCTTTAGGTGTGAAAAACCTATAGAATGTTCCTGACCTCCCTGGCATTTTTCAACCTTTGGTTGCCAAACAACTAGTAATCCATGGTTTTGTTCTATAGAGCGGATACCATAAAGACTCTGACCCACGGGCAGTTTGCACTTCATTTTCCCCTGAAGGGCTGAATTCTGTGTCACTGATGATGAAAGCTCAGTATCCTGCTGCACTGCCCCAATTAGATTATTTTTCAGGGTCGCCTTACATAACACAAAATCCCCCATTCTGTCTGATATCTTGCCAAATCTTTGCAGAACAGAGCTCTCAAGAGGGGAAGCAACCCGCTCCCACAGAACATGCGATGTGTCATATAGCTCACCATGCCATGTTTGGGAACACAAAGTTTTATTTATATGTCTGTATTTATGAGAACCAAAAATGCTCACAGGGATACAAAATATGATAATAATACTTTCAAAGATGGCCATTTTAAAGGTTCTTACTACTTCCCCTTAAGTCTATGACGGTCAAAACATGTATGTGTGTTCTAATATTCCTGTAATTCTGTTTCTGTCTCTCTCTCAGAGGCGCTACCAGACAGTCGTCAGCCTCTCAGTGTTGCCAAACAGTCTCGAGCATCGGTGAGTGTACTCCATCAGCCATAACAATGGCATGACCTCTGGCTCAGAAATCACTCTGAGAAATACCATATCGAAGCTTTACTGGCAGACTGAATTGCGAAGTAGGTTTGCAGTAGGGCGAATAAATAAACATCAATCAGGACAAACTGAAACTGAAGATAGAAAACAAAATGTTTTGCTAAACAGCAGTTACTGATTGTTTTGTCTCTTAAAAACTGCACTCTCCAAAATTATATCTATTGTCACAAATCTTTTTGTTGGCCGAAATGTTTCTAAACATGAGCATGCTGTGCACAATTTACTGACATTGTATTACAGTATGCAATTAATGCATTATAAAGTCCAAACTGATTTCAAATCTTTACATCTTGCCACTAATATGAAACTAATGTACAAGTTGACTCGTGCATCTTTAATGCTGACTCTGAAACAATAAACAACACATTAATTAGGCAGAATAATTATCATTAGAATTGAGACTTATTAAAAAGCTGATACATATTTTCTCCTGTGACTTCCAGAACAACCTAATCATCTGTTTAGATAAACACATTAAATACTGTTTAAGCGAATGCTGTCTCTCCCTCTGTCTATCTAAACCTTAATCACTGCATGAATAACAGTTTTCATTTCTGTATTAACACCGTTTGTTTTCCTTTGTATTTCATTTTTTTTAAATGGTTACGTTGCTTTTGCGCAAAGGTATTATTTTATATGTATTGTTGCATTGTTTAATGGGTTTTTGTAGCACAAGGCAGATCCATTTAGAGCATTTCTTTACTGAGTGGGTGTTGAATTATCTTGTGACATTTCTCCAACGGCTGTGGTCGTGACTCCATTTCTCTCCTCCACCATGGTAATGACAGTTATGGTGTCTAATATAACGCAGTTTCTGCTTTCCTTAAATGTCATGTCATTACAGCATACTTTAAGTGTGCTCTGAGCCCACTTTTGTTTTATTCTTTTTTAATTTACACACGTTTTCCAGTTCATCCATGTTACCATGGTCTGCAGTGTAACATGAAATCTTGTATGAGCATAATAAGCAATATTCTTCAAATTCTTATTTTTTGTTTGCCATTTTGATGTCATATAATTCTTAACAGACATGTTCACAATGAATCTGCATGAATGGATGTTGTGATGGGCTAGTATAAAATTCAAACACACAAGATCTGATGCTAATACCTCATCCCTCATCAAACAAAGGATACATGAGATCTTGACAATGCATGTTATTTTCACCCCTCTTTTTGTCACCCTGTGTCCGGTATTTTGGTGCCATGCTATACTCACCCACCGGGCGTCATCGTTGTACCATCTCAGTGCCATGCCCATCGTTTGCCACTAACAAAGATCCCCACCTCCATATCCAGAGTGGCTGCCTCATTAGATAGACCTCGCCCATCCTCAGCAGAGCCTCAAGGCTTCCCAGTATTACAGGGACTCATATCCAAGGTAGGTAAATGGTAGAGTGGAACTGGTGCTGCAGAGGTTCCGAAAAGAACATAAAAACATCTATATATTTTTACAACATGTTTCCACCTAAACCTGTTTTTTCACCTTTTATTTTAAAAAAGGAAAGAAAAAAAAATTGTCCTAAGGATCTACTTCCTGTCTCTGGTGTTGGTTTCCCAACAGGACGGTGGGTCATGGAGCCCAGAAAAGGGGTCCTCTGTGCCGCGGCATGCCTCCATTCTGAGTCGCCGTGTATACCATGACCATGAGGAGAGCTCCACCTCCATCACCAGCTCCGGCTCCACGGCTCCTCGCAGACCCACATGTAAGTTACAGTTCATCTTATCAATTTACAGAAAGTATCGGTATTTGGTAAAACCATCACCAAGATGTATCAGCCTCCAGTATGAGCCACAGCAAATTGATTACCAATATGAAAGCAAATACTGTACTAATGCTGATAATTGATTCCTTAAATTTGACTAAAGAGAGCTCACATCCTGCCCACCCTTTCTAGCTAGCCTCTGTTCAAGCTTTTTTTTTTTAACTCAATGAGTTTCTTTCATCTGTCTTTCTGAGAAGCTAAAACACATTCCTTGGTATTGTGCAGGTATCTACTACTCTACCAGAAAATAGTAGAACATATTTTTTAGCAGTAAATAAGACACTGTATGCTGTATTCTCCTTCTCTCTCCAGTACTCTTTCACCGTCTCTATGTAGCTATATGCAAAAGTAATTTTGTGTTCTGTTCATAGTTGCCTTCAGCACAGATAAAGTTGAATGAATTCGGAATTGGACATCCAAGAATGCCTGAATGTAATTTTCTTCTTTCTTCACCCCCCCTCCCCCCATTACCCCCTTCTTAATCTGAAACATTTCCTCTTTTGCCTCCTTTAGCATTTCGCACAGAGATGAGGGCAGAGCATAGGACAGGACGAGCCCCTAGCATGACTGGTAAGTGGCATTATTTATACTTCTGTCACTACGGTCGCTGTATTGGATTACATTAAATTGTATAAGCCCAACTTAATTAACTAGTAACTCAGTGTATGGATAACATTTTTCAGTGTCATGAAAGACTGGTGGTCTGAGAAATGACTTTTAAAAACCTAAAATCTCAGCATCTGAAGTAACTGACTCTTTAACTCTGATTTCCCATTCGAGACATTGACATTACTAACATTTCCAATAGTTTATAAAACAACACCTCCTCAGCTATAACTTTTATCCTTATATTCCTTCCCACCACTTACAGAATCAGTGCGCTCCCGTTCGGCTCGCAGTGGCCACTCCACCCCCCGCACATCTGGCTCCACAGCCATCACTCCAGGAACCCCTCCCAGCTACTCGGCATCCTCAAGGACCCCTGGAACCCCACGCTCCCTCAGCTTGATTTCCCAGGAAAGGAAGGTGGCAGTGGTCCGCACCCCACCCAAGTCACCTGCAACCACGCCCAAGCAGCTCCGCATCATCAACCAGCCACTGCCTGACTTCAAGAACGTCAGGTCCAAGATTGGCTCCACAGAGAATATCAAGTACCAGCCCAAAGGAGGACAGGTGATGCTCTTCTCCCTCACCTCCCTTTTTTTTTTGTTAAAAAAATATATATTTAGTTTTTCTATTTGTCTTTGTTTTAATAATGATCTCAGAGATGGTTATTGTCTTCAAGAAGTCAATTTTTGTTAGTTCATGTAACACAAAAATGAAAAAAATTATCACTACCCCTTCTGTCCATATAAATGTAGATAAATAACTGCATACAAAGAAACTTTTTAAATAACTCCTACCAGAATATGCCCTGAGGCCTGAACTATGAGTCAAGAACAATATGCCCTGGATTTCTTTCAGTTACCCGGCTTCACTAACCCTAACAACTGCAGTCCTGCATTAACTGTGTCATGACAGTTGTTCAAAACTACTGTGAGGGGAAAAAAAGTATTGGATCCCCTGCTGATTTTGTACATTTGCCCACTGACAAATAAATGATCAGTCTATAATTTTAATGGTAGATTTATTTGAACAGTGAGAGACAGAATAACAAAAAAATACAGACGCATGTTAACGCATGTCAAAAATGGTATGAATTGATTTGCATTTTGATGAGGGAAATATGTATTTGACCTCTCTGCAAAACATGACTTAGTACTTGATGACAAAACGATTGTTGGTAGTCACAGAGGTCAGACGTTACTTGTAGTTGGACACCAGGTTTGCCCACATCTCAGGAGGGATTTTGTCCCACTCCTCTTTGCACATCTTCTCCAAGTCATTAAGGTTTCAAGACTGATGTTTGGCAACTCTAACCTTCAGCTCCCTCTATGGGATTAAGGTCTGGAGACCGGCTAGGCCACTCCATGACCTTAATGTGCTTCTTTTTGAGCCACTCCTTTGTTGCCTTGGCCGTGTGTTTTGGGTCATTATCATGCTGGAATACCCATCCACGACCCATTTTCAATGCCCTGGCTGAGGGAAGGATGTTCTCACCCAAGATTTGATGGTACATGGCCCCGGTGAAGTTGTCCTGTCCCATTAGCAGAAAAACACCCCCAAAGCATAATGTTTCAACCTCCATGTTTGACGGTGGGGATGGTGTTCTTGGGGTCATAGGAAGCATTCCTCCTCCTCCAAACACGGCGAGTTGAGTTGATGCCAAAGAGCTCCATTTTGGTCTCATCTGACCACAACACTTTCACCCAGTTGTTCTCTGAATCATTCAGATGTTCATAGGCAAACTTCAGACGGCCATGTATATGTGCTTTCTTGAGCAGGGGGACCATGCAGGTGCTGCAGGATTTCAGTCCTTCACGGCGTAGTGTGTTACCAATTGTTTTCTTGGTGACTATGGTCCCAGCTGCCTTGAGATCATTGACAAGATCCTCCCGTGTAGTTCTGGGATGATTCCTCACTCTTCTCATGATCATTGCAACTCCATGAGGGGAGATCTTGCATGGAGCCCCAGGCCGAGGGAGATTGACAATTTCTTTGTGTTTCTTCCATTTGCGAATAATCGCATCAACTGTTGTCACCTTCTCACCAAGCTGCTTGGCAATGGTCTTGGAGTCCATTCCAGACTTGTGTAGGTCTACAATCTTGTCCCTGACATCCTTGGAGAGCTCTTTGGTCTCGGCCATGGTGGAGAGTTTGGAATATGATTGATTGATTGCGTCTATGGACAGGTGTCTTTTTTATACAGGTAACCAGCTGAGTTTAGGAGCACTCCCTTTCAGAGTGTGCTCCTAATCTCAGCTCGTTACCTGTATAAAAGACACCTGGGAGCCAGAAATCTTTCTGATTGAGAGGGGGTCAAATACTTATTTCCCTCATTTTTGACATGCATTTTTCTGGATTTTCTTGTTGTTATTTTGTCTCTCACTGTTCAAATAAATCTACCATGAAAATTATAGACTGATCATTTCTCTCACGTTCAAAATTAGCAGGGGATCAAATACTTTTTTCCCAATCCAGCGGCGCTAGTTCACATAAAAGTGGCATTGTTTGCACAGCACGACCAATTGAAAACATCTACCAGAGCCGCACATTTTACATAAGAAGAGATATGAGAAATGAAGAACAAAGACACGGTTTTACAGGCAAAACGCAAAACAGCTGTAAATGCATAAATCACAACACTTACAGTATCAATATCACTTCCCCATCAGTCAGGTCCAAGATCTGACCATAATTACACTTGTCCTTTCCATAAACTGCCATTGCTTTAACCAATTATTTCAGTTACTACCCTGGCAGTGGTAAACGATTGTGAGAGCAAATAAGAAATATAAAAATATAATTCAAATTGATGCACACATTGGAAACACACGGCTCAAGAAGCCGACAAATATATTGGGCCGGCCTCTAGCTCACCCAGTAAGAGTATTCGCCCTATGTTGGCTGAGTCCTGCAGCGGCCTGGGTTCGAATCCGGTTTCAAAATTAATAAAGGGAAAGCCCCAAAAAAAAAATCTATGTCTTACATAAAGGTACCCATCGGGGAATGTTAACGGGGTTGTCGGTCTCTAAGTGTTTTAACTTTTCTGAGTGCACCTCTCTCTCTCTCTCTCTCTCTTTCTCTCTGTCTCTCTCTCTCTCTCTCTCTCTCTCTCTCTCTCTCTCTCTCTCTCTCTCTCTGCGCATCAAGCTCCACCAGCTCTTCTAAGAACGTTGACGCCGTTATCAACCGAGTATTGATTGGTCAATACACGGTGCTGTTACACGGGTTGATCTCTAATCTCCAACATAACCTGCTCTTGACCAGGTTAGATGTTCAGCATAAGTTACCACGGCGATTGAACCCGGTAACAACTGATCCACCGTAGTGACACAGAAAACCCTGGGTTGAACCTGAAGTTACCTTGTTAACACCAAATCTTGCTTCGTAGTATAGGCCTCTGGACAAGTCCTTGAACCATAAAGTAAAAGCACAGGGTTAAGTGGAAATAAAAGAAACAGAGAGACAACAACCTTACCATGTACCTTATCTATATATAAAGAAAAAAATCTGTAAATATATACCATTGGTATTAGGGCTGAACGATATTGTGTTTTTGCATCAATATCGCGATGTGCTCATGCGCAATAGTTACATCGCAGGACGTTACGATGTTGACGCTAAAACTTTTTTGCTGCTTGATAGAAAAGTAAACTTCCACCGTTCTCCTTTTACATGATTATTACTGGTTGACCCTTCCCCTTTAAGACAGGTAGCCATGTGGGGAACGTGTGTATGTGACGTTAGTCCGATGGGGTTTGTTAGAAAACCACAACCATGACATTTTTGTCTAACATCTTCTGGCTTTTTCTTTGGCCTTATGTTTATTTCCCATGGCCCGTCTCTCTTTCCTCTCCACACTCATTATTTTTTAGTCTCTTTGCTACCTCTTTCCACTGGTAGTCCCTAAATCATCCTGCTGAAAGGATGATGTGTTGTGGAGGAGGAAAAAAATATTTTCTCAAACCATTTTTGACAGATGATTTTACGCAGAATGTGCTTTGATTAAACTTAAATAAGTTAAAGAAATCTATAAACCTTTGCAGATTTTTCTTAACTTTTACAGAAAGAAATACCAATATTTCCAGGCCTTAAAAACTTGGATGGATATTACTTTAGATATATGGAATGACATTTTGCTTTTGACATTTGATACTAAAATTGATATAAATAATACCAATACTCAGCAGAAATTATTTAACCAAAGATTTCAAATGGCACAGTGGCTTGCATAAGTTTAAACACCCATGCTAAAGTTGATTAAAAAGAGGAATAAAAAAAAGATTCATCTAAATGCTGGGGGGTCATTTTAATTCCAAAAGCAAAGGGAACTTTATCAGGATGCATAGTATCCTGGATCCATGAAATAACTGGCCTTTAAAAATAAAGATCTGCCTGCCTCTATGGGAATTTAACATAGGGGTGTGTATACTTATGCCCCCTGTATTTTAAAGGAAGAACATTTATTTATTTACAATACATTATTCATTCACAAAGAAAATTTGTGTCCTTAAAAGGTTGGATTTTCCCAAATCTTTTGAATTAAGGCTTTAAGATCAATTTCCAAAAGATGTTTTTTTATACCTCTTTTTAATCAACTTTATCATGGCTGTGTAAACTTATGCCAGATAAAGGATAAAGCAGATTTAACATGATTCTGATAAAACACCCAAATGTACCAATGTGCCTAATTTCTCTGGCTGTATTGTCATCCATGGATCAAAAACATGGATTATTAGGATAAAAGTTGAGATGGAGATTGTTTTTAAGAATCATTTGCCACAATATTGACAAGATCTCAAGTCAAAATCTGGCTTCTATGATAAATCAAGTCAAATATGTACTCATGATACAATCTGAGGACCCAGATTTTAATAAACAAAAAAATGTGACATAACTTTGACATCTTGGTGTTGGAGCAGTGAGCAGTATTTGTCCCTTCAGTTTTTCTCCCAGCTCTGGGAACATAGGACAGCACTTCAGCTAACATAAATCTGCATTTCAAGTCATGTTTTCTATTGCTGCATAGAATCTGCATTAGCAGGGTGTTTGGGAGTGTACACCCTACAGTTTGACAACATCATGTTCCAGCCTGAAACACAAAGTCAGCGCTGCAACAGGAAGAACAGTGATGAAAACAGCACTGTGTCTGTAGCCATCAGCTCTTACAAGCCTTCCCTGATGACCTGATTAGGATTCTAAGCGTTTGGCTGACATCTTTATGACTTACCAGGTCTCTGTGCAGCCAGCCACAAAATAGGGAGGGATCATGCTCCAAATGCCTGCCTGTCATCTGCAGGATGTATGTGTGTGTGTGTGTGTGTGTGTGTGTGTGTGTGTGTATGTGTATATATATATATATATATATATATATATTTATATATATATATATATATTTATATAGATAGATAGATAGATAGGATAATAAGCGTCTTTTGTTTGTGTGTGCTTGTGTTTAGCTTAGATTTGATATCTGTAACACAGTGTGTCCTATAAGAAGGTTATCTTCTCATTAGATACACATGGTATTTACCCAAACTGTGTGTGTGTGTGTGTGTGTGTGTGTGTGTGTGTGTGTGTGTGTGTCTGTCCTGGGTGGCAGTAGGTGTCTGCTGTCAGACACAAAGCAGTAATGGCAGCTTTCGTCTAAACATAGAGGTGACTGTCTGGGCAGAGCAAGGGATTCCCCTGCTTCTCTTTGGCCACAAGCTGTCTAACACAAAGTTAAAATTTAATCTGCCTCTTAAGGTAATGGCTTTATGGTCTTTTGACAAGAGGAGTCAAGGTGTCTTAAGGCATATGCATGTTTTATGAGATTCAGAAAGAAGTGTCTAGAAAAACCCCAAGTAATCTATTTATTTGTGAATTTAACTTAAGCACCTCAGAAAGGGGTAGTTATTCACCCCTTTCTACTAACTAAAAACTAGAAATACAACAACAGAGTTCTGGAATTTGAAAACAATACAGTATGTATACATTATTTTAGTTAATTCTACATTGATTTATTATATTATTATACACAGTCATTGTTAATGTTGTTCCTTTTCTGTTACTTTTGGACCACTGTGCTTTCTACACATCTATAACTGAAGAAAATGTAGACAGAGGATCCTCCTCAAGACATTATTAATGTGGGATCACATTTACCAGTAGTACAATTTGACCATTTTAGCTCACATTTTAAGTGTTACCAAGCCAAGCTAAACTTCAAAGTGATGCTTCTTTAAGGTTCAGGCAGTCTATCTGCTGTGATTAACAGAGATAAATAGTTCATGCAGAGGTTTATACTGTAAGTTTACATACACACAATTATTCTGAATATGATAATATTCGAATTTGATACAGGTCATGTAAACAGCATATTCCGTTTGGATATTACAAACAAGGCATTTCTACATGTGCATGTAAATGTAGTGACTGTTGCCGCTGAATAAGGTGTGTAAAGATGGCACAGTGGTCATTTAATTCCCTTGTGTCCTTTGCTTATCTTCTTCCTCGAACAGCAGACTATTTGAAAGTGTATAGTGAAATGGAATACAAAAGCCACCTCTAAGATCATCTTTAAGTTCCTGCACACAGTTAGACAATAGAGAATAAACAAGCTGGTTCTGCTGTGGTTCTCTTCCCAACCCACTGTCTAGCTCCCCCCTGTGACTGATATCTTCCTGAATTACCCTTCTGTAGCATATTGCTGTTGTTGTGCAGTAAGCTCCTATTTCCACAATGTCAGAACTAAGAAATTAAGTCATGTTTTAAGCTCAGTTCCAATTAGGTTTTTAGTATTCTGGTGTGTTTTGGTCGGCCTTTATTATCTTAGGGACGGTCAAATCCTCTCCAGCCATAGTAGACTATGCAATATTTTAGTCACCCAGAAAACAGTTTACATGACAGCAATACACTCCTCTCCTGATCTCTAGTAGTTCCTAGCAACTCCATGGTCCAAGTAGATCCAATTTCCAATTAGCTGTAGTGAGCCTCCCTCAGCCAATAATAGGCTGCCCTAGCCACTGACCTGTTCAATGATTGTCCTCATAGAAGCACAAGGACCAAAATATGCCAGCAGAGGCCAAACACAGGGCCTCTTGGATCTGGAAGTCAGTGCTGCGCCTCATCTCCGTTACTCTGTGCCTGTCAGCGGCACACAGTGTGACCTGGACCCGAGACCTGCTGGTACACCTCAGCACTGTTGCTATTGGCACCATGTTTTATAGACGTTTTATAGTCTTGCATTACCCTATCTCCACCGCACTGTGGCCAAATACATATTTTATTTATTTATTAAATTAATTCATAATATGAACGTAGCTATATAAATTAGCTGGATACATGGTTAAATGTAATTTACTCTTACCAGTGTATTGCTGTGTGTTCTTTGTCCATAGCAATTCCTACCAATCAGGCCCGAAACATCCCAGCTAGAAAAAAAACATAATTTTTGCAAATCTTTACAATCAGTCCCTGAAACAAGCAAGCAGGCCTGCCTTGTTGGACGATCCACATTTTCTTCAAAACTTGTGTAGCTTGATAGCTCAAAGATTTTTTTGTTTCCCGAAGTGAACAGAGGCAACACACAGAGCAAAAGGTGACTGACATCTGGCCTGTGTTAGGCAATTATCCTGGAAATATACTTGCGTTGATCCAGACTATATAAAGCCTGGTTAATAGTGTACCACTGAAATAATTGAAACCTTTTACAGTGTTTTATTCAAATGAATTATGGTATTACAGTTAATACATTGAAGAGAATATTCTTGATTGATTACATTTGCATTTTGATAAGGTATTAATAAAGTCAAAGCAAAAAATATCTAACATCTAAAGAAATTGTTTATTTTACCAATTAATAATTCTGATTTTTGAATATTTTTAATAAAGTCCAACCCACAGAGCAGCAGCAGGCAGGATTCATTTGTGGTATCAAGCCAATTAGAGCTCCTGCTCTGTAGGTTCCACTTAATTCAGACATAATTAATTCCTACATCTTTAGATTTGAGAGGTCCATTTTTAAATAAAGCGCTTATTTATTACACCGATCCATAAGTAAAGTAAATAAAGACTTGTAAAAGTATGTTATTTTGTAATTCTATATTTTTTAAACTGAGTTTATGAATGCATCATTTCAATGTATTTATTATAATTAAATTATTTGATTATATTTAAACTAGTAAAAATCTAAATTAATTTGAGTGCCACTCTCCAGGCACAGTCATTTTCACATTTAAAGGAATGCACAAAACTTCTGGCCTGTTTATCAACTTCCCGTGATGGGAATGCAACAATAACCAGTGTGAATGATAGATTGTCTGTTCCACTGGCTTGTGGAAACCTAAAGTTGGTGAGAAAATTTGAGTTTGGAGAAACTCTTAAAATATATGCTGCAAGGTTTAGCAGTCACCACTGTTAGGTTTTGATAACGTTTTAAAGGCTTTTCTTTTATTTCTATCAAGACTCAAATCAGCAAAAGGCATGCCATTTATCTACTGAAACCTGTTTTATTGCATTGCATTTCAGTATAAACTATAGTCTCTCTTTCCTATGGTGTTATGACAAGCATTCATCCCCATCCACTATGTAAGAGGCCCACACTATCTTTCTATTTCCCTAGATTCATATTTTAAACAAGAAGCTGGACTTTCAGAGTGCAAAATGCAGCTCCAAGGATAATCTGAAGCACTCTCCCCGTGGAGGCAATGTATGTACCCTTCTGTCGTGACCAATTGTCGCCCCCCCCCCCATCATTACATGGAGAACTGTGAAGGCCATTATTTCATTCTAGTTTGTTCCTACTGTATATTTTTATTCCAAGTCCACATAAGTGGCATGCAACAAGGTTCTTTTTGATGTGCTGTGAAAATCTATTTACATGGATAGCTTGATGGTCTAGTATCATTTAGTTGTACCTTAGTTTGTCTTTTACCCACATTCCCTATTTTCCCATGACAGTTTGATTCTCACCTTGAATCTTATATGTAATTCATTGTATCCTTTTTCACACTGTGTGGGGTTAACCAAAGTCACTTTTAAAGCTTAGCGTCACAATTGTTCTATTAAGCATTATATGGTACTCACATACATATGAGCAGCCAATAAAAACATAGCAACTGGTCTGACAGCTTCTACTTTAAGCCACCTTCTTGCTGTGAGAGCAGTGCCATAAAACCCAAAATAACCCAACTGGCACCAAGGTGGCCTCATGTCATCATCAAACCATATGCTGGCAAATGTCTGCCGTGCTCAAATGTCCCTAAGCAAGTCACTTTATTATGTCCTACCATCCCCATCAACAACTGTAGCTTGACTTCCCATTGAATGGGGCTAAATAAGAAGGAAATATTTCCCACTTAAAATTGTTTCCATCATTTTTATATGGTTAGTTTCACATATAAGCCTTTAATACTCTGCATATTGTGTCTTGTCTTGTGTTTGGTACTTAGTTTTCACTATCAGCTATTGTAGGTGTTTCCAGAAACTAGTAGCTGATGTAGCACTGAGTTAAATGCGTCACAATTCTAGATTTAGCCTTCCCTGGTAATGGCTCTAATTGTCGCTGGTGATCAATTTCTTCACGTAGAATGTTGCATTCTGGATGTCACCCAAGTGAAATTTAGTTTTATCCTGCCTGCTTCCCTTAGTTTCCTCAATGCCCTCAAGGGAATAGATGAGTAAAGATGAAGTGTTTCCCACAACTTACAGCAATGTGAGGTTTTATGGGTCTGATTATGCTATACGGTATACATAAATCTGTGAACCTTCTGCTGTTATTGTTCATTTTCAGTACTGCACTGTTGACAGTAGTCAAAAGAAAGAAAGGCCTTTAGCATCTTTATTATTTTAATTAAGAACAACAACCCTTTTTAATCATTATAAAAAAATGAGTGTTTCTCTGGAAAATGAATCAGGTTATGGACAGCTTCCTTTTTAATCTCTGTTGTTTTACTCACTCCAACATTTAGGATTGCATAGCCTACTATTATCGCATATCAACCTTTGTTCTCTTCCTTAAGACCACAAGGGCAATACAAATACAAATTGTTCACTATGTGGCTCTCTCAAGGGAAGGACACAACAGTAAACAAAGTGCTAATTGGAAAATGAATGCATGATCTATATGATTAGGCAGTACGGTGGCTAAGGGGTTAGCACTTCTGCCTCACAGCAAGAAGGTTGCTGTGTGGAGTTCTCCCCCGTGTTGCTCTGGGGTGCTCTGGTTTCTTCCCACCATAAAGATGCATGTTAGGAAGGACTACAATTGGAAAAGAGCCAGTTGGCTAACACTGGTGCATTTACAGAAATGTTGATTAATGTGCATTAATCAAAAAAAATATAATTGATTATATACATTTGGTGTTATACGGAATTTTCTTATACTGGGTGTGACAGTATTTCAGAGTATTGCTTTGGTATGCTTAAGTGTATCTCTTCATGGTCTCCTCTCCTTGAGGCATCTTTAGTGCTTTTACTGCAAAAATGCATTGAAAGTGTATGTATGTAAGTCAGTGTTGTTCCCATTGCTTTTACTGTGCTGCTGGGTAAAATGTATTTGTTAGTGTTATGTATTGTACCAACTCTGCTGTGTCTGCAAATCACTCCTGCTTTCTCTCGTTGCAGTCACAGAGAACCATTTATCATCACAGCACACATATTTTATCATCTTTGCACACTAAACTACTGGTTTAGTTTTCACTGCTTTTATTTTGCATCTCCTTGAGTCTGAATGCAAATAGTGCAAAAGCATAAAGGAAATACTGGCAGTTCTGTGTGATGTCAAGATTTCTAGAAGGGTTTCAGAAATACCACATTAAGACATCAAGACCTTGAGGAACACCACAGAAAACTCCATGCTGTGATTTTGTATAAAAAAACATTGACTTGAAATTTCTGCGAGAATTGCATTTTACGGCGATTGGATGGTGGGCACTTCTGTTCTGGAAACTGCTCAGAAATTCTTCTATTTTCAAAATACCAAAGATATACGTACATCCTATGAATGCCCTTGGTCTTTAGTGGGGTCAAGTTACAAAATATGGTCTCTCACTACAATGAAATGGGTACTATAGGGACTAACATCATCACACATGAATACAATTGGGCTAATTGACTCCACAAGTCTCAGCTTTCCAGTCATACCCAATGTATGCTGTATGACTATATAGGGACCCCAGTATGCATGCAGACATATTAAAGTACACCATTTTTTAGAATAGGCAAATAAATAACACGTGTGCAAACAAATGCATGGTTTTTGTCCCAAACTGCATGGGATTAGCAAATAGTGGACCTGTCTGTAAAAGGGAGACTTGTTGATACCCATAGAACCCATTTTCATGTAGATATTTTAAGGAGAGGGCATTTATAATGAGGACACCTGAAAATTGTCATTCCAGTTTTTCCAAAATTTAGCCTAACTTTGGTTATTTAGCTCTTTTTCCCATAGCATGTCATGCATTAGGTTTGTTTAGTTTCATATGATACTAATATATATATATATATATCCCCAAAAAAGCAAAAAATTGTACTGGTAATACAAACTCAGATGTTTATACCAGAGTAGTTTATAGTGGAAGGTGTTTCAGAGCTTCTCCCACCTCATTCCTCACCTCCGCCCTTGCAGGTTCTCATCCCCAATGTTAAGCTGGACTATAGCCATGTTCAGTCTAGGTGTGGGTCCTTGGACAGGTGGGGCTACTCGGCAAGAGGTGGAAACGTGAGTCTTGTGCCACAAGTCCATTGTCTCAGTGTTCATGCCGGTGTTATATCTCCGTTGTGTTGTGTTTTTTCAATGTTTCATTTTCCTTTTTACATAAATACTTTACAGTTTATTGTTAAGTCACTTACTCATTAAGGCAGCTAACCGCTCTCGATCAACACAGCATTCCACAGTAGTGGTTTGTGTACTGCGAGAAATTTTGACACTAAACACTGAATGGCTCCTCCTCCAGCACTTGATAACATTCAAGACTGTTGCAGCGTTCTACCTGTGATATTATATTTACTACGATTGGTGAAGTCACACTGTTAAAGCCTTAAAAAACTCACACAAACACTGTTTTTCATGTTTTGCGTGCATGTTTCATTCTGATTATACTTTACTTAGAAAATAGACAATCTAAATCTAAAAAGAGACTCTTGCCAACATCTCTCATTCACAACAGTATGCTGCATGAAGCACTGAGTAATTCACATTCGTTTGTGCAGGTTGATGATAGCAATAAGACAAAACGTCTTTCTTGACTTTACATCACTTTCATCAGGATAGTCTATTCTGATAAACCTCTTTTTATTTGCTGCTGGAAACTCTGGGTTACTGGGGCAACAGAAACATGTATCTTCTTCGTTCCAAGAGGTTTTGTGATCCTAATTGTGTATCATTACACACACAAATGTAGAGTATCATTAATTCAACTTAAGGAGATATCTGATGTTGATGGCATGTTTTGGCCAGTGGACAAAATTTAAATGATAAACAGAACACACTTTTTAAACTTATTTACAGATTTTACCAAACTTCCTCACCCAAAAATTAAAAGGTGTACTGCTCACTTTATATATGTGGGCAAGTAACAAGGGAAGGCCAAGGCCACAGGGTTTGTGGCTGAGATTGTTGAATGGGTCAATCACTTGAGTGGATCCCCACAACTTAATGAACAGAACAATGTTGGAGATGGAATAGCATAGTATTGTGTTTCAGACAGTTACCTGTTATCAGGGAGTATGAGTTAACATTTGGCCCAATAACAAATTATAGTTTGGTTGGGGTCTCACATTTGTGAGTGCACTGTGCACAGTGAACTCTGTTTGCACCCTGTGTCTTGGTTCACAAAATTAAGGCCCCAAATTAGCATTTGGAACACCTTTAACACAGTTGATGGTTTCTAATTAAATAAAGAAATTTTTTATATAGATTTATGTCATTTATCTAGGTCAAGTAGATTGTTGACTAGAGGTTTCTCATCTGAAACTTAATCAGTTCTCTTGAATAACTCAAAAAGATGGAATTTGGATATTATATTACTCCCAATATTATAATAATATACATATTATTTAAGCTCTAGGTTCTCTTATTAGAACTGACAAGGTGCAAAAATACCAAGTGCAGCTGAAGCAAATTTTAATGTTTTATAATGTAGGCCTATATTTGTTGTTGCATATCCATTTGATACTCTGAGTGGACCATTCCCATCCTGTCAGCCTGTAGTACCAAAACTGTTACCAGGATAGTTTTTTTAATACATCATGCAGAAAGATTCCAACAGTACAGTTATAGATTTCATAAAGATACATTCGCTGAAAGGATGAGCCAATTTGTGCCACGCTGGCACAAACCGCATCTCACCTCTGTGTCTTTAAACTCATGCTGCATATATTTGCATGTGTTATGCATGTGTTAGGGACCCCTGGTAGATGATCAGGCTATGGCGCATAGTAGTGTGCTCATGGTGTTGTGGTTTGTAACATGGCTCACAACCTGCGTTGTTCGTCATCGTCTCATTTTTCCTCTCCTCTTTTTTCCTTCTTAGGATATGTCAGAAAGCAGATAAAAATGAATGGAAAATCTTTGGTTACAAAAGTCAACTAAATCAGTAACTTGGCATAATGATTGCTGACCACAGGCGTGCCCCTGTGATTCATCTCAGGATGTGGTGTATCTCATCCCGTTCATTGTGTCTAAAGCTGTATAGCTCCGCTTCTTTTGCTGTCTCATCGCTTCACTCCTAACATATCTCTCTGTGGTTTTCCCTTCCGATCCTCAGGGTGTGTCACATAACTACATATCCTTATCTCCACTTTAAACTATGTTCCTACTTCACATTCTTCCTCAGTGTTATGATGTATATTCGACAGGTTTTTGGAATGTGCCAAAACATTTTTAGCTCAAGACACAGTTACAACACATACTGTAGCTTTTATTCAATCTTGCTTTGGTTGGTTTATCAGACACCAGCAGTTTTGTGCACAGCAGGACTTTTATTTAACAGTCACTGGTATTCTGCTCTTGTGCTCTCATGCTTGTGTTTTTTTTTTTTTTTTAAATAACATGCAATTAATTTCAGTTGATACACAATTATTTTATTCAAACAGCAGCTGCAGTTTAGTGAGTATCAGATACATTACATCCTTTCTCTATAATTCAGAAAAGAAAAGATACTTTTTGGATCTTCTGTGTAAGCATTATTTGAGGTCAGTGGGAGTTCATAACCTCATTGTGAACTGTAAGCCCTGAACTTGTCTTTTCCTGACTTTGCTTCTTACAGGTGATGATACAGAACAAGAAGATTGACTTGAGCCATGTGACCTCCAAGTGTGGCTCTCTAGATAACATTCATCATCGACCAGGTAACAGTTGGTTGCTTACCTTGAGATATGAATTTATAACGAGAATGGACAGCACTTTAAAGCACTGCTTAGGTCTAAGTGAAGAGAGGTACTAGGCAGCTCCCAGGTCTGAATGTGTGTGAGGATAGAAAAACCCATATGTGTCATAAGCTGGCTCCCATATTTCTGTGAAGAGCAGCGAATCCTTAGCAAGACGCACAATAGGATAGCCATTGTGAACTTTGACCTGCAAGGTGTGGGAAACTGCAGCTTGGCATCCAATCCCACTTTGTTTGTTAATAATACATTAAATCCCACTCAAGGACCCCATTTGCACCTAGCATTAACATGCAATCTATATTTAACTATATAATCTCTGAATAACAAAAAATCCATGGTAATGCAAGGTAAAAGCATCCAAAGCGCATTGTGATTGCAATGTAATCTGATCTGCATTGTGACAGGATCTCAGCCAGGGGTAAATGCAATCCATAGAGTAAGATCAACTTCTTGAAAAAACAAATCAGCCCATTATGTTGAAAGGTCAGCTAACCCAGCCTCTTCCTGCTAGTTTAAGCAAGCCCGCCAAAAGCTACAAGTACTGTAGTACCAGTGGCTAGCAAGTCTTCCCTTCGACAAAACTGATAAAGAACTCAAATTTGCAAATGCCTGTTGATCAGATGTCATTATTAAGATAGTTTATACAGATATGAATGTAAATAGGAGCAAGGAGTCCCACAGGTAAGGTGTAAGACTTGCACTTGAACATGCACTGTGGCTGTTTGAAGCAAGCCGTAAAATACATTGACAGCGGGATGAATCTGTCCACAGGCGCCATAGTGGGAGGTGTTCATGCTGACCTATCTGTGTGTCTCTAACCTGAGTGTGTGGGGAGAAAACAGGGTTTCATTTGGTTGAACTGGCCTTTGAAGTCAGTACTGTTGAAAGCAATACAATTACTGTTGACCAGTAATACTGCAGACCTATTTTTAATACAGTACTAAAAAGATTTCAGAACACAACCAGCAGGGATTCTGAATGACAGTTTGTGCAGACAGATTTCCAGAGGCCTTGCTGTTTTGTTGTGAGGTGTGGAAGCCCCCATCTCTCCTTACAGATGGTGCTGCAGCCCCATCTGCTGGTCCTTTCTGTCTGTCCATTTTATAATCTTTATTCACTGAGTGCTAGCTTAGCAAGCAAGCTCTTTCAGTACAACAAAACACATCACTTTCCCGATGAGATCTGTTTCAACAGACCAAGGTACTGTATAAGCAAACCTCCAACTACCTTGACTTGACACCTCTGTTCAGTTGCTATCACTATGTGAACCTTGAGTCAATATGTCATGTCAATTGTCTGTACAGTTTTTACACTTATTTTACTTCTCCCCAGGGGGCGGT
Source organism: Percina caprodes (assembly GCA_013375575.1). Lineage (NCBI taxonomy): Eukaryota > Metazoa > Chordata > Actinopteri > Perciformes > Percidae > Percina > Percina caprodes. Next base: position 807,968 of record JABXJD010000097.1, on the reverse strand, counting down.
AACGTGCGTATAGAGACTGTGAAGTTGGACTTCAAAGACAAAGCCCAAGCCAAGGTGGGTTCCCTGGAAAATGCTCAGCACACTCCTGGTGGAAGCTGTGTAACGGTGAGTGTCAGCTCCATGCTCCCAATCCACGATTTAAAGGAAAACAAGTTTTTTAGAGATCGTCTTACTAACCAGTTTTAGATATAGAAACTACCTCCTACTGTTTTGAGGGTAATGTCCTATACGAGTCATTGTGCATTGAATTTCCGTTGCCTTAATTAGTAAATTAACATTTAAAGTGAAGAGAATATAGACAGAAAAACCATCCGTATGTGTATGACAGACACGGCCTACCAAGAGCCTGGGTCTGTCCGAGGTTTCTGCCTAAAAGGAAGTTTTTCCTCGCCACTGTCGCACTGTTGCTTGTTCTAAAGGAAACTACTAGAACTGTTATTTGTAAATTCTGGAGTGTGGTCTAGACGTGCTCTATCTGTAAAGTGTCTCGAGAGAACGTTTGTTATGAATTGATACTTTAAATAAAATTGAATTGAATTGAATTATGAATATTATTGTAATCCTAAAAGGTATGTGACTGATATACTATATGGTAAAACTAGGGAAGTTGTGATCAAAGTGGATTAAGTATGCATGTAATATATATACAGTATATATAAAAATAATGTGTTTTCTACAAGCCAATCTTCTAAAAGCATTCCTTTATCTGCCTATGAGGGTAGCAGTAAAGGCATAGTATCGCCACTATCAAAAAAAAGTACAGTAGAGGTTAATCCAAACACCAAAGTTCAACAAGTATTCAGCTGGGCTCTGAAGTCAACACAGGCTTAAGAGCCAAATAGTCAAGTCTAGAAAACAAACTGCTGTGGTTCTTCAAAGTTAAACTTGTTCTTTTGCATTTGTTCTAAAGCTGACCTACAACGAAACATATAAATCATTTTCACCCTATGTGATGTGAAAATGATGTATTTCTTCTCTACATCCTACATCACACCACTTGTCTTTGTTAGATTGAGACCCACAGGCTGATGTTTCGCGACCAAGCCAAGGCACGAGTGGACCACGGGGCTGAGATTGTCGTCCAGTCGCCGGGCCTGTCCAGCTCCGTGTCCCCCCAGCGCCACCGGGGCAGCCACCTATCATCCTCCGGTAGTCTCAACGTACTGGAGTCGCCGCAGTTAGCAACCCTGGCTGAGGATGTGACTGCAGCTCTGGCCAAGCAGGGTTTGTGAACACTGGATCTCTAGATTCCTGCTTTGCACCCCGGACATCCTCACCCCGATCCCCTTAAACTTTTCTGCCCACACCTGCCACGCCGAGGCCACCGTCAGCTAAACCATAGCCTCTAAACATCTCCACTTCAGTATCCATCACTCAACTAAGTAGAGACTCAAATTAGGAGCTACTGTACTTTGATCTTCTTTATTTTCCAAATATGTGCTATTTCTGACTCATTTTCTTTTTGGCCTCTCTCTTTTTGAATGATGTTACATAGAATAGTTCAGTCTGAGTACTGGTCCTAAATGGAGTGGTATATACAAAGTGGGGGACCAGGTGTGGGTTTAACTGGTCCTAGATCAGTGTTTTGAAGAAGCTGCCGCATTTTTTCTACATTAAATAAGAAGTAATGTGGCTAGCACACCATGCAGCACGTGTTATTTCACTCTGTAAACATGCGTGCATGGATGCCAAACCCCCTAACAAACCAAGTATCCTTACTGCAAGTCATTCTTGTCATCCGATATATAATAGATTTAACAAATATATATAGAAACATGTATAAAAAGTTCTTTGCCATCTACATGTCCTAAAATAACATTTTAAAAGGAAGTGACAATATGGCTATAAAATATACCTGTAAAATTGCATTATTGCAAAAACTAGGTCATGTTATGACAAGCATGTATTGATTCTAATATTAAAAGAGGCTATTTTGTAATCTTAAAAAAAACGATTTTAGTAAGTTATTTCCTCAGTTATTGGATAAAGATTAAACAAGTTCATGTTTTGTAGTTATTAGTTGTTTACAGTGTAATGCTTGGTGACAATGTCAGACAGCTGATTTGGTGTTGCTAAGGAAGGCATCTCAGTCCTGTTGAAGAGCATCATACACGTTGTACATGCTCAGTAGTTCAATATAGATGCCTGTTTGTACATCAGAACACTATTCAACACAGGAGCTCATTCCGTAAACCTACAGCAAAAGGCAGAAACTGAGCTCACAGACGTTGCTACGCTAGCACAGGCTGATGTTGGACTCATCAGGACTGTCTGTTGATGCTACGAATGCGACCTGAGATTTAGCAGAAGATGCAGCTATTCTAAAATCTGTCTGTGTGTGCGCGTTTGGTGCAGATCCCATGCCGTTTTACGACGTATGCTAACGTATCTGGATGTTTTGTTGCAATATGTGGGAGGAAAGTGGGGGAGGGGAGGGAGATAAATCATGAAGAAAAATAAAAAGGCTGAGGGAACTCTGAACCTGTTAAATCTGTTAGAAAAAAAGTGTTTGGGTGGTCTAGTTTCTTTTTCAGCCACCATTTGTGGTATAACCTGCCTCCTGCCTAATTACTGCCCTCACCTGCAATTGTTTGTTTGCTAATGTGTTTTTTTCTGCATACCCCATCTGTGTGTGCCCCCTTCCCACCTCCTGCTCCACCCTACAGCAACTGTAAATGTACTTAAAAAGTCAAGTAGATGTATGCAGTTTTTCTCTTGTTGATATGACACCAATTACAATAATTAATGCGAATAAAAAAGGACAAAAAGTGATACTGGAGTACCGTTTTCTATTTAGATTACAAGACATACTGTTAATAGTCAGTTGTTTGATTTTGGAAATATGCTTTTATGCTTTCATGTTAAGAGTTTGATGAGAAAATCAACTCATGCCACTCATGTCTGTACGGTAAACATGAAGCTACAGCTAGCAGATGATTGGCTCAGCATAGCATAAAGAACAGAAACCGGGAAACCGCTAGCCTGGCTCTGTCCAAAGGTAACAAAATCCAGCTACCAGCACTTCTAAAGCCTACTAAGCAACGCAATTTATCTCATTTGTTTGACCTACAAAAACCAGTTTAAAGAAACGTACCAAGCTAATCGACTATTAGCTGTAGCTTTATATTTGACGGAAAGACATGAGATTGGTAACACTCTTTTCATCTAATTCTCAGCAAGAAAACTAATAGGAGTATTTCCCAAAATGTCTCCTATTCCTTTAACATGCATCTGTCTGAATTAAATAAGCAAATAATTTGCATCATATAAATAGAGTCAGAAATTTGGAAATAAAACTGGAGTTTGTGAAAAGTTTATTGTGGCAGAAGGTACATTAAGTTAAGACCTAAGGATGGAGAGGGTGAAAATTGGATTCATTTTGATGGCCAGTCCTGGGCCAAACCAGTCACTTTACTGGCAGATAGAGCCAGCCAGACTGTTACTGTCATCATTATCCCACCTTCCCCTCACACTCGAAAACCAGTGATGATAGAATCCCCAATGAGACAAGGGGGACCTGGGTGAAGATGAGCAAAGAAACATCTCATGGGAAATCAGGATGGCTTCCCAAACAGCAGGAGGAGAGAGGAAAAAAAGCACCATTTGAACAAAATGGGGGGAAGAGTAGAACAAAACAAAAGAATGGTTCAGGAAATGACATCCCATAGTCCTTTAGTTCCCCCTGCTTCCTCAGGTGGTACAGGAAACAGTGAGTGGATGTCGTGACACCGTGGGGTCTGCACACATGTGGCAGGGTCCTTACACAGACATGATGTGCTTGACAAAGGCTGCAGATGAAGACCAGAGCAGCACACAGAAACGACAGAAGAGAGGGAATAAGTCAACTTTCCAATAAAATCAGTTAAAGTATTTGTAAACTTGAAAATGCACTTCTATAGATGATATAAAACAGTTTACTAAAGCACAATAAAATGTGTTTGGTCTGGTTTATGCACCATACGAAATACTAGTATTGAATTTATTGGAATATTTGTGTCCCTTTCTGGATTAAGAATGCATTTAAAGGGTCAATTTAGTAATGCACTTCCTTAAAGATGGGGGACTTAGAGATGAGATGAGTTGCCCATCTTTAACTATAAACTACTGGAAAAATTGAAGCAGCAGAATCTACGGTTTACTGACTTTTAGTCCCTAGTATGGCTTAAGCTAAAATGCTGGATCCTACATTTCCCAAAATACAACTCAACAACATCTTTCCTTATGGTGACATCATTAGTTGTTGTTTTTTTAAAGTTGGTAGAGCTCCCTCAGGAGCCTAAAAAGACTGACAGACTGAGTGGTATTGTCCATGTAAACTAAATTGCAACGGGTAAAAATGGCACATTGCCACCTTAAAAAATATAAGCGTTTTTCTTTAATGTGTTGAATAATACCATATTAACAGTCCATGAATAATACACATAAAAGAGTGTGTTGTATCAGCATATATTATTAGTTATAATGTTGCAACTTGTGGCTTACCCTCATAGTTAATACAGCCATTCTCGTCCTCCTGTCCTGTCATGAGAGCATCAATCTCAGCCTCATTCATCTTCTCTCCTGTAGGGGAAGGCAGAGGAAAACCAGTATTAATTACACACACTGACACACACACATAGAGAGACAGCAGTGCACTTGGCCTGACTCACCCAGTGTTGACAGAACAATACGCAGCTCAGCGCCCATCACTGTGCCGTTGCCCTCCTTGTCAAAGACGCGCAGACCCTCAACGTAGTCCTCAAATTGTGCCTTGTTTGGGCTGTTGATGATGGACTGGAGCATAGGCAGGAAACCCTCGAAATCTACTCTCTTGTTGACCATGTCTGCATAAGAGGTGACAGAAGTTCCATCCAGAGGTGAATGAGCCGGGCAGGTTTTAGGCAACAGGCCCCACATTTTCAGCATCAATAATATATCTCCACCTTTTTACTACAGGCACTAATTCTCTCTTCTATAATTCTTTTTGGTATGTTTGACTGTGCCACAGTACAGAGTAAGGCCCTGTGGGGTCTGATTCTATAAGTATGACTAAGCTCTAACTATACTGTTTTCTTAAAGGTGGAGATTTTGTATTTTCTTCATTTTTGAGACATTTTTGTGACAGATCTGCTCCATGTGTCTTCTCTATAACTATAAAGACTGATTTCAACAGAAAGAAAAACAGCTGATTTTGTTTGACTGAACATAATTTGACTAGCCATAAAAGCAGACACTATTAATGTTTTCCTTCTAATAAATACCTACTTTAAAGTTGCACCAAAAAAAAAAGTTGCAACACTGACATTAATGAAAGCGGAACCATGCATTCCTGATTATTGCACACACGCTAGACATCACCACAGACAAACCTGCCCTATGAGCTACTGACTGGATATTACAGTTTATTTAAAAGTGCTGCTAGTAATGAATAGAGCGCACACTGCAGATCATACTGATGTCCATTCAAAAATCATACATTTTAATATTATCATTAGAAGGAGTAGAAATAGTATCTTGTATGTCCTGAAGTCTGCAGTAATGTTTCTGTTCCAAGAAGAATTAAACGATGTTGGAATACTGGCAATTTTTAGGAATTGTTTTGCATGAATATATCAAATTGAAACATGACAAATAGGAAAAAAACATGTTAAGGTAATAAATGCTGGATATATATCTTACCATCAGCGGAGGGGGTTCCGAGCAGTTTGGCCACCTCCTTGTTGGTGGGGTTCTGTCCCAGAGCGCGCATGATGTCAGCAATCTGGTTGTAAGCCACCTTGTTGTCACCCACCCTGTCAAACAGACCAAAGGCCTCCCTGTAGTCTGCACAGTGAAGGGACAAGAGGACATCAACACTTTAATGAATCCAGTATTTTCATGTTCATGAACTGGTTTGTTTGTAAGGTGTTAAGCAGTAAGTGTGTGAATGCCTAAACTGCACCTTGTGATGTCATCATTTTGGACAATATACTTTTTTAATCTTGCTTAAGCGATATTTTACACTTGGCTAACACGTATTGGTATGTTTTTTGTTATTAATCTGTTTTAAAATACTTAACTTATTTTTTTATTTTCTTGCAAAGTCATATCATATGTTGAGTTTGATAATTAACATCCTTTAAGGTATGATAACCTATGCAGCTCCATTTCCAACTTCAAAATGTATTTTGAATTAATTATATACAGTATCTCTACATTTTCTATAGTATGTGTTAAATGTGTTTTTCCAGCTATTTAAGACCATGGTTTGCATTTCACTAAATATAGCTCTGGCTATTGCATGCCTGCCAGCAGGTGGAGGCACCTCCTCTATAAACTAACAAGGGAAACAAAACAAGGGCAACATATACAGTAACAAGGGCAAGACGTCTCTATAGCTGACTCCTGCCAAGCTCTGTCACCACTCCTACTATTTCTATAACAGCTGCCTGTCTGTCTCTCTCTCTCTCTCTCTTTTCCTACCTCTTTCTCTTTCTTTTTTCTCTCTCTTTATCCCCCTCTCCCTCCGTCCCTTTCTCTCTATCTCTCTATCTCTCTCTCTCTCTCTCTCTCAAGTCGGTCTCTCTCAGCACCGTTAGTGGCTCCTTTAAAAGACCACCTTGGAAATGATAAACATAGCTGAGAATATGAGCCCCCTCCTTTTAAAGGCAAGGCCCTCTGTGGGTGAGCTGAGTAAAAGTAGGGAATGCTGACTGCAGTGTAACTAGCAGCTGGTCAGACGACAAGCCTTGTCAAATGGGGTCCTGTCCAGTGTCGGATGGGACCATTGCACAATTGCACAAAACACTACTTTTTATCCACTATTACTTGAAACTGTTGCAATGACAACAGCTGACACTCACTTGATGTATAGATTTTTGTTGTTGTTGTGTGTATATATATATATATATATATATATATATATATATATATATATATATATATATATATATATATATATATATATATATATATATATATATATCAGCAGTCAAGGAACTATGATTTTCTTTAAAATACCTCCATATTGGAAATGGTTTCTTTGTGGTTTCCAAGAAATGTCAAGAATGGCAAAAGACAAAAATGCCAGTGGTGACATCTGTCATGATCACTTTAAGTACTCTACATTGTTTTACTCTCAGATAGTTTTCAATGTAAATATGATATATTTAAGATAGGGATGAGTTGCGTTGTAGTATGGAGTGTGACAGCAAAGGTAAAATGAGGTGTACTTACCATCAATCTGGTCTGGGCTGAATTCAATCTAGATGCCAACACAAAGCAGCCATATTAGTATAACCCATACAAATGCATGAGTTTTGAAAATGTAATCAACACAACCACTTGTATTCCAAAAGCCATCATAACCAGGCAATTACACCTAATCTAGACTAATTTATCAGGTCTACACTAGGATTGAACTTGTCTCATTGCCAAAATTAGCTTCACATAGTCGCACCCGATCAGTGAAGGTCCATCTTTAGCAACATTAACATGTCCACATTTGGTGTCACCCTGCAGAGCCATCATACATTAGTCACCATTCTATTAGTCCAATCCAGAGAGCAGGGGGCGTGGTCTAAACCATGGTGAGCTATCCATGGTTCTAGTTATTCTCCTCAGTCATCTGTACAACTACAAGTGTAGTCCTTTAAACCCTAATGCTTTTTCAAAAACGTACTCTTAACTGTGCATCCACTAATGGATGTTCAATTTTATAATTTTTTTTTATATCAATTTTAAACTGGTTAGGATTTTTTTTTTGTACCACGCTAAGTCATGGATGTGAATTAAACAGAGACAAACAAAAAATTAATTTAATTTAGATTTTGACCACTACCGTCAACAACATGATACTTATTCCAGGTTATTATGTACAATCAAAGTTGCCCTTTGTTTTTTTTCACACTGTCCCTCGTTCAAATGTGTGACATAAATGAATACAGCATTGCTTGTTTTCTCACTTAAGCACCCTTCTGGGAACCACTAAAGTCGGTCTCTACGTTTGTCATGCAACTCTGTGAATAGCACAGTCAAATCCCTGTTCGTCCTATCTCCATCCCTGTGTATTGCAGTAGGCTACTCATGCATTCACGGTCATTGTACCTTGACGGCGGACAGGTCGACAGCGGCAGGTGCTGGAGGAGCAGGGGCTGGCTCTGGTGCTGGTGCAGGTGCTGGTGCAGGTTCGGCCTTCTTGGCGGGAGCCGCCTTAGCGTCCTTCTTGGGTGCCATTTCAGCTGATAGTAGAAGTACGGTGTTCCTGAAGCACGAACAATTCCCGGTTCGGATGACAACACAAGGAGTGTAACAGAGTGGAGGGGACTCGGAGCAAGAAATCGCCCCTGGGGTGTATATATATGAGACTATGTTTCCTCTTGACCCCCGCCAACGCTGTCCCCGTGTAAGGATTGGATGGCGGATGGAAGGGGGTGTGTGATTGCGGATGGGTCTGCTCTAAACATGGAATATTCGGCTGCGGGTCAGAGAGTAACTATTTACGCGACATATCTAGGCTAATAAAGAACGAAAACACGGAAGGGCGTGGAAGGTTACCTGGGGACAAGCGATATCCCGGGGACCTCAAGTAAACAGCTCTACTTTTACGCACAGGTTTTGCGCACCATGAAGCAAGACCACTCTGAGAAAGGTTCTTGGCTATTTCAGGATAGTTTAGTGTTGTGAAATTTGTAGATATTTAAAGACGAATAATGTTGTGCTCATTTATCAAATTAGATTACATAGAGGGCAACTCTGATAAATAACACTCAAATCGGCAACTAGCCTCAAGGAAAACGACTCATTAAAGCCTAAATTGAGCATTAAAAAATGGAGAAAAGTTTTTGCTATGAAATTAGCAGGTGTACATTAAATTATTGTCAGGACTAAGTGGAGTTAAAGAGAGGAGGATCTGACATGTATGTAATTAAGGGTAACTTCACCGAAAATATTTTACTCCCTTTATAATGTGATGACTTCATCTAGGCTAAATTCATCCTTTAAGCCAGAGCTACAAGAGTTACGTCTCACATTAACAGCGTACATCATAAGCAGTTTCAAAATGGAAGAGGTTATGTCAAAATGTTAATATGGATGTTGCCTTATAAAACTTCCTAACTCATCATATTACTGATGTGAGTGTAACTCATCTCAGACTGCAACTCTACTGGACGCATCAATGGCGCCACTTTTTCCAGCTGCTTTGTAGCCAAGCATTGCACTGAACTTTATTTGAAATATAGCATAGAACCCAGTTTCCTAAAATTGTAATATATATTAGCCAACATGAGTGTGAATTGGGGGTACATTTGAATAAGCAATGATGCACAACATATCTAGAATATCTGCATTTGATGTAATGGTGTAGCCATAAGAACATGACATGTGGTTAAATATGTTACTCAGTGCGAACATCTTATATTGGTTTAAGTGAAGTGATGAAACAAACACATTTAGAATATAGATATATGTATTACTGCCAAACAGTGTGGAAAATTTAAGAAGAAATACATGTAAGGGGAAGTTTGTGCAACAGAAAACATGCAAAGAAGAAACTGATCAAAATTGTTCAAATTTGTATTTGAGAACTTTAAGGTGGACAAGTGGTGGAAGTGTTGTCTCTGCAGATCTAATAATAAGTCATTGTTTATTTCAGTCACTGACAATGTGTGTTACAGCACCTGTGTTCAATTTGGTGGTTGTTGGTGGAGTGAAAGGTCACCACCCCTCCCAGGACGGATGTGACGTACAGGGTGATGGCGATCTACTGGAGTGTTCAGCTGCTGATGCCAGTAACCCAGACAAGGCTAAGAGTGCAAATTCTGTCTCCTTAATTCTTGTCTATATCTGTCTCCCAGTGCCAGTGGTGCAGCCCTGCCCCACCACCATGACAGGCCCTGGTGATGAAGGGACTGCATGAATTCCTCCACCCAATAGCCCCCCACCCCCTTTCACTGACCCCATCTCCATGAAGGCAAGCCAGAGAAAGCGTCAGTCCCTCAGCTGTCATCAGGGCTCACCCCTGGCACCCCACTGCACCTTCTTGAAAGTCTGACTTCCCTTCACTCCCTCCCCCTATAGAAACTCTGCCTCAGTCCTTGCACCCTGTGCTGCAGTCCAATCTGAGCTCCTCTTTAGAATCTTAATGGATTCAACAGCATGGAAGAGCTGTTCTTTATTGGGATGTGATAGCAGGTAAGCTTGTGAAAACAAACAAAATATATAAGATATTGTCTTTATTTGACAATCAAGTGTAAGTGTATTGTGTGAATTATATATATTGCTTGTGAAGTAAAATAATCCATTTCACATTTAGGGGCATTTTAGGTATCAAAATAATATTTTTTATCCACAGTGAGTATGATTGCAGTGTTTGCTATTGTCACTGGAACTCAGGGTTAGTCAGTGTCAATTGCCAGTTCCCATATAACATAAAGCACTTTTCAAAGAAGTCTGTTCTGTGTGGATATTTTTTCCTTTACCAACCTGACCAAACCGGTTTCTAAATATGTTTTAGTGTACTGTTACTGATTCACTCAGTACCACATTAGTAAAGATAAACAGTCTTCTCCTTTTGACTAAACATGTAACCCTTTACTTATTCATCATTAGTGTCCAGCTCATTTGGGAAAGCCATACTGGAGACGTGAGGTCAGATATTTTAAAGGGGGTCACTACACTGACACATGCCATGTGGAGATCAATTTCAATAACCACCACTGCTGTCCATAATGGCAGCATGAGGAAAGAGGAAATTAAATGAAAAAACAAAAATGAAACAAAAATGACACTGACCCATGGACACTGTCATTTTTGTTTCATTTTGTCTTTTTGCCAGTATGTATGGAGTTTTATTTATGTACAGACACCTCATGGGCAGATATATTATTATAACAAAGGGAGATTTTTAGTTGTGCATAATACTGCGCAGACCAGTGTGTAGCCACTTAAACACAGTTGGTGGCATTGTGTTACTGTAAATCATATCTCTGTCCTCACACAAACAAAATACACCCAGGCCAAGACAGAGGCAGGGGAAATAACATATTTTTTTGGTTTTATTAAAAACCAGCAGCATATAAAAGCTGCTTTTACCATTCAGTGGTCTGGTGTCTCAGCCTGTATGTTTATGGGGATACAGCACCACAAGCTCCAGGTTTGATTACACTGATTGCCTGTGAATGGCACCTATGTACAAGACAATCACTTGTACAGGAAAAAGAGCACACTGAGTACAATGCACAAGTTAAACAAGTATCTGTCTTCTTCCAAGCTCAAACAATATAATGCATAATTATCCTAAGTAGGGCCAAAACTATGAATGACAGCTGTCACAGCAATTAACATGTATTTGACCTGTGTTCTTTTTTTGGCAGTATGGTCTAACAGCTGGCCAACATGTGATCTAAAAGTGTAGTTCTTCAGCCCTTTTCTAATTCAACCAGTCACAGTTTTCCCCTCTTTAGAGTTGAGCCAACAAAAGTGTGTGTGTACAAAAAGTCCACACTAAATGATTATGGTAGAAATTAAGTAAGTTGTTCTGCACTCACAATGTAATGACACCCACGTTGCCTTCCGTACACAAAGGTTTAAAGTTAGTCAGCTTCTATCTACCCACATGTGTTTCAAACATTTTCATGAATATTACTTGGTGGCTGATGGGAATACGATCGGATTAAACATCAGTGATGACTATATGGAAATTGAGATGTTTAGTCATCAGAAAACGTTAATGGGAAGCAACCACCCAAGTAGAGTACAAATGGAACAGAACAAATGGGGTGCATTTAAACAAAACACCATTATTAGCCAGCAACTTTATTTTATTTAAATCATTTCACCTAATTTGCATGAGCATTCTGAAGAAAAATGGTAGCTATGAGAGGGATGCTGCAGGCTACAAGATATCACACACAGGGATGAAAAACATTTTAATTGAATGAAGCAGAGCCTGTGGTAAACTAGGTTGGTTTTCATCAGCTAAAACAAAGAAGCTTTCTTGGATTGCGTCAGTTTAGATTGAAAAACAGATAGAAGTGAGAGGAAGGGTTATGAGGGGATATTCTTTTGCAAACTAATATGCTTTCATGTCTTCTGTACCACCTCTTCACTCTCTAGCTTTGGCCTTTGGCGGCAGGGTTTGCTCCAGTCCAGACCCTATTACATCTCAAGAATGACGGTGTGATCTGAAGCACTTATGCCTGCTTGCTGCAATGCATTCGCAGTGATCGCAGTTTACAGAATTTTCAGAAACATGTCATTTAATGTTACCTCTACCAGGACAAAAACATCAATCATGAAACTGTGAGATGTACAATTAAGGTTCTGTATAAGAGAAACGACAGAGGCACTGGTTTTAAGACACAGGGCCTGTCCTAACATTGGGACCCTCCTGTGATAAGCATGATTAATGAAATGTGAAGAACCTGAGCTTGAAAAAAAATCATGCGATGAGTGCAGTGTGGTATAAGATTCCAAAGATGCTCCCCAGTCGCTGGAATTTGCCTCCATTGGGAATTGGAGCATTGAGAGGGTTGCTGAAGGGAAGGAAATGACAGGGTGCATCGATGGACTTCCTTTGCCACACAAAATGCAGCAGAGGTCACCCAGTGTGCAGTCTGTGATGACTAGAAAGTAGCAAGGCTTTGGATTCTAGTTCTACTCCCCTTGTCCTTTTCAAACCCTGAGTGCTTCCTTTCCTGCCCTCCAACCATGCCAAAAAGAATGAGGCTGTAACTGAGCCTAGAGGCACAGATGGGGCCTATTTATAGTCCCTACAGAGAGGTGTGAAGTTTCTTGGGATTTCTAAGAGCAGGGGCTATGGCTCCTTAAAGGGGCTGTGGTCTGTAGCCCACATGCTCTCTTTCCCTCTCTCGCTCTCTCAAAAGCCCTCCACTGGCCACGCAGGAATTAGATGGGGGCAGGCTAAACAAAGCTAGAAAGGAAATCCAATACCGTTATTTAGGCACAATCGCCTCCTCTTTGTCCAGCTGATGACTTGGTCTTCCTTTTACACCTCTGGAGTCCCGTCACCCAAAACAAGACTGGTGACGCTGTGCATGGTCTTCTTCTAACTTGACAGCGCATACTGTTAATGCAGGCTTGAGTGAACCATTTTGTAATAACTATAGACCCTTTTGGTGGTTGGCTTGATCAATGCAATTGTTGATTTAATTTGAAAACTGTCATACAAGCATTTAAGAATAATTTTACAGTATGTATTTAAAATGTTGATTATTTGTCATCAAGAACTGGGATTCCATTTGATTCACAAATAGCACAAATAGCCATATAATTTCCAACACAGAGAATACTACTACTACCACAAATACAACTGCTAGTACTATTTCACTACTTCTACTAATACAGATGTAAAATCCAGCCAAAGTGTGTTATTACAGAACAAAATCTGGTTCAAACAACTATAAAGGTGTAGCACATAAATCCAGTTCTAAAGTTTTTGTACCAAAATCATATGTGTTGATTTTACAATTTTCTACTATTGGTATATATCAAGCACCAAATGGTTAAGGGCCTAATGCATTTTTCATCTGCTGACACGTCATGAAGCATCCACACCTCTAAAGTCATATGACCACTGAGTCAAAACTAAGCATGGAGAAGCAGTGTTCAGTTGTTTGTGCTAGAACACTTGAAGTAATCTCCAACTCTGTCAAATTGAAGCTTTTGTGTTTACCCATTCCTTTACTTAAATTAAATGCAGGAACATAGTCATTTTTATTCTCCGGTTAATCTGTTCATGTCTAATGTACAGTCCTTTGAATTGCCTTGATGTTGAACAATGATATATAAATAAACTTGTCTTGCCTTAGAATGATTTATAAAGTGTCAGTGTCTTCAAAGTGGTATGCCAGTCTAATCATACTGAACAAACATCATCATAGATCCTTGGAACAACCATCCATTATTTCTGTCATCTCAGGGCTGAAGCATTGCTTTGAATCCTAGCACAGAGAAAGGCGAGGTAGCCTGTTTGTCTATTCACGTCCTGTCATAAGCTTTGTCACCATCTGAAACTCACTCATGGAACTGCAGACAGTGTGGGGTCTTTCCACCACACCCTAGCCAATCAGTGGGGGAATTTAGAGGGAGGCTATTCGCATGATATAATAAAGGACCATACAGTTCATTCCACAGTTTTCTATACCAATCATCATCTAGCAATTTTCCACTGTATGTGAGTCATTGTTGACAGTAAGGGCTGTTTTATGAGTGCATAACTGTTTGAAAAAATAATCAAATAGAAATACAGTATTTTAAAAGGACTCATAAAATTAAGCAAAAATAAGTTTGTGTGTAGAGTTTATTGTAGTATAATTAGGAAGCCTGTGAAGATAGCCTGACAGTATTGTGTAAAATGGTTGTGTAAAAGGTTTTATCCGCACTGATTTATATTCTTTCACTCATTAACTCATTATTAAGTTTCATATGATAAGCTTTTGGTTTGAACACTAACCATATCACGTTGTTTTAAAGGCCTGCAATGTGTGGAGATAAACTACTTTGCAGATATAGAGAGCGTAAGCAGCTGAGTGTGTTTACTGTTTGTTTTCCAGTGTGGTATCAAATGTTGAATATTATCTAGAGTGTGTGGTCACAGAAGATCCAAAAAGAGTACGAAAAAATGCATGTTATGCTCAGTACTACATATCTAATTAAAACTTACATTGATGCACATTCATGAGTCATAATCATCATGATCAGTCTAAACAGCCTGGACTTCATTGTACCTAATTGTTTGGACACAATTCAATCATCAGAGTGTCTAGAAAATAGAAAATCATGACCATTCACCAACCAACTGTTTTACTTAACCTACTGTAGTAACCTTCTACAAAACTGTTACATATGTAGTTGTCTGTTGGACACTGAGGACCAGCAATGGCTCGCAAGCTCTTTAGCAGGGATAACGTTCTTAGAGGAGAGAAAATACCTTGTAGTCTAAATACAGTTATCAGTATATAAATTACTTTTATGCATCACATCCTATGTAACAGTAATATAAAAATGTGGACTTGAATGTAGGTGCCATGTCAACTGTAAAGCCAGTAAAGCATGTGCTACACACTGCCAGCTAAATAATACCAGAGGCCTGTCAGTTGTTACTATAACTCAAATAAATGGAGTTGCACTGTCATCTACACATCAAGTGTGCTACTACAACACTGCTGCTAATTTAAAATCCCTCTGAACCTTGTTAGCAAATTTTACCACTGGATGTCACCAGTGCTCCACAGATTTGCTTAACACGCATAGTGCAGACTGAATTTTGACAAAGATAACATGATCTGTAGTTAAAAAAGAGGTTTAGACAAATGTAGAGGACCTACACCTACTAAAGTATGCCAAAATCAGAAATGAATTAGACTTTAAGACATGAGTAGCCTATTATAAATTGAAATGTCAGTGACATATTGTACCTCCCCACAGGTTTAATGCAAATGACATTTTAGCTTTTACAACGTTACATAGAGAGCACAGTCTATTTCCCAAGTCCAATTTTTGGAGTGTGGGGAATTTCTTGATCTACACACGTTCTATTACTCACACCCACTTTGTTCAGACTGCTGAACCCAGCAGAGTGGCAGCCCTCTCCACAGAGGACCAGTCTTGCAGTGATCAGCAAATACACACACCACTCTAATCCCTCTACCATGCAGCCTGTCCATGGTCAGTTTGCCTTTTCTTTTGCAGGCAACTGGCCTCAAAGAAAAATCTGTAAAGAGTTTGCTGCATTAAAAACACAAACAAGTTTGCTATAAGCAGGCACATTCATTCTAATTTGGCATGCACTTTATTTTAGTTCCTTTTTCAATGTCCCAAAATGTAGATTGTTTATGTAATCAAAATTTCCTCATGTGTATACGTGTTAAAAGTTGTCTATGTAACACTTTTTTTTTCTTTTATAGCATCACTGTAGAAACAGAATAAAAAATAAAGGAGAACGTGAACATTTTCTTCAAAAAGGGTATTTGAAGTTTCAAGTTAGCCTTATAATGGTGGCGATGCTCAAACTAAACACAAAAATGCCAAAAACAAAATATGGTTTTGTATGGTTAACTAATATGTAAACTATATAAATATATATATATATATATATATATATATATATATATAATATAGAGGTAAACATCTGTACATCAGAAAGAGTTTAACTTTTTTTTTTCTCAGCTACTATCACACGTGTTTCGATACTTTAAAACACATCCCAGGTTGATCCTCTTCGTTTGACAAAAAGGAGGCGTTTTACTGGAGACCAATCTAAACGCTGTGCGCTTCTTGCGTTGAGAAAAACAACCCAACGACGGCCAATCCCGATCAATCTTTCAAGCTCTCGCTTGCGTGTAGTGACACGAGGAGCAACAGCCCAAAACTCACCCATTCCACTGTTATTTACACGCAAGACACAATTGTGCAAATTGCAGGACAGTAATATTGAATCTTTTTTTTATATCGAGAACATTTCCAATCACGTCTGTACTACTTTACTAAAAGAGTAATTTAGGCTAATATGACAACAATCCTGCTAGCTCACAGCGTTGTTAAATCTCTGAGACAAGGATGTGTGGTTGGCAGAAGAGTAGGAAACAGGTCGTCATGGCTGCGATTTCAAACTATGAGACTATTTAGTTTGAAGGTAAGAGAACGGATGTATGACTGAATGCTCTTGTTGTCAGTTGTAAATGCACGAAACAAACTTTTTAATCAGAAGTGCTGTCAATGGACCGCTACAGGCCGAATCCCGCAGGAAAATCCATAAAGTCTGCGAGCTCGCCTTTACACACATGTAAAAAATTTTTTAAAAGTTGTTACCACCTTTTTGCAAAAGCAGCAGGAGCTACTCTCATATTCGGCATAGATCCAGCACAACAAAAAATTCTAATTTTAACATAATTCAAACTTAAGCAAGTTGACCATTTACGACAGAACTGCTCGTTCATTAGAAATTAGCTTCGTTACAGCATGGTGGGCGGCAGGCAAAGTTGGAACCGTATTGAATTACGTTCATGTCCGGTGGACTGTCATTACGCCGAATTGACTGGTGGCATATTGTGATTCAATAAAACATAGTAAGTTACTTGTCTGACGCAAGTGCAAGTGCCATTAAGAAAGTATGTCGTAAATTCTCTGATTTTGAATGCAGTTTGGGGCGGTGAAAGACAATTGAAACCTACTTCGTATTAACTCACAGAAAAGTAGAAAACAATCTAATGTTGCACTGTTGAGAGGTGATGAGATTTCCAGACTGCTGTCTCAGATAATATGTAGCATGCAGATGCTGGACGCTGTGCATGTGTGTTAATATCATGGAGAATTGCATCATGTTTGAGGAGCGCTCATGATTGCGGTAACTGATTTTCTCTTCACCTTACTTCCACAGAATATAACTGTATATAACAATATTTCAGCATTGTATGAAGGTGAATATGGTGCAAAATGGGAGAGCGCGTAGATGCGATGTGATCACTTGTATAATATGATTTGGGGGAGGGGGGGAATAGCAAGCTGTGATGCGAGAGAGCACATGCAGCGACAGATTCGAGAGGTTGTAATCACTGAGTTGTGGTTGTACTGGAAAAGTGACTGAAGTAAGAAAAAAAAAAAAATAAGTGTACAGATTTTTTTCTACAAGCTCTCAAATCTTATTGTGTGCTCACATCGCATCTACGAGTTCAATTTTAGTTGTACAAGCTCTCAAGTCATTCTACAAGTGCTCACATCACATCTACGAGTACAGATTTTTTTTTTTACAAGCTCTCAAATCATATTCTACAAGTGCTCACATCGCATCTACGCTCTCACATTTTGCACCCTATTTACCTTCATAGCATTGTATCTATCTGTGATGTATGAGAAAAAATCAATTCTAATTGATCAAGGCTCTTGTGATGGACACACACACTCACACACACACAAAGAACAGATTTGTGTTTTTCAGCATTCATAGCACAATTTGCATTGTCCACTGCCATCACTCCTGAACATTAAAAGTCTACATTTGTTTCAAACTTGCTTTTGGTCTTTCCAAACTTGCTTCATATAAAGGGAATGCATTATGCTTGGGTGAGATTTGTCTTGTCATCTGCTTGCTCTCTTTCAACTTCCAGGCCCAGACGGCCCACCTGGTCTTGGAGGATGGTACCAGAATGAAAGGATTTTCCTTTGGGCATGATGCCTCTGTAGCCGGAGAACTTGTCTTCAATACTGGCCTGGTGGGGTAAGGAGACATGCTGACATAAGTCAAATCACATTAGATTTAAGACAAAATTGTTGTCTTGAACAAGTACTATCAAATACTGAAATATCAACCTTGCTTTGAGCTTGACAACCTTGCAAGTGTATTCATTTTACATTTTCCAAGACAAACCATGAGTGGATGTCGTGACGATGTGTTTCATCATTACCACAAGACAATATCCTGCTGTTTCCCTGCTTTAGGTATCCCGAGGCCCTGACTGATCCCAGCTACAGAGGTCAGATCCTTACCCTGACCTACCCTATTGTGGGAAACTACGGGGTACCCAACAGCCAGGAGCTGGACGAGCTGGGCCTTAGAAAACATTTGGAGTCAGAGCGTATCCAGGTTGGAAACTCAGCGATGGTTTGGGGTGTCAGGTTTTGTGGAGGCCTCAGCACTGCAATTTATTTATTAAAAAATTCTACTTTGATCCTGTCTGTCAGTCGGACAGTGCTCAACCTGGGTCCAGATTGAAATATCTCAAGAATTGAAATTAATTGCCATGACATTATTACAGACATTCATTTTTACAGACATTCATGATCCCCAGAGGAGGAATCCCATTGACCTTTGTCCACCCTTACTTTTTTATCTAGTGGCTCCATGAGGTTGACATTTGTGATTTTAGGTGAAGTGTCTCAACATATATTGACTGGATTGCCATGAAATGTACACAAATGGTACAGACATTCATATCCACCTGATGATAAATTCTAATCACTTTGATCACTCCTTGACTTTTCAACAGTATCGCCATCATTAACTTAACTTTTTGCTTGGTCCAATACTTTTATTAATGAGTAAAATACTACTCAACTTAGATTGTTAACATGGTAAATAGCATTGTTATTGTTGGCATCTTAGCATGCTGACGTTTAGCTCAAAGCACCGCTAAGTACAGCCTCACAGAGGTACACCAGCATGGCTGTAGACTCTTTGTCTCGTTATGATCGATTTTGTAGGCAAAAATGCTAAAACTTCACTGGTTTCAGCTTTTCAGTTATAAATATTTGCTTGTTTTCTTAAGAGATATATTCCAAATACAGACGTGGACAAGCATTATGTAGCGGAAGCACACATGGTTCTGTTTATACTTAACCGGGTGTCTGCATACAATGACGTGTTTTCAACTGTTTAATGGTGCAAACTGAATGCACAGACGTGGATGCTGAGACTATAAATTATATCTTAGTTTCATATACTACTAAACTCAATACCTTTTGGGTTTTTGACAACAATATTTGATCTGATTGTAGTTCTAACAATTAAAATAATTTTACTAATATCAAATAATTTAATTAATCAGTTACAAAAACAATTGTTAGTTGTAGTCCTACACATAAACACAGTGCAGTAGTAACAACAGTACAGTATTACCACACATGTATTGACATTTGGTGATGTAAGAACAGGTTTCTCTATGTTTATTCTCCCATGATCGGGATATTCTGGAATTCCCTGATGCCCACACAAATGTTAGGATTTTATATTTTGTGGCAGCTCTTGACACCATACACATGTTAGGGGTATGAGCTACAGTAGCCTAACACAAAGCTTTGTTCTGGGCCTATGCAGTTGATAGACTGACTTGACCTTATTTTTAAGGTTGGTTTGGTGCTTTTGTGTTTCTAGGTATCTGGTCTTCTTGTTCAAGACTACAGTCATGAGTACAGCCACTGGAACTCTGTCAAGTCTTTGGGCCAATGGCTACAAGAAGAGAAGGTTTGGATTCAAATTACCACATATATGGTGTAATCTCAGAGAGCAGATTAGGACTCTGCTGATGGTGAATTTGCAAATGTTACTTTTCCCTCTTTTAAAGGTTCCTGCACTGTTTGGAATAGACACCAGAATGCTAACAAAGATCATCAGAGACAAGGTACTGTAAATTCAAAGGTCTGAAGAACTTCTACATCTTTTTTTTTTTTTTTTACAAAGGGATTAGTTGATGGACTGTTAGTTCTCTTGTGATTTCTCCTCAGGGCACAGCTTTGGGGAAGATTGAATTTGATGGGCAGCCTGTTGAGATATCTGACCCTAACCAGAGAAACTTGGTAGCAGAGGTTTCAACCAAGGTAACAGCAGCTTACTATTATATTGAATATCCCAAAGCAGTTGTTCTTTTCATTACATATACCAAAGTCTCAGATCATAGATATGTCTACAAATGGTGTTGATTAGCGCTAACCTCTCTTTTCTCTCTTTCTGTGTCCTCCCACTCACTAGGAAACCAAAGTTTTTGGAAAAGGAAACCCAATAAAAGTGGTGGCTGTTGATTGTGGTATTAAACATAATATCATCCGCTTGCTGGTTAAGGTGAGGAAAAAATATTAGAGGGATTGAAATAAAAACATTTGTTATTGAGTGTGCATCCGCATTAGTTTACACACCTAGAAATTATGCTTTTATGATGTAGCCCCCAATTACCTTTACTGCACAAATATAGAAAAGATGTCAACACCCGTTAACTTTCTGCATCTGCTCAAGTAAATATGAGGTGGTTATGTTAAATCTAACAAGCTACAGAAAAAAAGAAATCCTGGAGTGTCTGTTTTTTTCATCAACCTGTAAGAGATAGTGGGCTTTTCCTTTTATATGTATCATTTCAAGGTTTGTTATGTATAGTGTTAATATTAGCTTGTAGTTGATTGTAATAGTGAGTCATGAAAAGCAGCCTGTAGACTTGGTAATATAAATCATAGGTCAGTAGCATTAGAGATTGTAAGTTTTCACTTCTTGGTCCTTAAAAGTGTGGTGATGTGGCTTTTTCATGGTGGCTGAAAAGTTAGGAGGACAATATAAGAAAATTATTTTGTTTCACCCTTATTGTATCATAAATATAGTTACTAATATTATCATTGTTGGAGAACTTTGGAGTCTTTAGAATGTGGCAAACAATTGTCATATTTAGTGAATGTATGGAGATTTTCGCTAGACAGAAGGGGGTGCTTCTGTAATAGTTTGAGCATTCATTAAGGCATAGGTTTATTTGGCGGCATTTACAATAAAAACACATCTGCTGAATCTGATTTTTCATACATTAAGGTTTGTGTACTGATGTCACAGTGTTGAAAAATCATGCACTCTTTTTATTAACGGCAAACCCTTTTATTCACGGGATACACTGCAGGGGTTTTCCTTGTTGGTTGGTGTTTACATCCCAACTCAGACCTGTGTTACTGAGACACTACAAGGTCTGAGGCCTATACTATGAAGCAAGATTTGGGGTTACCGAGGTAACTTCAGGTTCAACCTAGGGTTTTAAAACATCTAGACTCCCTGCTCATTGTTCTTGGAGACTTAACCAGAGCAAACTTTAGCAAAGTGTAAAGAATTCAAATGTCCACGCGGGTCTAAGACTTCAATGAATACTTTGTATTGTTAATCAAGTGAGCAGGAAACATACATGCAGGTGCTAAAACTTAACGCTCCACAATTGTGTGAGTCTTACCTGTGTGAGTTACCAGAGCCACGTGCTCACTTGCATAGGGACGTAACAGAATGCCCTTAAACTTATATAGCCACGTTTAAATGGGCACTTTATATGACATCTCCCCTTTTTTAAGTTTAGTTTCTTTCAGAGAACAAATAAGATAAAAAAGATAGCCTGACTGCTCCTATAACTGAACATTTGAAAAGAACTGTATTCGATTAAACAGAAAGGTACTAGTATCTATTCGTAGGTAGTAGACTTAACTCATCAAACATTAGTCTGTGCATTACATTAACGAACATTAGAACATAAGCTCTCTTCACAGTTTCAATAAACTTTTCAGTCCATCGCTAAACATTTACCTTAATTTCTCTTTTCCCCTCCCCACAGTCCATGGCCAAAAATTGAAAAATTATGCCAGTTGAATCTCAAAGTTGCTCCCTGGGGCGTTGTAAAGGAGCATGGTGTGACGCTCCAGAGACAACGGCAGGTGTTCTCCAGGCTTTCTGATGGTCCAGCTATATGAGGACAGGATCACCTGGCTTTAAAATAGGCAAGGGCCTAGTCCATGGCGCTAATTAAAATAGAATGCTTGTTTTATTTTCCCAATGCATCCTTAGTCCTGACAGTTTCCAGATCAGGCCATTAGGGCTGTAGATTTGCCTCCAGCGTGAAGGGTTGTCTTTATCTTCTGGCCCAGGAGTAGCTCTGCCGGGCTCACGCCTGTGGTGGTGCAAGGCATTGACCGAAAACACATGAGGGCGAGCAGAGGGTCTTTTTAGATTGTTTTAGCAGTCTGGACACCCCTCTCTGCATCTCCATTCTCTTGAGGGTTGTGTGGACTTGAAATGATGTGTGTGAAGTCAAACTCTCTTGCAAAGTCTTTTAATTCATTGAGGCCCATTGTTAGACACAACCTCGTCTGGACAGCCAAATCTGGCAAACTCTGCCATCAACTTCAAGATTACCTGACACGACAAGGTAACTGTTTTTGTCATGATTGCACAGGTCCATAGCAAGTCTCTTCCAAGGCCGGTCAGGTAGGGGGTAGAGATGAGAGGTTCTTTCTGCTGGCTGGGTTTCATTTCTTGGCACACCTGACAGGACTGGACTTTTTGATGGATTTCTGATGAGATGCTGGGCCACCATAAAGACTCATGGGCTTGCTCTCTACACACACAAACCCTGGTGTCCGTCGTGTATTCGGTTCAGTACCCTAGTGTCCGTCATATATTCAGTTCAGAACCCTGGTGTCCGTCATGTATTCGGTTCAGGATGTCCGTTCTCAGCACATCTGGTCGTCAGCACATCTGACGATTTCCATTGCATTCAGATAATTCAGCTTTCATGGGAAAGTACTCCCTGATTGCTGCTGGGACACGGCTATGTACTCTGGCCACCCTGACTTTATGTACTGCAACACCAATTGAAAGTTATGGTCAGCTGCTGTAGCTGTCTTTATGGCTTCAAGCCTACATGGAGTTGCATTCA
Source organism: Percina caprodes (assembly GCA_013375575.1). Classification (NCBI taxonomy): domain Eukaryota; kingdom Metazoa; phylum Chordata; class Actinopteri; order Perciformes; family Percidae; genus Percina; species Percina caprodes. The sequence goes on along the minus strand of JABXJD010000097.1, from coordinate 784,827 downwards.
TGGCGTTGACGACGGCTGCTATGTAGCACGCTACGTCTGAGTGTCTGTCTCCTTTTCCAGACACTGTAGTGGGCTTTGTGATAGTGTCGGGAACAGTTAAGGTCTTCCCTGGTGCATATTCGGCCATTGGTTTAAATGTAATAAGTCTCATGAGTAGCCTTTGGCACAGTATTGGCACATTGTCAGGTCTTTCTGATTCCTGAGTGGCATTAGAGGTTTGTGGTCGGTGACCAATTTGAAGCTCTCAAGGCCACACAGGTACTTTTCAAATCTTTCACAGGCCCAGATACTTGCCAAACACTCCTTCTCAATCTGTGCATATCTGGTCTTGGCATCAGAAAGACAACATGAGCAGTATGCTACAGGTTTCCATTCCACTTCATGTAGCTGCAGCAGTACTCCGCTTGTACCATAACTGGCGGTTCACATTGTAGAACTTCAGGACTGGAGAAGTGGACAGGATGTCTTTAATCCGCTGGAATGCTTCATGCTGAGAGTGGTCCCACATCCATACTGTCTTGGACTTTAACAGGTCATAAAGTGTCTGACCCACTGTAGACAAATTGGGAATGTATTTCCCTATCATGCCCAGAATACGCTTTAGGTCTTGCACGTTCTGTGGTGGTGGAAGCTTGTGGATTGCCTTGACTTTATCAGGGTCAGGTTTCGCACCTGATTTGTCAATGACTTTACCCAAAAAGTGAAGTTGGTCCTGCCTGAATTTACATTTTTCTCTGTTTAGCTTCAGGCCGGCTGACTTGATCCTTTCTAGCACCTTGCTGAGACGCTGGTCGCGCTGTTCTGGAGTATCTCCATGAACGAAGACATCATCCATGAAGATAGCCACACCTTCCAGCCCGTTGAGTGTCTCAGTCATTTTGCGTTGGAAGATTTCCGGAACACTTGTGATCCCGAATGGGAGTCTTTTAAATGCACATCTCCCAAAGGATGTTATGAAGGTGGTTAACTTGGTGCTTTCTGAGTGTAGAGGTGTATCTGCCAAAACCCGGAAGCGGCATCCAGTGACGTGAACACGGTTGCGCCACTGAGTTTTGCAGTAATTTCCTCAGCGTTTTTCAGATTTTCCTCCATGTGTTTTAATTCCTCTTTGCCTTTTTGCAGTAAAGGCAACTGGACACGACGAGCAGTGTGCACTGTGTATGGCTCAGCATTATCTCTTAACAGGATTTTGACAGGCTCGGTTTTGAGTATTCCATGCTCACCGAATGCTTTGTGAACTTCTTCGACACATTTCACAAGCCCCATCATCATTGCTGTGACTCTGCTTAGCAGATTGTTTGTGTTTCAGCCACTGATGACGTATACTGGAAAAGAGTATGGCTTTCCTTTGTATTCTGTAATGGCTTGAAACTTTCCTAAACAGTCCAACTGACCACCTGGGCTGCACAGTGTGACTTTGGAGGACCCCAATTTTTTGTCGGGAACTAAATTTATTGAATGTCTCTTCTCCCATAATGTTTACATACACCCGTGTCAATTTTGAATTTGACCAGTGTTGTTCCCGTTGTAAACTGTATTGTCCATTGTCCATCACTTCTGTTTTCATTTGTGACTGCACCCAGGAAGTATGGTGTCTGTAAAAACACTTCTCTGACTGATTTACTGTAACATTTCTTTTCCCAGTGACCCACCTTCTCACACTTGTTGCATATAGAGTTCATGGCTGGGCCTCTTTCTGGATCTTTGTGTTTTAAATTTTTCCACATTTTCCACATTTCGAGTCTCCTTGATCACTCCGTGAAATGCTTCTATCACCATGTAAAGAATTCAAATGTCCACATGGGTCTTAGACTTCAATGAATCCTTTGTATTGTTGCAAACGAGCAGGAAACATACAGGGAGGTGTTAAAACTTAACTCTCCACAACTGTGTGAGTCGTATGTTACCAGAGCCACGTTCATACTTGCGTAGGGACGTAACAAAATGCCCTTAAAGGTATATAGCCACATTCACATGGTCACATTATATGACACAAAGAACTTCCAAAATACAGACAGCACATAAAGTGTCCCACCAGGCACAATAACACAATGGACTGCTGCTATACAATAATGATGCCTATCGCTCTGTCTCTTGTGTGGCTTGGAACTGTCTCTGATTACTGTCTAGTTTATCTTCTCCCAGCCTACAGGCGGAAACTAAAATCTGCTAAGCCTGTGGTCAAGATTGTGAGGAGATGAGCCAATGATGCAAAATTGGAGTTACAAACCTGCTTTGACTGTATTGACTGGAGTTTTTTGGGGTGGCAGCAGCTGCCATTCTGGATGAACTATATATTTAATAGTGTTAAACACGTAATATAATTGTGAAATATACGCTGTACATATCGTCATATCCACCAGATATATAACCAACCTGTTATATTAATAATGCTTTCGGGACCATTTGCACTTTTGCATTGCCCTATTGTATTACTGTTTACAATCCTAATAGAGCTGTTTGTTTACATAAATGCACTATGGAATATGCAGGTGTGTGTGTGTGTGTATATATATTTATTTTCTATACGCAAACTTATATCAGTACATTTTACATGTTTCTGTTTACCTTGTTTAGCTTTGTTGTCCTTGTTTTTGTGGATTTCTGTGAATGTACTTTGAGAGCAACAAAAAGCCAAAGTCAAAAACCCTATATATGTTCACACTTACTTGGCCATCAAAGCTGGTTCTGATTCTGACATGTAACATCTATGTTTACAACTAGAAGGATGAATTCTGGACTGGTGTCAAATTTGTTTAGAACTATTTAGGTATTTCGGGTGACTTCTCATTAAGATGTTCATTAAGCAATAGGAATACCATAACATTACACAATGGCTTTACATGCTCTATACAGGTAAAAGCCAGTAAATTAGAATATTTTGAAAAACTTGATTTATTTCAGTAATTGCATTCAAAAGGTGTAACTTGTACATTATATTTATTCATTGCACACAGACTGATGCATTCAAATGTTTATTTCATTTAATTTTGATGATTTGAAGTGGCAACAAATGAAAATCCAAAATTCCGTGTGTCACAAAATTAGAATATTGTGTAAGGGTTAAATTTTGAAGACACCTGGTGCCACAAAGTAATCAGTTGATTAACTCAAAACACCTGCAAAGGGCTTTAAATGGTCTCTCAGTCCAGTTCTGAAGCCTACACAAACATGGGGAAGACTTCAGATTTGACAGCTGTCCAAAAGGCGACCATCGACACATTGCACAAGGAGGGAAAGACACAAAGGTTATTGCTGAAGAGGCTGGCTGTTCTCAGAGCTCTGTGTCCAAACACATTAATAGAGAGGCAAAGGGAAGGAAAAACTGTGGTCAGAAAAAGTGTACAAGCGATAGGGATCACCGCACCCTAGTCAAGATTGTGAAAAAAAAGATTCACAAGGAGTGGACAGCTGCTGGAGTCAGTGCTTCAAGATCCACCACCAAGAGACGCTTGAAAGACATGGGTTTCAACTGCCGCATACCTCGTGTCAAGCCACTGTTGACCAAGAAACAGCGCGAAAAGCGTCTCACCTGGGCTAAGGAAAAAAGAGCTGGACTGCTGCTGAGTGGTCCAAAGTCATGTTTTCTGACGAAAGCAAATTTTGCATTTCCTTTGGAAATCGAGGTCCCAGAGTCTGGAGGAAGACAGGAGAGGCACAGGATCCACGTTGCCTGAAGTCTAGTGTAAAGTTTCCACCATCAGTGATGGTTTGGGGTGCCATGTCATCTGCTGGTGTCGGTCCTCTCTGTTTCCTGAGATCCAGGGTCAACGCAGCCGTCTACCAGCAAGTTTTAGAGCACTTCATGCTTCCTGCTGCTGACCTGCTCTATGGAGATGGAGATTTCAGGTTCCAACAGGACTTGGCGCCTGCACACAGCGCAAAATCTACCCGTGCCTGGTTTACGGACCATGGTATTTCTGTTCTAAATTGGCCAGCCAACTCCCTGACCTTAGCCCCATAGAAAATCTGTGGGGTATTGTGAAAAGGAAGATGCAGAATGCCAGACCCAAAACGCAGAAGAGTTGAAGGCCACTATCAGAGCAACCTGGGCTCTCATAACACCTGAGCAGTGCCAGAAACTCATCGACTCCATGCCACGCCGCATTAATGCAGTAATTGAGGCAAAAGGAGCTCCAACCAAGTATTGAGTATTGTACATGCTCATATTTTTCATTTTCATACTTTTCAGTTGGCCAACATTTCTAAAAACTCCCTTTTTTGTATTAGCCTTAAGTAATATTCTAATTTTGTGACACACGGAATTTTGGATTTTCATTTGTTGCCACTTCAAATCATCAAAATTAAATGAAATAAACATTTGAATGCATCAGTCTGTGTGCAATGAATAAATATAATGTACAAGTTACACCTTTTGAATGCAATTACTGAAATAAATCAAGTTTTTCAAAATATTCTAATTTACTGGCTTTTACCTGTATGTCTCTATGTGCAGAAGGGTGCAGAGGTCCACCTCGTACCGTGGGATCAGGACTTGCAGAGTCTAGACTACGACGGTCTTTTCATCTCCAATGGACCAGGAGATCCGTCTTTGGCCAAGACACTCATCAACAATGTCGGCAAGGTAAGACATGATGCTGTTTAAATATGTTGATTGCTTGTGACGTTTACCCACAAAGAGTAGTAGTTATTTACAGTGCAATTGCCGTTTTTAATGACAGATTATATTTATATCATGCGCTACAGTGGTACCTTTTAATAAATGTTATTTGTTTTCGTCCATTAAAGGTGCTGGAGAGTGATCATCCCAAGCCAGTGTTTGGGATCTGTATGGGCAACCAGATCACTGCTCTGGCTGCAGGAGCTCAGTCATATAAGCTACCTATGGGCAACAGGTAAACTCTTTCATAATACAATATGCACACTCCTAAAGATTCAAATGTGCCCTGTGGAGCTTTCTTGTAAACAAACAAAGGTATGTTTACATTTAGTGTTACTCATGTGAAAATGCATTGTTTGTAATGATTTAAGACTATATATATATATATATATATATATATATATATATATACACACATTACTTTGCAGAGATTAACAGAGATTTTATGAGCATTGTTTACAACTGTGTTTACTAGCTTGCAGTCTTTACTTTTCTCCCTGTCTTTGTTTGCGCATTGCACCATTTTGTTACTGTCGCCATTTCATCATAGAAATAGTGTGACACCATTGGTATGACTGTGTATCCTCCTGTCACCCTCCTGTACCTGCATATGTGTGCAGGGGATAAATAAAATAACTAATTTATTTTCTGCATGTCTGCTGTTCCCCAGAGGCCAGAACCAGCCAGTGCTGAATGTGATGACGGGCCAGGCCTTCATTACGGCGCAGAACCACGGCTACGGCATAGACAGCCAGTCCTTGCCCCCAGGGTGGAGCCCGCTTTTCATCAACGCCAATGATGGCACAAATGAGGTTGATTTCACCCATCTTCTTTTTTTATTTTTTTATTTCCTAATGGGTTTTGGATAAAAGCACCAGCTTCTATTACAGACTAAATGTACTCAAGCAAATAAGTAACTCTTCATATTTTTCAGGGCATCATGCACAACACAAAGCCTGTATTTACGGCCCAGTTTCACCCGGAAGCTAAAGGCGGTCCCACCGACACAGAGGTAATTAATTAAAGGGAAAGCCATATGTATATATGTATATTGTATGGAATGTAAACTAGACATAGTGGTAAAAACATCACTGGCAATGAAGATGTGATCATCTGAGGTGCCTGATGTTTGACTGCATCAGAGCCCCAGGTGCCTGTCACTTTCCCTACAATAAAGCGTTGATGATTCTGTGCTTCAGTTCTTCTCCCCCACATGACAGGTAAGGACTGTAGTTCAAGGGTCAAACAATGTTGTAACCTCCTGTCATATTAAGGAATAATAATAAGACCTGTCTCCTCTATCAGAACATGCAGTTGACAGCTCTGCTGGAGTATTCTTGCCTTTCTCTTGGGTGTGACTTTCAGGGGCAAAGGAATCAAAAAAACTTGCACTGTGCCCATGATAAATATTGCGTGTCTTGGCCTGTCAGGGAGGGAATCACTTCTTTTACTTTAACCTATGCATTTTAGGGCTGCACAATACTTGTTTTATTGTAGTCGCAATATCAACTGGCGAAAGAAACTTAGAGATTTTTTTGTGTTAGTTAAAGAAAATCAGTAAATAAACTGCATTTTAAAATGTAACATTTGTTCTTTTTTTAGTGGTGCCTTTTATATTCAATTCAATGTTCAATAAAAGAATGTTGGAAATTATTTTGTTTTAAATTCAGTTAGCAGTTTGTTGTATTTTAGCAAAATACTGAAAGCAGCAGAAGTGCAGAACTAAGTACAGGTTAATATCTGTTTATTTATTGCAAGTGATACCGCAATATGCAACAAAGTTATTGCATATTGCACATTTCTTCCATATTGTGCAGTCCTATTTATATGTACAGACCAAAAGTTTGGAACCACCTTCTCATTCAATGCGTTTTCTTTATTTTTATGACTATTTACATTGTAAATCATCACTGAAGGCATCAAAACTATGAATGAACATGTGGAATTATGTACTTAACAAAAAACTGAAATAACTGAAAATATGTCTTATATTCTAGTTTCTTCAAAGTAGCCACCATTTGTTCTGATTACTGCTTTGCACACTCTTGGCATTCTCTTAATGAGCTTCAAGAGGTAGTCACCTGAAATGGTTTCCCAACAGTCTTAGGAAGTTCCCAGAGATGCTCAGCACTTGTTGGCCTTTTTGCCTTCACTCTGTGGTCCAGCTCACCCCAAACCATCTTGATTAGGTTCAGGTCTTGTGACTGTGGAGGCGCAGCACTCCATCACTCTCTTTCTTGGTCAAATAGCCCTTACACAGCCTGGAGGTGTGTTTGGAGTCATTGTCCTGTTGAAAAATAAATGATGGTCCAACTAAACGCTAACCGGATGGGATGTCGCATGTCGCTGCAGGATGCTGTGGTAGCCATGCTGGTTCAGTATGCCTTCAATTTGGAATAAATCCCCAACATTGTCACCAGCAAAGCACCCCCACACCATCACGCCTCCTCCATGCTTCACAGTGGGAACCAGGCACGTAGAATCCATCCGGTCACCTTTTCTGCGTCACATAAAGACATGGCAGTTGGAACCAAAGATCTCAAACTTGGACTCATCAGACCAAGCACAGATTTAAACTGGTCTAATGTCCATTCCTTGTGTTTCTTGGCCCAAACAAATCTCTTCTGCTTGTTGCCTCTCCTTAGCAGTGGTTTCCTAGCTGCTATTTGACCATGAAGGCCTGATTCGCGCAGTCTCCTCTTAACAGTTGTTCTAGAGATGTGTCTGCTGCTAGAACTCTGTGTGGTGTACATCTGGTCTCTAATCTGAGCTGCTGTTAACTTGCAATTTCTGAGGCTGGTGACTCAGATGAAATTATCCTCAGCGCTAGAGGTGACTCATGGTCTTCCTTTCCTGGGGCGGTCCTCATGTGAGCCAGTTTCGTTGTAGCGCTTGATGGTTTTTGCGACTGCACTTGGGGACACGTTCAACATTTTTGCAATTTTCCAGACCGAATGACCATCATTTCTTAAAGTAATGATGGCCACTCGTTTCTCTTTACTTAGCTGACTGGTTCTTGCTATAATATGAATTCTAACAGTTGTCCAATAGGGCCGTCGGCTGTGTATCAACCTGACTTCTGCACAACACAACTGTTGGTCCTAACTCCTTTTAATAAGGCAAGAAATTCCACTAATTAACCCTGACAAGACACACCTGTGAAGTGAAAACCATTCCAGGTGACTACCTCATGAAGCTTTTTGAGAGAACACCAAGGGTTTGCAGCACTATCAAAAAAGCAAAGGGTTGCTACTTTGAAGAAACTAGAATGTAAGACATGTTTTCAGTTATTTCATACTTTTTGTTAAGTACATAATTCCATATGTGTTATAATATACAATGTAAATAGTCATGAAAATAAAGAAAACGCATTGAATGAGAAGGTGGTTCCAAACTTTTGGCCTGTACTATATATAAAAACATGCATCTGCTTTTCTAAAAGTGACTTAAAGTTGGCTCTTTAAAAAAACGAAAAGGTGCTTTATATGCACCATTTGGCCAGTCCCAGTATATTTAGGTGTACAATATGTGGTAATTGAAAATTTTTCTTACAGGAGCAAAACCTTATTCTTAATTTAACTTAATTAAATAGGCTTCTGGGGTGAGTTCTAGATTACTCAGTGGAGTGTGCCAACCCATGTAGACTGAGTCCTTTGCAATAATTGAATATTAATTCTAAATGATTGATGAAATTAATAAGATGCCATTATATTGTTTGGTTTTTCTCTACATTTAAATGAACAGATTTCAGAATTCTTGTTGGACAAAAGCAGTCTTATCCAAAAGTTTCCTCAAAGTGTCATGGTTTTTGCTCTAGATTTTGTTGCATACCTAAAAACCTTGTACCCTTAGGTAGGTCTTAGTCTTTATATCACCCAACTGTTTCGGCTACATAAATGAGTTGAAAATGTCAGTTCAATAACAGTATTAGGCTAACAAAGACTGACACTTAGGCTCCTCATAATAATATTATTATCATTTTTATTTGTGTCTACAGTTTCTCTTTGATGCCTTTATGTTGCTGATCAAGAAAGGAAAAGATGCCAATATAGTTTCAGTAATGCCTAAGAAACCACAGATTCCTCCCAGAGCCCAGGTAAAGTACGTCACAAAGGTTTAGCGGGTTCATGTATGCTTTTATAAAAACAGCATGTGCTTTCAAGTGTGTCAAGGACTAACTTTTGAGGGTGTAAAAGGTTAACAGAGAATTGATCAAATAGGTTACTTAATAAGAAATATACAGTGTATATATAACATGTTTTATAATGATGTAATGCAGGCTCTGATTTATAGTGGAAAAATGACATTTGAAAAAACAGGAAGGAAAACTTGAACTGAAGTAACTGAAATGCTGTTCATTAGTTACATGTCAAGGAGTTTGCCATTAGGGTTACCATGTTTAAGACAATGTATTTGCAAATGGAGGTCAATGTTGTTGCCATTAGTAACTGTATTACATGCTGTTAATGACTGCATGTCTTTCCTGTCTGTTTGTGTAAATGCAGGTGTCAAAGGTGCTCATACTGGGTTCTGGTGGTCTGTCTATAGGTCAGGCTGGAGAGTTTGACTACTCTGGATCACAGGCCATCAAGGCCATGAAGGTAGGAGATGACAAGGATGAATCTGTTGCTGAAAGTATCCGAAATTTACTTAACTACTTACTTGTTTGAATGACAGTAACCAGCTATTTTATTATTACTGATTTTAAAAATGAAACAATTTATTTTTTACCTGTTTAAAAAAAAAAAGAAGTATTTATGTATGTGAAGATGAAGGTATGAAATGCTATTTTATTCAATATTAAATTAATGAATAAATACAATATTAAATTAAAGCTGCAAGCAGCGTTGGGCTGGCCCTCGCTAATCTGCAAGCGTTGGGGTTACTGGCGGACGCCGCTCCTCGTGACTGTGCATTTGTGCGGAAAATCATCACCAATGAAAAGGAAATTCCCTTCTGAGTTTAATGACACCTCACACAAGACTATACCTTAAATGGGTCACCAGTTATGAAAGGGGTCATGGGTTGAGCACAGGGGGCAGGCAAAAGCATCACCAATGAAGAAGGAACTCTGCTGAGTTCAATGACACCTCACACAAGACTGTACCTTACACAGTTCAAATGGTATGAAAAGGGGCATGACCTGAGTGAGTGGGGTCTTGCCATGGTACACAGCTGTACCAAGTTTTGTGAGTCTATCTTGAACGTACTGCAGGGGCTCAATTTTCTTAATTTTGTAGGGGGCGCTAGCCAGCCATTTTTGCGCGTCTATTCCTGAAACACATGAAATATGTAAATGAAGAGTTCCTTCTTCATTGGTGATGCTGATACTGGTGACCCGTTTAAGGTAGAGTCTTGTGTGAGGGGTCATTGAACTCAGCCCAGAGTTCCTTCTTCATTGGTGATGCTTTGGCCCGCCCCCTATGCTTAGACCACGCCCCCTTTCACAGATAATGAAATGTATGACACAGAGGGTTGTGTGACATATCATTGAACTCAGCAGGGAGTTCTCGTTTCATTTGTGACAATTTTCAGTGTCTAGGTGACACGCAAATGCACGGTCATAAGGAACGGCATTTGCCAGTAACCTCAACGCGCGCAGATTAGCTGCTTGCAGCTTAAATTGGTTTTGGTCTTTTCATAGAATTTGTAGACTACTACAAAAGTACAATTTTGAGCAGATCTCTTTAAAAACCGTAAGAAGACTTTTCACACATAAAGAAATTTAAATAATTTGGTGTGCATACTTTATAGTACCCATTCTAGTCTCTGTGGAATAGGCCTTTTCACGGAGGACAATTTGATATGTCACAGTAAAGTTAGACTGGCTGCATTCGGTTTAGCTGCTTTGTTTCAATAGCCTGATATTGTGCATGTTGGCTCAGTGTCACCGCTTACTGGCACACTTGATTAGATCAGAGCCATTGTTAATGTTATTAATAACACCTGTGCTTTATCTACTCTAACAAGACAGCATTTCTGCTATGATTGTCTATTGTCTAAAGATGTATTCTAACCAACAGAAATACTTGTTGGGCTGAAACACCATCGTAGTACATTTAGAATGAAAGACATTGATCTTATAAACGTGACAATCAAGACTGATTATCATATTCTGGTTTTCTTTTTAAATAAAAAATAAATTAACCTTGTGAACATGTCGTTATAGGAGGAAAACCTGAAGACAGTTCTCATGAACCCAAATATAGCCTCAGTTCAGACCAATGAAGTGGGAACCAAGCAGGCCGATTCTGTCTACTTCCTGCCTGTCACGCCACAATTTGTAACTGAAGTCATCAAGACCGAGCGTCCAGATGGCATCCTGCTCTCCATGGGCGGACAGACTGCACTCAACTGCGGTAAGATGTGTGCAACTGTTTGCGTCAATGTCCTGTGGAGTTCTGTGCAAGGCAGTTGCACTGGCAATAGTGGCATTTGCAATTTTCAGCAAGACCTTTTCCACTTTTCGACCAACTTGAATGTCTGGATGAGTTTTTTTTAAATTTATTTCTTTAGATATGCATGTTTAAAGGTGAACTACTATATAGCATATCAGGTTCATACACATATTTTGTGTTCGTATGTTCAAAAAACACTTTCTCATACTGCCCATTGCTGCTGCAGTTTACCCTCCGTGTGAGATGCTCTGCTGAAGTGCCTGTCTCTTTAAGCCCCCCTCCCGAAAAAGCCCAGTCTTGGTTTGATTGGCCAGGGTGTTTCCTGGTATCTCAGCTGCACCCCAGTTTTGTTTAACTAGTAGCAGCTGGAGCTACTGCATAGGAGTATATAGCAGGACTTTCTACCGTAAAACCAGTAGATAAAGGCTTCTGAACCAAATGCTACCCAATCAGACATGTTTCAGCAGTAATGCAACCTGAAATTGGAGAGAATTTAATACCCTAATAGAGTATAGCAGAAATAGAGACAGCAAAATTGTAGATAAAGGCTTGTAAACAAAATACTACATAACCAAAATTGTTTCCCGGAATTGGGGAGAATTTAACAAAATTGGCAGCCAAGATGACATGTTATACTGCCGTTAGCATTTAGCTACATGCAACAATATTAACACAACAGTGGCTTAAAAAAAAGTCCTTTACACAGCGGTTGCAAGTTCGATTCCGACCTGCAGCCCTATGCTGCATGCCATTCTCCCTCTCTGTCCCCTTGCATGTCTAAAGCTCTTCTATCTATTAATGCCTAAAATACCACTAAAAAATTGGCTTGGAGTTGTGTAACACTTAGCCGAGAGTGGAAAAAACAGTTGAAACTGGAGCGTTAAGAACGTTTAACGTTAAATCTGACATTATAACATTGTAGATATGACAGAAAATACTGAAAAAAAGAACAATATGTCCACTTTAACCATGCATCTATGTGGATTGGTGTGTTGTGTGGTGTTCAGGAGTTGAATTATTCCAGAGTGGTGTCCTGGAGCAGTACGGGGTGAAGGTCCTGGGAACCCCAGTTGAATCCATCATGGCCACAGAGGACAGACAGCTTTTTGCGGACAAACTGAATGAGATTGATGAGAAGATTGCACCCAGTTTTGCTGTGAAGTCGGTAAGGATCCCAAAACAAGAAGCAATATCTTCCTCTTTCTGTACATTTTGTAAGACAAATGGTATATACTGTGTAGATAAATTCTGTATTCAAGTAATGACTAGGAAAAATGCAGTATAATATTTGTGTGTATCTTTGAGGTATCTGATGCCTTGAAAGCGGCAGAGCAGATTGGCTACCCTGTGATGTTGCGATCTGCCTATGCCCTTGGAGGACTGGGGTCTGGTCTGTGTACCAACAAAGAAATGCTGGAGGAAACTGCACACAAGGTTAGCATAAACTGTGCAGTATAGGGATCGTGGAGGCATCTGGGAAAAATTATTTGTTGTGTATTGTAATTTCTTCTCTTTACATATAATAAATTAAAGCATTCTATTCCGGCTGTTACTGACAAACTTTCTCAGTTTCATATTTTTACCTGTGTTTACAACATTAATCTGCACAAAGATAAAAGCTTTAAAATAGTTTAGATACATTTCTTTGGTGCACTGCCAAGAAGGGAATAGTTTGCTGTTGCTTAGCAACATTCTTTTAGTGCTAGTCTGGTATCCAGCACTATGTCTGACAGCTGAATTGGTTATAATCTGTGATCACAGGCTGAAAATGAACAGTGTGTGCCTGACTTGCATACTGTTTTATGCCATTCTGAATGTCCTGCTTTCCTTGTTTTGCATTTAGAATTATTTATTGTTTGTTTCCCTTGGAATTTTCAATGGCAGATGTTTCTTTGCCAGTTATGCTCAACGGATGTAGCACTTTTGTGTCCTAGGTACAGAGCAAATATCTAGTTCACAAGGTCTTTGTCTAATTTTTGACAAAGATACAAAATGAAAACCCAAACCCAAGGTAAACACTTATTCCTTTGACCCTATGTCCTTAGCATAATCAAAAAAAAGAGTATAATTTTTTCTCAAACCTATTAAAATTAAGCTAACGATAGCTCCAGGAGTTGGTTAAAACTTTCAATAGTGTTGGATAAACACTTGATGGGTGCATACACATCACACTAAAAGCGTTAGCTACATGTTGCAGCAAAAGGTTAGCCTCTACAGCCGTTGATGATCCATTTAGAGTACAAGGAAATAAGGGAACTGTGTTCTTGTATTGCAGTGTAGAGCTCACTAGTCAGAGTGTGAGCATGTGTACCAGTACAAACTGTTAATACGTGTCCTTGGAACAGGTTAGCACATTTTGTTCCAAGCACTTCAAGTTTCAACAAATGAAAGCGATGTTACGTACCTTCATGGTTTTTATACCATTTACACACGTTTTTCTACATTGTACTGTAGGTAAAATTATATGAATGGTGACTGCAATCAAGTATATTTTGAACCGTAAACCGTAGCGACAACAAAACACAAAGTACACAGTTGGCACAATAACACCCATAGCACAATAAGACTTAAGCAATTTAATGCAATCCAATCGAGTGATAAAATAAGTCTGAGAAGTGTTTGTTCAACTTTGTGAAAATTATTGAGGCTGTAATTCATGGTGTGTGGGTGTAGTAAATTGCATTTTTATATATATATATATATATATATATATATATATATATATATAAGTTTGTTAAAGTATTTTTTTCTTAGTTGTTTGTACATTATATACATAGACATCTGTTTGACTGCACATATGTAAAAAAAAAAAAGTTTCCTTCCTTTGATTACCCTTTGGGTTTACATTAAGGTTCATGAAGGAGTTATGCCACATACGGTATCCTTCACTGGAAAGAAAATAAGTAAAGAAAATATAATTTAGGCAATGTGTTTATGTTAAACCATTAGAGAAAATAATTAATTAATGCACATAAACTCACATCTAATTCTTAATTATTCCTACTGAATAACGAATAACCATTGCCTGCTGCCCGTTTATGAGTACAATTAGACAATGGCTCAAGATCAGCCAATGAGGGGGGGATGCGAATGTTAACATGCAATGTTTACATTACATCCATATAGTTTTTATTGCAGTTTCTTTAATGATTTAGCATGGGTAATAAGTAGATATTAAGCATGTGCGCAACATTACTGCCACTGATTGTTAACTTTCCAATTGCATTTGTTACATTGTCAAGCTATTTTATTGACTTTTATTGTGCAAGTCTTCATGTTATTGTGTTTACCAGCTGTGTAAAGGCTAATGCTGACATGCAGCATCTAAACTGATAATATTCTGTGCATATTGTACTGCAGGCTCTGGCTATGAGCAGTCAGATTCTGGTGGAAAAGTCTTTGATGGGTTGGAAGGAGGTGGAATACGAGGTGGTGAGAGACGTGGCTGACAACTGCGTCACCGTCTGCAACATGGAGAACTTCGACCCACTTGGCATTCACACAGGTACTAAAACATGCACGACATACTGATGTGTTTGTCTTCAGACTGCCATGCTATTTATTGTAGTATCATTTATCTGTTGTCTTTAAAAAAACATTCGGCAACAGGGTGAGCGCAACTTCTTTTTGCTCTTTTCAGTGCAAGCAAATTGTTCACTCTGCACATGGCAAGACATGTTGTTTCTGACAGCTGTTGACAGCTGTTGTTCCTGTATTGTATTAACGCCCTGCAACTTCAGAAAACACTTGCACATAGACAAAACACAAGCAATTTAAGAAAACAACTTCACTAATTTGGCAACACATGCACAGCATTCAGCAAACGCGCTGCATATACACACAACACAACCAAATACATAAACGCAATGCAAATCAAACCGATGCAAAAAGAAAAACTTCATTAATTTGACAACACATGCTCAGCATTCAGCAAACGCGCTACATATACAGTACACACAACACAAACAAATACATAAATGCGCTGCAAATAAAAACCGATGCAAAAAGAAAAGCACACAAACCACGAAAACAAACGCAAAAAAAAACGCTGCATCAGATTCCACAACGGAAGTGCTCCAGGCCTCTAGAGGGAGCGCTAAGTGGAACAGCTGGATCTTCAATCCCACGGGAGAGAGAGAAAGCGAGAGAGAGCCGGGACCCGGCCACCATACTTATACTATATATATTATATTTATATATATATTGTCTTGTTACTGTAGTTCAAGAAAAGCATTTAGAATCAATACTTGGGTTGACAACTTAAGCCTTTGGGTGCATTTTAATTGTCATAGCCAAAGACCAGAACAGACTGAGACACTTGATGTGTACATAAAATGTGCCCAGAGCTAGACTGGGTAAACCCCGCCCACTCTGCCGGCAATTAGATTTTGCCTTGCAGCTCGATCTGGAAACTGGTCTGGATCGTTGGTCTGATTGGTTGAAGGACTATTGCATACAGTTATTTGAACTATGCCCTTTGGTTACGCCTCTTGGGCAGAGAAAATACAGAGCATACTCCCCAGACCAATGCTCAGTCTCAAATCTATTGAGCTTGGCTAGGTCTGGTGATAGCCAGACAACCCCAGAGCTTCTCCTGTAACAATAGATGAAAACTTTCCATACATTGTTTTTTACAGATTCTAGTGCGAGTTGTAATATTATTTTGTTATGCAGATATTTGTCGCTAATTTGTTGTTTTTGTTGTTCTTCTTCAGGTGACTCCATAGTGGTGGCACCAAGCCAGACATTGTCCAACGAGGAGTACCACATGCTCCGTGAGACGGCCATCAAAGTGGTTCGCCACCTTGGCATTATAGGCGAATGCAACATCCAGTATGCCCTACACCCGTCGTCCCTGGAGTACTGCATCATTGAGGTTAATGCCCGGCTCTCCAGAAGCTCTGCTCTGGCATCCAAAGCCACTGGGTGAGAGAATATATACAACAAACAGAAGGTGCCCACTGTTAGGAGGCTGGTACAACATGTTGGACAATATCAAAACATTAAACATAGTTAAACATCAAAAAGATATTTTCCGCTTTTCAGTAGGACAAAGTATAGGAGTCAATATCTCAGGATCACTACAGTGCTATGATCATGCTTATTCATGTCTTGCAGGTATCCATTGGCTTTTGTTGCTGCTAAGCTGGCTTTGGGTATCCCCCTACCAGAGATCAAGAATGCTGTATCGGAGAAGACC
This sequence comes from Percina caprodes, assembly GCA_013375575.1. Classification (NCBI taxonomy): domain Eukaryota; kingdom Metazoa; phylum Chordata; class Actinopteri; order Perciformes; family Percidae; genus Percina; species Percina caprodes. Next base: position 768,608 of record JABXJD010000097.1, on the reverse strand, counting down.
ACTGCCTGCTTTGAACCCAGTTTAGACTACATTGTCACTAAGATCCCCCGCTGGGACCTGGACCGCTTTCAGGGCATGTCACATGAAATAGGCAGTGCCATGAAGAGTGTCGGAGAGGTTGGGAAGGATCCACGGATAAACACTCACTCATCAGCTTGTTTATTCACTAAACTCACACATCAATTTTATTATGTCATGCATCTCCCTCTTCTGGATTCAGGTAATGGCAGTTGGCCGGACCTTTGAAGAGAGTATGCAGAAGGCCCTAAGGATGTGTCATCCATCAGTGGATGGCTTTGTGCCCCGGCTGCCACTCAAGAAAGCCTGGGCCAACACCCAGGACCTGGAGCAGGAGCTGGCTGTGCCCTCCATTACCCGCATCTTCTCCCTTGCCAAGGTACACTTATCTTTTATAGCATAAATAATAAATGACACTGACTACAGTTTTCTCATTAAAATCACATTTGAAGTAAAACTATGGAAAAACATGAAATGCAGACCAAAATGAATCCATGGCCCACCTGCATGCTTAGTTTTGAATGCCTTATTGTGTGGAAAGGCTTCATTTTTAATTTAGATTATTTAGATGTTATAATATACTTGAAAAAACAGGATTAACAATGATTAATTAAATAAGTGGTTGAAAAGTCCACTCTGTCAGTTTAATAATCCATTATGTGGGGCAGGATGATTCCAAATTTTAAATCTGAAAGATATTTTTGCTAAATCTGCTTTTGTGCTTGTCCAATACAGTGCTGTTAGCCTTTAGTTTCCCTCATAGAATCAGATGACGGTGAAACAGCGCTTTCACAAGCACATCAAGACACAGGGTCAAGCTCCATCATTCAAACACAGAGACGTTGCATGAACTATTGCAAGGTCAAAAAGATCTACAGGTCCAGTAATTCAACATGCTTTTATCACCAGCTGAAAGAGGAGCAGAATGAGGTCACCTCAGTGTCAAAACCACTAACTGTGTGAGCTTGGTGTCCTGACGGTGGAGATATATTTGTCCCCTTGAATATGGAGTGAGATCATTGAAAATGGCGACAGCATTAGGGATTAATGACCCACATCTTATGTCCAAGCAATCCAACACCAGCTATAATGTCTTAGGTTGGTCAGCACAGTCACTGTTACTCTCAGCTAACCTCTCTGTTGCCCTCCAGTTTGATTTTGAAACTTACATGTCATTTGTGATAATATTTCATTGTCATGGTAAAAAAAATGAAGACACCCAAGGCTATAAGATCTACCACCTTCCCTCCTAAGCAGTTATCTTAAGATATAAACTGTAAGTCGTAAAGATAGAAAACACTGGAGGAAAGAAAATTAGAAGTAATTCTCTGTTCTCAGGTTTTGCAGCACAAGCATCGTCAACACATTTAAAAAAATACCAAAACATTAGCATGGCCCTTAAACATTTGTTACGTATTTTCAGCATATATATCTGTTTGCATCTGAATTTGCTTCTGAAATCACACAAGACACAGTAGTTATCATTTGCAACTTGATTAAAAGCCCCTTATTTACAGAGCAAGGTAGGTTTCACTGCAAGTTTAAAGACAAAAATCCTCCCATGCTAACCTGAAATGATTCCTCTCTGCTATCTAATATTAAAATGATAAAACATATTTACAAGCTGTGGTCAGGGCAGAACCTCTGTCATATAACAATTACACAGACTGGCTTGATATCAGATTTTTCATAAAAGGCCATTATTGGCAAAGTAATATATTTTCCTGCTGCAATAGATTTTACCTAAAGGAGTCCTTGAAAAAGTAATGGATAAAAACATATTATTAACAGTTCTGAATAACCATTTGTATCAACTGTGAAACTGATTGGATGTCAGCTCTCAGAATGCTCCCAAAAGGGGCATGAATGCTGAAATTGATAATAAATGATAAATGTAATGCTGAGTATGTTTCGTGTCTCAACCTTTAAGGCCCTCCACAGCGGTATGAGTGTTGATCAGATCCACCAGCTCACTTTCATAGACAAGTGGTTCCTCCACAAACTCAACAGGATAACACAGCTGGAGCAGCACCTGGCAAACTACAACAGGTAACTTTTTGTTACTTTAATATTTCTGTTATGTGCTAGTCAATTTATGTGCTGTTGCATTAATTTTTAGCCTGTGGTTTAATAGTATATAATAGTAGTATAAATAGTTTTGAACTTGTGACATCCTCAGGAACTAGAGTAAAAGTTGCATTTGTTTTATGATATCTATCTGACTCCTTCTCTTTTATGGTTGAAAGGATCTAGTCAAGTGAAAATATATTCTTGAAAATACAGTACATCCATCTGCCTATCCATCCATAAAGTTGCAGTCTTTATGCGCCACAAGCAGACTCTCACATTATTATCATTTTATGGCTCAGTCACTGTCAGTCTCACCTCTTTCCCATATATGCTCATCTCCTGGTTTATTATTTTAGGGCTGCAACTACAGTGGTGCTCATTAGTTTATGAACCCATGCTAAAGTTGATTAAAAGAGGAATACAAAAAATAATCTTTTGGAAATTGATCTTAATGCCTTAATTAAAATAATTAGGCAAAATTTCTTTGTAAATAGTCATTCAAAATTGACTGAATTTTTGTAATGTATCGCAAATGAATGAATGTTCTTCCTTAAAATACAGGGGGCATAAGTACACCCCCCCTATGTTAACTTCCCATAGAGGCAGGCAGATTTTTATTTTTAAAGGGCAGTTATTTCATGGATCCAGGATACTATGCATCCTGATAAAGTTCCTTAGACCTTTGGAATTAAAATAGCACATCACATACCCGTCACCATACATAGAGATAGGCATGGTTTATTTCAGTTAGACTAATAGCTGGTTTGATTTGCATTGAGAGATGATCTTATAGAAAGTACCCCATGCCAATAATGTAAGAAAATTGTTGTCCTGAAAGTGCCCATATTAGGAAAAAAAACACTTTTCTGGGATTTGGGGTGTCATTTTGTGTCTCTGGTGCTAACACACACTTACAAACTTGGAAAAATAACTATCCATGCTGTTTTTAGTGAGATACAGTTTCTGAATGTCCTCTGCTTTCAGTCTCCGGGTGAGCTGTTCAAAATCTGCACGGCTTTCTATGTCACTAGCCGAGATGAGGTGGCTAACCGTTGCATACTAGAGCTAGCATGGTAGCTCGTTCTCAATGGCAAAATACTACTACAGCCCACACTAGTTCACTGTAATCTACAAAAGAACTACTTACAGTACATGTCAGTTCTGCAGGTATTCCACAAGTGTGCCCTCATTTAGAAGAAGTCTCCCAGCTAATCCTGCCTTGTACTGACCAAAGCTGGAGAAAGAGTTATCTAGCTAAAACAGAGACCCAAACACACAGGGTGAAAACAGGATCTGCAGCAATGTGCGGGACAACAAAAATATAGTGTTTTTTGAAAATGAAACCATGTAAACCTATTCTGGTACAACCTCAAAATACAATTATGAACTTGAAAATTGGGTGCTTCAAAGGTTGGATTTTCCAAATTTCCAAAAAATGAGTTTTTTCTTCCTCTATTAGTCAACTTTAGCATGGGTTCATAAACTTATGATCACCACTGTAACAATTATTGTAATGATCAATTAATCTACTGATTATTTTCTTGATTAATCAATGAATTGTTAGGTGTGTAAAATAGTGACAAATGTCCATCCCAGTTTCCTAACCTCCAAGATGATGTCTTTACATGTCTTGTTTTCTCGATCTGAAAGCAGGAAAGCAGGAAATCTCCATATTTGAGAGGTTGAACAACATTTTACTGTAATGATTTGTCAATAATCAAAATAATATGCAATTGTTTTTGTATTTATTGACTAATTGATTACTCAACTAACTATTATAGCTCCACATTATTTCTAGTATTGCCCCCTTGCTACAGAAGATTAATTGAATATTGTCTGACCACAACTGTAAAACCTGCAACTATATTTTCTTATTTTTTGTTTCAAATTACTAAATTCAGGTTATTGTTTTTATTACTCCAGCTTTCAGAAGCAAATATCTGTCCCACAGTTATAATGTTAAAAAAAACTAATTTGAACATATTTTTCAGCAGGCTCCTGACCAACTAATACAGCACACAATTATCCACTTAATGAATATTTCTCTTACTTGTAAGTTATGCCTACCATAATTTCTAGCTCCTTCTAGAAATTATATTTTCGTCAAAAGGAAAATGTTGCTCCTCAAAAATGAGATGGACCCCAGTCTCTCCACGTCTCTATATCTCTCTTGTGGTTTGCTTCCTCTCAGCTGCCTCGCTCTCTTTCTCTCTCTGCCCTCGGGCTCTTACCTGGACAGCCGCTGTGAGTTTTCATGGCTCAGCTACAGGTTACCTGCTGCTTCCCTCTGACTCTGCTGTTTAATAATGAATGGCTGTCTGTCTGGTGGGCTCCTAGTGCAACACACTGACACATGGAAGGCTGTTGTAGTCTCCACTGCCTCTGGAGCAGGGGACACTGGGATGGACACACAACAATAGGTTGCTGCCAGACTGATGGAGCGTAGAGCTGAATACAGGTGGGCTTCAGGCTCTACTGGTCAGCAGACTCATTGCTTGTGTGCATACGAGTGTTGGATCTTCTATTGCTGTAGTTAGGACTGAAGGATATTTATTGATAGAGATGAAAACTATTAGTGAGGACATCTTTTTTTCTTCATTTGTACATCTCACGTGCACTGTTAGGATTTATTTGTAGAGCTAAGATTAGAAGTAAATAGGAACCAGGCCTTTAAAATAAGATGCTCACACTGATAATGAATATTTTCATTTAATTAACTCTAGTTTTACCAAGTTGTCAAGTAGTTGTTTTTTATTCCCCTGAAGAGTGTTTACAGAGGTTGTCTGTGGAATGTGCATACTTCTAAATTTCACTTATTTCTGATACATTTTAAATGATAATTTGTTTTTTCATTTAAATTAGTTAAGAGAAAACACTGAGGTTTCTGTCAATACTAAACCTGCTGTTTACACACCAACGGGGCATGGCTAGGCTGAATTTTGGGAAAGAGACTTAAGATACAGTATTAGGGGACCACTAAGGTCTATATAAAGCATCCAAAGAGCACCATATCATAGGACGTTTAAGCAGTTAAAAAATTCTCTTCTCGTTCTCATTCTCACATCTCAGAATATACTTCTGTGTGTACGTATTACATTATGTACATACACCAATACATGTAAAACCAGTAAAGTACATGAAAATCCATCAGCTCTTGAAGTTAAGTTGGAAGCAAATTTATGTTTTTAATAAATTGGTCGAGTTCAATAACACCTCTTGATACCTAACTGTATTCCGCCAACATTTTTCTGTTCAATCTTACAGCTGGCATTGAAGTTGTATTGATTGAAGTAGGGTTTTAAATGGCTGAACTTGCCAACCGAGTGCTTTGGCACCTTTGTGTCTTGCTTGTCGATGTGTTATTGATCACGTTAAGGTGGGCAGTTCCCTGCTCTTCACTTCGCTGGGTAGGGGAGCCAGTCATGATCCACATGCTGGAATGACCCTCTTAGTTCAGTGAACTTGAAGGTAAAGCGATATGACAGGGTCCACAGACAGAAAGCATTCAATAATAAACTCACCTATCTGTCTACTACCACTGCTTCCTTTTCATCACTATAACATTCATGTCAGGGATATTTTGCATTAAACCTTTAAGGTTAAGAGATGATTGACAGGCTCTGGTAACATCTACTGTGCAGATGACATTGTGTGGTACCAGAATGACTCAAACCGTATCTTACATGGTTGTTCCAAAGCAAATTGAGTGTAATGTTTTTGGCAAACATCCTGATGCTTGAATTCAATAAAAAAAAAAAAAATCCGATCGAAACCCACTGAAAAACCTAAATTTTCACTCAATACATTAAAAAATCAATTCAGTAAATTTGAAACTGTGGGCAAAGTATGGAGTTCTGAAGGGTTTAGCGAAACAGCTGTATAATAACCATGAATTACTGTCATTTTCTACAGTGGCACAGTACCTAAGGGGCTGCTGCTGAAGGCCAAGCAGGACGGCTTCTCAGACCGGCAGGTTGGTCAGTTACTGGGCTCCAGTGAGCGAGCAGCCAGAGAGCTGAG